>VXBZ01006815.1:96012-152999 GCA_013399135.1 Heliornis fulica
TCAGCGATAATGGTAATTACGGAGCGGGCTCTGCTCAGACGGAGAAGTACAGTCTCACCTGCTGAAGGCATTTCAGTTGGTTCGGCATATTTTACGACCCTGTGTTTCTACGTCTGCTTGTTGTTTCTTTAACGTTCACATGAGAACCCCCGGCACAGAGTGTGGATGTAGCAGGGAATGCAGAGCGTTGCAGTAAGGGTGCATTTTTCCAGCCTCCTTCTAAACATCTGTCCATCCGAGTTTCCAGCCTGGTTATTGAAATGCAATTTTGGCTGAAACTTGTTACAATGGTTTGCAAGTTCCTGCACAGGAATCCAGTTTTGGTTGTTTGTTGTGTTGGCTTTTTTTTTTTCCTAAAAAAAAAAAAAATCTTAGTAAACCAGTATTATAGAATATTTTAAAGAATGCTTATTTTGTGTCCGTTTGGGGGAAAGATATAAATTGAGTTTAGCTGGCCCTATGAATAAAATACTATGTTTTTTTTTTAAAAAAGTATTTGCATGAAGCTGTCACCTGGAACATTTATTTTTTGTGTGTATGTTTTATAAAGCTGCTTTTGGCTGAGGGGGCTGATAAAGTATTGTGAAAGTTGAGAGTTGCAAATATAGCTTACTCACATATAATGTTTTCCTTTATATATAAGCACCATGTGTTTATATGCATGCACTCATTGTAATAAAAACATACCAATCTAGTGTATGTATTACCTCATACTGTAGTTAGATTTCATAGTTTGAATTGATGTAGCTGGAAAAGAAAGAAAATCTAAATACAATTTTACCTTTGGATTCCACTGTTGTGTGGCATAATGAAATTGCATGTATTGTTTGTATGTTGGTGGTTTGTTTTTAAATATTTAAACAGTAAATAATAATGCATTGTCCTTAATCCACATTTGCTCCCTTTTGTTTTGGTTCTCTCTGCAGCGTGACCTAGAGAAGGAATACAAACTGCAGAATTTCCTGTCTGTTTAGATCACGAAATTTTCACACCCACCTAATTTATTATGGTATTTAGTGATGGCTTTTTTATATTTTCTTCTCTTTCCATGAGCGTGATGTTTGGAAATGAGCCTTAGAGAGCATGTTTACATTGCATTCAGATTAGGTATCATGTCCAATTTGAAGACAAAATGGCTACTAAGTAAAACCTCAGCTTTTATTATAGGTTTTCTCTTCAAGGCAAGAGAGCACATATGTTAGCCTTTCAAATGGAAGCTCCTTATTTGATCCAGGTAAACTGGATGAATAGCTCAAGCCCATGTTTGGTACAAAGGAATGCAGTGTTTTGCTTGGTGTAAGTGGTTTTCCTGGTGGCAGTGGCTGTGATAAGCAGAGGTTTTTCCAGCATCTTGCAGCCTCATCTCCTGGTACTTTCATAGATGTTCCTCGCCTCTGCATGAGTGAGGAGGCTACCTGTTCCCTGTACCCATCTGGGATGCTGCAGGACACCCCGGCTTCTTTCAGGCTGTATCCGTTCCATGCGGGTTAGAGTGTTGAAATGCAGTATTTGAATATGAGGTTATTTTTTTATAAAAAAAAAACCCTGCTCTTGGATATCTTCAGATCTTTTGTCTGGGACTACTAGAAAGTCTGTTTCTGTATTGCCATCAGGCAGTCTTCACTTGAGGCTGGAGTTAGTGTTACTTTGCATCTTTGTATAGATGCCATGGTTGTTTATGAGCAGCAAGGAAGAGGAGCATTGCTGGGGAAGTTGTGCATGCCACAGTTGGAGTAAACAGTGGAAAGTCTCTGTCTGTAGTTGGAGTTGTGGATCTGCTATTCTCTTCAGTGGGTGTTGTGTACTGGTGGTGGATAAACAGTGGGAGAGATTGTGGAAGGCTGTGTGTGAAAATGGCAGTGCTCTGTTGTTAACAGAACTAGGTGTGACATGCAGAAGAGAGCTTTTTTCTGACTTGTCTCCTCTTCCTCCTCTCTTGCCCTGCCATGCCAGTTGTATGTTTTAGCAGGTTGGTGTGTTCAATTCCCTTTTTGCTTTCCAAAGCATTTAGTACCTATACATCATTATTCTTATGTATTGTTCCTCCCCCCTCCCCCTTTTTTTCCCTACATGTTTATGCATAGAGGATAGATGTTTTTAGTTGGCTGTGTTTGGGTTTGTTTTGTTTTTTTAAAAAAAAAATTGCTCTTCAAATTGTGTTGTCAGTGGAAATAGTATAGCAAATATAGCAGTTACTGAAATACTGGACTTGAGGATCACAAACAAGTCTGTGCTTGTCCTTCCACTGTACAGACAAATATAAATATAGTGTGTGATGTAGGCCTCAAGCGGGACAATGAGTTATTCATTATCTCTACTCATACTTAATATATTCTGTTTATTAAATTAAAATGTAGTTTGACAAAAGTAGCTCAAGTAATTGTGAACATGTGGAGTCCCTTAAAATTAAACAATAGGTTAAGTTCTGCTAGTTAAAATTGCAGAGACAGTGTATGTACTGAGGACCTAAAAATGTGCTTGCTAAGAGTCCAATCTGGTTTTTGTTTTTTTCAGGGTTTTTCTTTTTAGCATAAAGTGACCGTTAGTTTGGACAGTGGAAAGATACGAGTTACTTAGCTGTGCTTAAAAACAAATCAGGAAGTATTTATTTTCATTACAACATAGCATACAGGTATTTAACTGTGGTTTGATTACACTAATTAAACTTCTTTGCTGTCTAACAGTATATTTTTTCCTGTCTGCCTCATACAAACACACCCAGCGAAGTGGTGTCCGTTTTTGTTCCGTGTCGTAGATGTGAGTGGCTGAGGCAGTTGGATGGGTTCTTATGGTGTTGGCGAAATGGGCAGAAATAATATTAGATGTCTTTTCCCATTGACGGATTAGAAGTCTAGACGGGGAGAACACATCTTTGGGAGCCCAGCCTGGCTGATTAGTGTCAGGTTGGGTGGGTTTGTAAATTGCTGTGGTCTTCACTGGACACTGAGCCTTAATCTGCCTGGGTTTATTTCCCTTTAAATTCATTAAAGCTTTCATATTTATTAATAGCTTTTTGTCCAGACATTAGAGCCCGAGGCGGGAAAACCTCCCTCGTCAGCTGTCTGAGCACATAGACTAATGGGGTTTCAGTTATTTTCTTTGGGTGAGGGTACTGTATTATAAAATGTGTGTCATTTGTGTATGATGTTTCTATACCCAAACATATGGTGGTAAAGGCAGTCCACTCAACATTACATTAAGTTGCCAAAAATGGCCTGTAGCTCAGGGCAGCCGGCAATGTATGCATGCAGAAAGCAGTGTGGCACAAGGACCGAGATGCCGCGATGACCATGGGAGGAAGGTGTTGGCTGAGGGTCTGCTCTCGCTGGTGTGAAAGAAAAAGACCAAGAGTTCTAGGCAATTCAATCCCTCTGCTCGCTGTATTAATGTAAAATCCAGTCTGTAGCTGTGAATGTTGAAGGAATGGATGGGTTTGTTTTCTTGTTCACTGTTGCGAATAACTGGGGATGATTCTTCAATGGGTACTTGTTTATTGTTGTAAATAGTAATCTGGCGCTTGCATCTGTGCATGGGTTGGCCCCAGTTTCTTTCACCTTGCCTGCATCTCGTCTCTTTTTGTCCTTAAGGCATCTGTTAGGATTTGAATATACTAATTCTGCTCAAGAGATTAATTTCTCTCCTCCCCCTCCTCAATATCTCCTGTGTGAACTGAGCTGAGGACCAGGCGGCCTGGAGTGGTAAACACAGACCATTGCTTTTGCAGCCATTTCAGCTAGATGTGGGCGTGGATTTCAGATCTGTAATTTTTGTCCTCAAACTGCTCTTCTAGCTAGAAGTTGTATTGGAAAACCACATGAGCTAGGCTGGGCAGTGCCAAAATTATATGTCCTAAGGCCCAGTTTGTCTCATGTTGTTGGGGGAGTAGTAGGAGGTGAATTGTGCCCTTGTTAGTTTTGGCGTGCTAGAAAGCCAAATTAGCTGATGGTAACACCAATGTCTTCTAATCTTGAAAGGCTGTGTTCTTACAACATCATTTCTGCTTCCTCCTGCAATTGCATCCATCACTCCTCATTAGGCATTGTCAGCAAGTGTGGATTGTCACTTAGCTGTTGGCAGAGCAAATGTTCTGCAATTTGGGAAATGCCATTGAGATTTTTTGTGATAGGAATTGCTGTTTATTTGTCTGGTTAGGTCAGTAGAAAAAAAAAAGATAGGCAGTCTAGATTTTTAAATAAATTATGTTTAATAAAATGTATTTCAGGCTCTTTGCAAATGCAGGTGCAAACACCTTTTTAGTAGTTTTCTTCTGCAGTTGGTGTTCGTGTAATAACCTTTATGTATTTTTTTAAACACAGATTTCTTGAGTCAGGTTGTATTAATCTGTAGACCAGTCCATCTGCATTTACTACTTTTCATTTTTATGTAACTTGGGAGAGGGAGGCAGGGAGTAAGAGCAAAAAATCCCACACCTCTACATTTTTTTAAATGGTCTATGAAAATGGAGTGGAGATCTTTACATTTCTTGTAACTGATACAGCCTTTTTGTGCTAATTATGTGCCCTCAACCCAAAACATACCAGCCACAATTCCCTTCTTTGTCCTGGTTATTTCATTGTTGAAGGTGAGAAACAAATATTATAATCCTTCAGTGAAGGATTGCTAACTGTTGTGAGGAAGAACTAATAATTATTATCGAAGGGCATACAGGCTGCACTCATTTCACTAAATCTGTGTAACATCAGAAGCGTGTTTGCCTGCGCAGGTACTTAGAGCCCCTCAGCTGAGAGATGCTGTGTAAAACTGCAAAAATTTCTTGTCAATAACAGTTTTCCCTGGCTTTGTGGTCCAGTTGTTTACAGGTGCTGATGAGACTTACCTGTCATGAATGTATTTTCCAGTACGATGTGTAAGCAAATACATGAGGGGAGGAGGAGGAGGAAATACTTGAGCTGCAGATCATGTCTTAGAGAGCAGTTCTTGATTATTTCAGGGGAGATTAGCTTTCCTTGGACAAAGCATTTGGCGGTGTGTCGTTCTCCTTCACATTCTGCTTCCATAAACGCATAAGTAGAAAGTGGAATTTGTTTCATTTGACTCCATCTGTTCTTGTACATGTTGGTCAAAGTAGCTCCCTTGTAGTGTTGTAGAGAAAAATGTATTTCTGAGGGGAGAGCCACTGCCTAGGGAAGACATTTCCATTAAACAATCTGTCTGATCACTTTGCCTATTCCTCTTTGATTGTAAACAAATTTGAAACTGTGTGCCAGGGTGTAACCATCTGTGGCACAAATCTCTTGAATTGGGTGAAATGAAAACGTGACAAATGGCTTAAGATTAAACTCCTTTTTCTGGAGGATAGCTGCTCCATCTCCACCATGGGTTGTTCTGGGAGATTTTTTCATCCCTATGTACAAGGTCCAGGCATAGCCTTTATTTATTACTACACGTCTTTGTACAGAGGAAACCTTCCTTTTGAAGGGGAAGCCCTCCTGGAAGAATTACTCTTCCCCAAAGTGGCTGGGAAAATCGTATACTAAACTCTGTTGACATGCATCCCCTTGCTTTTGGGAAAGCCTTTCTCCCTGCTGCTGGCCATGGAGAGCAGACAGGTCAGCTACACTCAGCAGTCGATGCCAGATCGGCGTGGGAGGAGAAGCAACTTTCCAAACCGGGGCATGGCCACCACAGTGGTGGAGTTTCTAGGTCAGCAGGTGTGGAAGCCAATTTGGTCTGCAGGCATTTTTATAAGGTTAGAAAATAAACCTGAATAAAGTGAATGCTGACCTTTGTGTAACCTTTTGAGAATGGAGTTGAGGTTTTATTGAGTACCCTGGCTCCGAGATGGATGGCATAGCTTTGCAGAAAGCAGATCCTGGTAAATCTGCTTTTAGGAAGAGTGGATTTTTCACTCTTGCTGGTGGATTTTGTCTTTGTTTCTTCTAACAATAAGATCTAAAACAGTATATGGAGGAAAAAGTAATATTGAAATAAAATATTTGGCTAAATTTTATTGCTGTTTGTTTAAATGCATAGGAGTGCATTAAACTGTTGACTTCATAGCAAGCAATGTATGCAGTTCCTTGTTTCATAAACATTTTACTTCCCACCGCAGGAGTTCCCTTCGTTGAAGCAAGTCAGATGGTGTGACATTGTGATTCAGAGCAGCATTTCTAATGAGTTCTTAATAAGCACAGAATTGCAGGGTTGTCATCCCAGGTCTCTGTAGCTGGGTTGCTTGCCATTTGGGGCAGCTCTGTTTGATTTGCATGTGTCTGTGTGCCATTGGCGAGTAGGAATACAAATTTGTAGCTGAAAAGAACACTTTCTGGATTTCTGGATGCTGTATAAATTAATGAGAAAAAATACTAATTGAGTGACGTGACAGAACTGCTTTGGTTTGGGTACTCAGATTTAGACTGAAGCACTGATGAATCTTTTTTAATTTGGACTTGGGGTGGTTTTGTTAGTCCTTTTCTGTGTATGTGTAGTTTTTAGAGCAGGGGTTGAGCTTAATGTTTTTATACAGATCCCATAACTTATGTATGTTGCCTTCTCTTGTTACTCCGCTCTGCCGCTTGCCAAACAGAAGTATTTGGAGAAGGGCCAGAGCTGCAAAATTCAGATCAGGATCCAAACTTGGATTTTTGATTCAAGCCTTTCTAATATCTAATATTACAAAGCCTCATGTATAAATAAGTGGCTCCTTATTTTTAATCTGTGAGGATGGGAGATGGAGGTAGCTTTCTAGCTTGCCTTTGGAGTGGTCCAGTAGAATGCTGAAGTGTATGTGTGGAAAGTCGTCAGCAGGTGATTCAAAAGGTAGATTGAACAGATGAAAGTGCAGTGCTCTGGCACCCAGAAAGAGCCCAACCAGAAGGCCAATGCAATTTGGTACTTTGAAGTCAAGGAGAGGAATCCCCTAAATACATCTAAAAATGCAGAAAGTGCTGGGGTGTTGCATTGCTTCAGATATTTTTTGAATTTTGAGGGTTTGTTTTGTTCTAAATGGAGTTAGCCGGTATCTCAGTTTTAATGCTTTCTTGATTTAATGGGAAAAGGATTATCTGTCATCAAGTAGGATGCTTGTTATCAGCTGCTGTGCCATCAACAGGCTTTCAGTAAGCTGCCAAGTGTTTTTCTGTTGTGGAATGTTTAATCAATTAGACAGTGGAAAAAAACATTCAAAACTTACCGAATGTTTTCTCCGATTCTTGTTGTTTAATTGCTTGTGGTTGCTGCAGTGACACTGTACCAAAGGGGGTGGGGAGGCTGGGTGTTGCTGCAGGCAGGACTAGGAATGGGATGGTCTCTGTGGGTGGGACCTGCACCCTGGGCATACTGGCCGGGGTGGGTGGGGGAGTGGGAGGTGCCTCCCGTGGGTGGCAGTCCTGCCAGTCTCTCCTTTGGACCTTCTCACTGCTGCACCAGTGAGGTGTCTAGTCTTTACCTTTCTCAGCCAGTGTGAGCTGTTACCTTTTCCTAACTCTATAGCCTTAGAGACACTACTTGGTGTAGTGCATGATGGTTGTGGAGGTAAGGGGTGTGTCTGTAAACGGGGGTTTCAGGGTGTACCTGTGTTTTTCCAGAGATGAGTTCTGCCTAGTTTTTCCCTGAAGCTGGCTGGGGGTGCTAACACCGATTGTCAGGTGCTTCAGGTTTGGGAAGAAAATCTAGTTCCTGGGAAGGACCTGTTTATTGAATGAGACATATTTGTATATCTCCCACAGAGGAAATTTGTGGTTAAATGTCAAGGTCTCTGATTTATGTCTGTATTTTTTGATGGATGGTCTCACAGGCACAGAGGTAGTCTGTATTTCTTAGTCAAAGATTCCCAAGAGCCATTATAAGGTACTTGTCGGGACTTCTGCCAGTGAAAAAGTTAGATTGCACTGGACAGCAGGAATTACAGTTTGTTACTTTGGTTGCCTATAAAGCAGTGAATTAAACTATTTCTGAAGCTGTCAGCAATACAAACAGGCCGCTGGAAATTTTTCTTAGCAACAATTTTACAACTAGAGATAGCTTACAGAGTCAAATAAAAAAATCCCAAGTAACCAACAAATTTGCGAAGACCTAAGAAAAAGCACTTTTCCTTTTTTACAGCAACGTTGAAAATTCTAGTTCGTGTGTGTTTAATTAAAATGAACAAAAGTTTGTCTAAATGCAGTTTATAGTGAAATGTCAGTTAAGAGACAATATTTTATCATAAAAAAAAAAAAAGCTGAAATGCTCATCCTGAAGATTTGGTAACCTGTATAATTAAATGCCTGATCCATGGGATCAATCCAATTCAGACAACTCTTATCATATCTGAGTAGGAGCTAGTTAATGTAGATAAATGCCTGAATGTACACAATGTATAGTCAGTTTTCTTGGTGAATAACGTCTTAAAAATAGTAATGCTATTGATCTCTTGGGCTGAGGAAAAAAAAATTAAAACCAAGATAAGGTATTTTATATTGTTTAGTACCAGTAAGTTTAAGCACTTCCCATTCAGTTTTCATGGCTCATTTTGCCATGGACTGTTTTTTTCTTTTTTTTTCTTAGCTGGAGGTTTGCTTCAGGAGGGATTAAGACTACGAGGTTTATGTACCATAGTGGCTTGTACGTTCAAATTGGTGAAAGTTTTAGCTTAATTGAAAACCAAAATTTAGATTGTGTACAGCAGTGCAGTGTGTGGAAGCTCTCTCCCTGTGAATGCTTAGACATATACACACGTGTTGGAATGTTGTCAGTCAACGGCTCCACGTGGTCAGGGTGAAAATATTTATGATGGGTGTTTGCAGCGCAGAACTACATAATGGTTATTTGTCTCTTCACGGTGATTCTTGTAAATTCAGAGCAGTTCTTAGTTACCACTGAATGTTTTAAATACTAGTATGGCAAATCAGGCCCAACGGAGGATAGGAGATAGCCCAAATACCTTATCTCTTCCAGATGGATATGGTCCTTCCTAAATTTGCCAGGTGAGCTGCAGTTTTGACTTTTTTATTTCAGCCACTCTGTAAGGGAGCGGCAAAGCAGCATATAGTTCACCTTGAAAGTTGAAATCAAACTGTGTTAATAATAAGTCATTTTCATTCCCTTAATGCAGACATCTGCTCTCCCACTGGCATGTTTACGCATGATGTGTTTCACAGAAATGAAAATCCAGACTGATCAATTCTGTAGTGCTCTCTAGACAATGTCTCCTTCTAGAAAGACCCATCAGACAAGTAATTGATAGCAACATTAGTGGGACTTTTTTATTTTAGCATAGTTGAGTAAATTACTAGATGCTGAAAGATGTTAGCCAGTTGCATGCTGCAGCCTACAGGTGAATTTCAACGGTGTGGTTATCAGTGAGTATTGCTTTAGTAGCTTTCTGTCTGCATCTGTCTGAAATTAATTCTCAGTGCTGTGAGTTTTGGAAAGTGAGGAGTTCAGTGTAGTTTTTCTGAAGTGTGTTCTAGATGGAGTCAGGGACAGACCTTTCTGTTTCTGACTGTTGTATAAAGTAAGTTGTGGTGTGTAACTTTGCAGTTTTTAGATGCCTGAAATGGAGATACTGTGCATAATGAATTCACGTGGATACTCTGCACATTGTCTTAATAGGGTGCTAAACTCATTGGCTGTGGCTCAGTACTTTCTGCGAGGTCAGGTTACACACCCACTTCTGTGTTTTTGAAAGAAAAACATGACAATATGAAAACTTTAAAAATAGATACTAAAATGCTTATGGACCAGGTCATGCCAGGTGTGCTGCTTGAGAAAAAGTGCCAGAGTTCTGTTTTCTGGGTCCAGTCCCCATCCAGTTAGCCTGCAGAAGTGGGATGAGGCCACAAAAAGCCAAGCGTAGTACAACCTGTCTGCAGCAGAGTACTTGCATACATTGTCCTCTGCTCCAAGGAGACAGAGAACTGAATCCTAAAGTTGTGGGGTATTGAGTACAGGTCAGATGCCTGCTGTTAGTAATTTCAATTAGTAAGTCACGTTTTAGAGGAAAGAAATAATCTAATAACTTGCTTGATTATTCATCACAGCCGCAGAGGCAGCGTATCAGGCCATGGGTGGGGGGCAGGTGAGTGACTGAGTGAGTGGTGCTTGGCTGCCCTGCACTTGTAGCTTATGCAGCCCAGAGAGTGGAGTTGTCCTGACTCCTCTGAAGCTGCACAGGGCTGATGGTGCCTCAGCCCCAGAGCTGGCAAACATCATCTTGAGTTGGAGAGGTACAGGCTTATGGAGGATGCTCATCTGACACAGTTAAAGTACCACTTAGGAGTGAGTGAAGCCATGTTTGAACTCAGCTTTGTAGGTATATGCTCTAATAGGTGCATGCAGGTACGAACTTACATGGCTTTAACTTAATTAAATTTTGTGCAGCTTTAATTTAAAACAAATTCAGTGTACAAGTTTAGACAAGCTCTTGAGTCTGCAAGTAAACTAAAGTTCAACTGAGTTGCAGGGCAGGGGAGCTCAGACTTTCCAAAGAGACTAGGAGTAGCACATGTTTGTAACGTTTCTGAAGATCCTGGTTTTGGGATTTTAATTTTTTTTTATAAATTTTCACTTCTACAAAAAACGTCAAGGACAGGAACGGGGTTGTGGGATGTGCCAGGGAGCAGTGTGGCTCAGATCAAGGTTGTCCTTCCTGTGGCAGGGAAATCACGTCCATCTAGCACGAAGGAAGTGACCCTTTTAATAGGCAGATGCTTGGAGATCACTTGGAGATATTACTCAAGGCATTACTCAGCACAAGGAAACCTAAGAGGTTGCAAGGATTGTATTCCCTGGGAGTTACCAAGGTCAGCACTCGGTACGGGTTCCTCCTCAAGTGGAGAAAAGGCTGCAGAGGAGCTGTGCAGTGGCTAGCCATGAGAAGAAAGGGAGCAGGGAGGAGGAGCAATGCTGATGTCCAGAGACTGGAGCAGAAGTGGAGGTAATGGAATATTGCAAGCAGCATAGGGTGGAGGAGACCTAGGTAAAAACTGGGTTTGTTTGCAGATGTGGAGCATTTGCTGTTTCAGTGTGGAGGGGAGACATGGATGTCTGGAATGGAGGAGGGACAGACCTGTGCAAGAGAAGCCCTGTGGGTTAAGCTGAACCTCCCCAGTGCTGTGTGTGTAAGGGCTTCTCAGCTCCACTGCAGCCTTCAAAGGGCTTTTCTGCATCCCAGTGTCTGTGAGGACGCAGGTAGCATTGAGGTGGTGTGAAGGCTGGGGCCTCCTCTCCACGCTGACAGTGGGACACATGCAGCTGTTAACCCTGCAGGTTTCTGGGAAGGGAAAGGCTGTGTGGGGTGCCAGAGTACTGGCTTGTCCTGGTGTATGGGGCTTGGCACTGGGCTTGGCACAGGAGAGTCTGGTCCGCTCTATGGGCTGGCTGTAGTTCAGGGTAAAGCCACAGAAGAGCTTGGATAGGACTGGGTTATGGCACTGCTAGCCAGATGATACCTCCCTGGATACCAAACAAATAGGGTAATGAAGAGGTGAAGTCAGTAGCAAACTTGTTTGTTAGCAGAAAGTAACTAGGATGTGGAAATATTGAAGAAAATAAAGCATATTTCTTCTTTATTTCTGATTTTATTATCAACTTTCTTAAATTTGCCATCTAGGTACCTGCTCCAGCATTGGGAAATGTGGATGGTAGGAAAACGCTGTTGTAGAGCTGCTAATACTGAAAGCTTTTATAGTGGATTCAGCTGAGCTTTGTGTGACTACATCCAATAAACATAGCCCTGTATATATTTGTACATTTATGGGTGTGTAGTAAACATAAGCAGTGTAGAAACATTCTGATTTTGTGTTTGTTGGTTCACTTTGCCGTCAGCTGTATGTAGCCACCATTTCTCAAGGGAAAGGCAGCAGAGGACCAGGTCTGCTTTTAGTAGTGCATATTTAGAGTAAATTCCTACTTGAACAGTCTTTTTTACATGTAGCTTTATTGAGATGACCCTGTACTCTTTGAATTTAGCCTTTCTAGGCAGTTGATTCATGCAGACTGATCTTAGAACAATGCCCTGCAGTGCCCCATGTAGATTGTTAACAGTAAATACAGGATGCAGCTTCTACAAAGTCATATTATCTTCCTATATAATGTACAGAGGGCATCACACCCTTGGAATAAAGGGTCCTGCCAGACTATAACAGTATGCACTGATTTCAAGTCAGAGCAATGCCAAAGAACCAGAGTGAGAGCTTTGCAGAAGTGTTTTCTTTGTCTCTTAGAGTTCATTAAAGTAACTGGTGGCAAAATACTCTATTTGAATAAATGTTTAAAAAAAAAAAAGCCTCGGGAACTTAAATGATTAAATGACTGTCTTGTTGCTGTACTAGAGCACCTGGAAGTGTGTGGTAGTTGCAGGCTCTTTCCAGTTATTCTAGGAATTGTGGAACAAGCCTTTAGCATTGAATACAGTTACATTTCTCCAGAAAGCTAAAAGAAATGTTTGTAGAACTAAATTTCAGGCATGGGTATTCTGATGTCTGCTGGCTAATTATTTCTTGGGAGTTCCATTACAATAGGCTATGTTTGGGCATTTCATTAGCAGCCTTATCTTCCTTTTTTGTCCAGATGCTTTTGTAGCTGGTTTTATTTAATACTCATAAAATCATTATAGTGCAGAAATGATGAAGAGATTAAATTTTATCCTATATGAAATATTTTTATTGCATTTATTTTAGTAGCAAGTATTGAAGTCATGCATTTGACCAATTTTAAAAGTTATGGCGTGTTGAACTACTACTGTTTTCAGTACTGTGCTGCATCACAGTGTCTGATGGAAACCAGGTCTGGCATACTCTCTCTGGTGGGAGGAAGGAGGAGATGAGGTTACGAGGGAGATGAAATGGTTCTTCCTTCTTGCACTGTTTTACCAGCTTAGTGTCCTAATTGGTTATTATTTTGCTGGGAAGAGTGGTTTGACGTGGATTGAGGAGTCTGCCTTCGAGACAAAAGAGCTGCTATTTGCAAATCGGTGAATATTTGCTTTATTTACTTATGGAGGCCTGGGAGTTGGACACTTTTATGTGTCCAGTAAATACAACTCCTTGGCTATCTTCATGCATTAGGGAAACAGCAATACTTGATGTGATGCAGTTTTAGTCCCTGAAGCTTGTAGAAGAATATATTTCCGTTTGAGTGCTGCAATATTTAATTTGCCTTGTATTACATGTTTTACTTCTGTTTGTGCTAGGTTCAAGAGCCCTGTCTTAAGGCATAACACTGCTGTCCCTGGGGGAGAGCAAAGTGCAGGCAGGGAGGGAGCCCCTAGGTGGCATCAGAAGCCACCTCATTTTTGTCGTCTTCGTGTCGGGGTGTGAGAAGTGGGGATTGAAGGGGAGTCCTGCCCTGGGGGATGCCAGGCTTGACTTGCCCTGCCTGCCTGGGGTGTGCATGCCTCTCTCAGTAACCTGTGCTAGCAAAAGCTCTTTCTCCGTTAGCTGAGCAGTGTGTATAGTGTGTATAGTCGTCATTTCACCAATTCAAACATGTTTCAACCTTTTGCAGCTCTGCTTTCTAAATATTTAATTGAAATGCTTTTACAGCCATTTTACTTCTTTATCAACGTGAGCCAAGCCAGACAATGTAACATGGCATATGTTAAGATGTTAATTGAGTAGCAGCACACATAGGCGGCTGTTTCATAATTTTCTCCTTAGATGATCATTGGCTCCAGTTTAACGTTTCTTTGTGCTTCTGAATGGAAGGTTATATAAAGATATATTTAGAGCTGTTAGACTAAGAAAGAGAAGCATTAATTCAGTAAGATTAAGAATTAAGGGCTGAATCCTGCAGGCACTGCTGGGACACAGTGCTTGTCGTGGTAAGGATGTGATAATAGTACCTTTCTGATAGTACCACTTACTGTAATAAGGTTGATAATCCTTTTATTGAGTGGTTCCTCACAGCACATAGGTAAATAAATACTTTTTAAAAATTTTGCTGGGTAACATCAGAGTTGTGGAAGAGATAGCAGATCTTTCTGAAAGGATATGTGGCTAGTTTAAAAATGACCCTCCTTTGTTTTAACATGGCTTTCAGAAAGATGACTTTGCTAAAACTGTTGCTGTTGGTACTTCGTAGTTGAGTCAAACTTGCTTTCCTCAGGAGTTAACTGGGTTTTTGCAAGAGGCAAAGAGGCAACTGGACACTGCACAGGGAAAAGAGCTCTTGGGTGATATCAACAGCCAGATATGCCCTGTGTGTGAGACCAGGCCTGGCAAATGCTGTCCATGTGGTATTGGACTCCAGAGAAGCAGCCTTTCAAAACTACCTGTAGACCCTGTTAAATAATTTGACAAACATCCTTCAGAGGTTGGGGAAAGGGGGGAGGAATGACCTATGAAGTGGGAAATGAAGGCTTTTCAGAGCTAGGCAGTTTTTAAAAGGCCACATGGATGAAATAATTCTTCTGTGGCAGACAGCTGTAACTGCTGCCTTGGGTATCCTTCTCACACAGAAGGCTTGTTTTGAGATAGCTGAGTAAAGTATTGGGGCAGCAGTGTGTTGCTGTACAGTGTTGGGGTTGTATGCCTTCAGTGAGTGAGCAGTTGGGAGGGTTTCTGGTGCCCTGCACAGCTCCTGTTCCTCTGCTGGAGCTGTGTGGAGTTGTTGCTGGTCTTGAGCTCAAATCTCTAAGAGAAAAACACTTCCATGTTCGTTTTGTTCGTTTGGGAGTTTTTTCCCCTTGCTCAGTGCAAGCCTCAGAACTTGATAAACCTAATCTCCTTTTCTATCTCTCTGTTAATTGTCCTGGAGGGTAGGTGGTTTGCCATCTGAGATGGCAATTAGTTAACGGTGCTGATGACAAGTAACCATTCGCTGAGGTTTTCCTTTCCAGTTGCAACTTGCCCTGTTGTGTATATTGGGCAACAATGTAGTGTACTGCATGAGTACTGGAAACCCTTGCTGTTGGGTCAGGGGTCCTGGCCTGTCTTTGTGGTGTATGACACTGCTATTGGCAGTGGTGGGAAATGGTTCCTCTTCATAAATTGCGTTAGGGTTTGGCAGAAATAATGTTTTCCATAGGCTGTCCAAAATATACCCAGTGGGTGAAACACAGCTACAGGGGGTGTTTTGGGGAGAGTGTTGCAGTTTGTGCAAATATTTGCAGCCTTGGGCTGACGGGGATACAGAGTATCTGGGGCATCCTCAGTACCATGGGCAAAAATCACTCTGGGCTTCCTGGCTTTGACTGCCAAGTTAAACTGTTACCATACTCTGCATAATACTTTGTGGCTCCACTGGTCCCCCCAATTTTGCTGAAGCAGGTGGGTGTTCACACAGTGTGTCGCTGTGCCCATGCTCCCCCAGTGTTTTTTATGCTGCTGCTGGCTTTCTTGAGGGGTGAATGATCTGCACTTGGAAAGCTGATAAGAGTTAGTTTCAGTGGCTGTGCAGGCTTTGAGAAAGCTTAGTGTTAACTAGGCAGTAGCTGATAAGTTCAAGGGCTTTCTTTTACCCCTCCCAACCACCTTCCTCTTTTTGGTCTCACAGGCATAATGCTTCTCATAGCCCTTGTGGTTATAACAGCTTCTACTATTTGCAGCGTTAAGGAAATAGTATGGTCAGAGCAACTGAATTTTTCCACCTCTTGCAATATGATAGTCCCATATTACTCAGCTACCTAATCCTGAAAGTAAAGCATTACTTTATCAGAGGAAGGTTGGCAGTATCTGCCCCGGGGCAGAACAGGGGGAGTGGTGGGGAGGGAGTGGGGTACACCTCCTTGCCATCACCCCCCTGCTTTTTCCCCCTCCGTCTCTGTCAGAGCAGAGTAAACCCAGCTGTACACCTGGGGAGAGAACAGAGTCCTCATTCTGCTGCTGCCAAGTTGGGGCTGTTACAATGGGGTTGTTTTGAGTAGAAATGCATAGATAGGTCAGGGAAATCAGACATATGTACTTTGGCATAAGATTGGAGAGCAGTTTGAGGAAATGCTTTGGTCTGATCTCCCTTCCCTTTGCTCTCCAAGATACTTTCAGGAGTTTGTCAACGTGGCTTCAGCATTTAGAGGCTCAAATTACCTCAGCCTTCAAAAGTACCTTCAAGATCTCTCAAAGGTCTTGGGCCTAAAGGTTAAGTCAAAAGCCGAGGCTGTTAAGACGAGCTGGAAGATTTCCCATAATGTTTTCTGCTGCAGACCTAGAGCAACGTGTTCCCAGGGAGGACATAGGACTGGGGGCTCCATGACACATGGCAGCTTTTGCAGGGAGCCACCCTGTTAGCTTTCTCTGAACCACAGGCAAAGAACCCCCTTGTCTCTGCTGGTTTACTTATCAGCAGAAGCTGGGCTCTTGGTTTTGAGTGGCTGATGGCAGCTCTTCAGAGGTGAGGAGGTTGACCCAGGCTGGTGGTGTTTAGGGCAGTGTTGACATTTCTGAGGAGTGTTGCTGTAGGTGGTGCAACAGCACTAAGTCCCTCTCGAGTTGCTGGATGTGCTTTAACATTGAGACAGTCTTCATCCACTGGTATCCACCCAGCAAAAGTTTGGTCACTGGTTGTGTAGTGTCATTGATTTTGTTTTTCCATTTTGGCAAAATTTTCATGGGTAGTTTTATGCTCCTGGGTTCTTGTGGTGGGTCAGTGTCTGGTGCAAACTGGTAAATCCAAGGTAGCTGTAAAAGGAGCCACCTCTTACTATTCATAAGAGACACCTACCCCCAGAATCAGAAAGACCTTCTTGTTCTGAATGAAGCTGCTTGAAGGAGCCAGTATTAAGTTTTGGATCAAGTGAACTTGTCAGTGTGAAAAGCTATGAAATAGAGAGCAATGTCACCTGGGCTTGTAGGTGGGGGGAGCCAGAGCTACCCCCCAGGAGCGGCTCTCCAGGAGGAACCATGCTTGCTGTTGGTTTAGGGTATAGTTTCTAAGGGTAGTTTTCCAATGGGCTTAGGTCCCTAATAGGTTCAGTTATGTCCATTAGTGGGAACATGTATCACTCCCCCTGCTCTCCTGCAGCGGTTCCTAGAGGTGTAGCAGAGGGTGTGGGGAGTGGCCTCCAAACCTTAGAAGTGGCTCACTGAGCCTTGCTCTTGGCATTGCTGGTTGTGGTTACTGCACCTGTGGTAGGAATTAGGGAAGGGATGCGTTTGACTGAGGCGGGAGCAGAGTTACCTAAGTGTAAATGAAATTTCAGCTTCTGGAAGGCATTTGCCCTGTTACACACATCTGAAGGAAGGAGTGGGGTGAAATAAATAAAAGTGGCAAATACATAGTAACTGGCTGTTCCTCTGCCAGGTTTGTCACTTGCCCTCTTGTCTCCTGATTTGCTGGAGATGTCCTGCAGTGCCACCTGACAGAGTGTTCCTGTGTGGTGCTCAGGACCATGAGAAGGTCACTGTCCCAGAACTTTCCCAGTCCTCTGGTTCCCCTGGGTTGCCATTGCTTGATTTGGACGTGGATCAACTTTGCTGGGAGGTAAATAAGAAGCATTTATGTCATTAGGTGCAGGTTTTACAGAATCAGGCCATGTTAACCTGTGCTCTGGTTAGGGTGAATGGAGCCTTGTTTATCACTAACAAATTTAAATTATATTCTCTTATTATACTAGGGAGCATGGATCAGGAGATGAAAAAAATGCTTTTAAAGTAGTCATCCCTGATGAAGCCATAGGAACTGTGCCTTGTGAGATGTCACAACATCTGCTTGCAGATTGGAGGACGTGAACTTGGCTATCCTTTCTGTGCTATCAGTTGATGAAAAGGAAACAGCAAAACTGTATTTGCTGGCCTTATTATTGCTCTTTTGCTCTGGCTTCTCAACACTGTTGATCTGTGCTGCAGGAACAGAGGTCACAACTGGAAGAGCTTGAACTAAATTTGAGAGCTTTCATTTACTGGCTTAAGCTGATACTTGGAGACAAAAGGACTTCTTTAAGGATCTCCTGCCCAGTTGCCTTCTGGCAAATTTGCCTCTTTCTCTTTGCAGGAGAAAATATTAATGCAAATGGGTGTGTTGTTTGCAGTTTGGCAGAACAGTGTCAGGGTGGAAAATGATGCTGTCTGAAGCATGTTCTCTGGAAAGCCGTGTTGTTGTCATGTCTGTATCTAGATGCTGGTTCAGTAGCTTTGGTTCCTGTCACCACCAAACACTGCAGCTGTTAATTTTATTTGTTTGTTACTTGTGAATTTAGTGTATCCATTAGATACCTTACTTGGTCTTCGTGTGTGGTGGCACCTGCACAAAAGTAAAATAATTTGTTTTGTTGTGTTAATGGGAGATTGAGATGTTTTATCCTACAAGGAGAAGAATTGCTGCCTGAACTCTGAAAACAGTTGTCTAGTGCTTGTTCAGTAGGTGTCTAGCAGTAAAGACTATTGCTTTTAGCATGTTAAAACTCTGCTCCTCTTCAGAACAAATTAAAAAGGCTTTTGACTAATGGGAGTCAGACCAAGCATGTGAAATACAGCACCCCTAAGAAACACAAAAGCTGCTTATGGGTGTGTTTATGTGAGGTATAATAAGTTCCATACCATTTGCACTCCTTGGCACATGTACTGAGGTCATTTATGGCATACTTCAATTCAGTGCCTACCCAATGTCTTCTGAATAAGCCAAGTGAGACTAATCTTAGGAAAAACCCCTAAGTTGCCAGTGGGATACTAACAAGACAATTTGTATCAGCTCTTTAGAAAGCTAGAAATAAATACTTGGAAGTGGTGATTTACTCAAGTGTGGGGAGAAACGGGTGTTAATTGTGTTTACAGATGAACAAGTAAAATGGATCTGAATTGTGGAAGAGCTTATAATAAAAGTAGTAACATCCGTCTTGGCTGCTCTGCAACTTGGGGTACTAGCTCCCAGTTCCAATGATAATTCATTTTTTTAAAAATTACAGCTCTTCATGTAAAAGAGCAAACCATTAAGAATTCTGACAAGCAGTTAAGTTTGGGGTGAGTTTCTAAAAAAAAAAAAAAAATAGCTGGATGAATATCATTCCGTAGACATAGGATATTTCACAGCAGGAGATTAAGCCTGTAGTACAGTGATAGAAATTCTAATATGTAATATTTTGTCATTGCTGCTTAGATTAATTCAAGATTTCTATTCTCTCTTTCTTCCCTCACGTCTAGCAAAACTGTACAATCTAAAGTGGACTGCATTTTGGTAAGTACAACTCCAGAATGCTTTTTAATGCTTAATAAACTACAAGACCAAAATAGATGGCTCTGGAGACTGACAGCTATTACAAAGCCTTTCCTTAGCAGTGCTTTAAGGTACTGCCAATGGATGTATCAAAATTAGTTCATGTTGCTAAGAAAAACCGAACAAAACCAACCGCTCTGTGGGTTTGGTGGTTTGGTTTTTTTTCTGTGAAAGTATTGATCTCTCCTTGCCAGCAGTAAGTGGCAATGATTGCCACTTGTAGAACTGTCATGTAGATACAGCACAGAAAGGCGACAATGTTTTTGTAAGATGTTTATTAAATGCAAGATTAAGTATTGCACAGATCAGAGTATGCAAGAAGCTAATTGTGCCTTCAGGTTCCATTGCTCTCAAGACCTTTAATGACACTGCTTATTGCTTTTTGTTGTTGTTTCCCTGAAACACTTAATTCATGGTTTGTACTGTGTTTTAAGGAAGGAACTTGATTGAACTGCATGTTTGCACACAATCTGGCAGACTAGTGTGTTTAGGTTTGGGTTTTTTACATCTTGCTAACCTCAAAAATTGCACACCAGCTAAGCACCTTTCCAGAAATGTGCAACACAACAGGTCCTGTTAACCTCTGCCGTACCCTTAGAACAGAAAGATACAAAATCTTTGTGAAGGAAAGCCCTTGAAATGTGTAAACATCATCTTCCTTTGTGAGTTAAAATAAGATCTGGACAGTGACGGGATTATTTCTGAGAAGCAAATATCTAGCAGTAACTCAGAAAGAGGTTTGATTTGTTTGTAATAGTGAGCAGGTTGTGAGTTTCTGTAAATCAGAGTCTGGGTTCACAAGTCTTCAGGCTGGAAGGGATTGCTTATTCTGACTCTACCTTCGGCATTTTCATCCGAAGTACCAGCGGGTAAGATAAAAAGATGACACAGACAACCGTCTGGATGCTATCAAGTAGAATCTGTTCAGCTCTGTGGCTGAGCCAAGTAAGAACACTCCTTGCAGCCACATTATCAGAGGTATAATTCAGATAGCACTGAATTATCTTCCCTTGAAATGTTGCCTTAATTTATTGTGGTAAGAGGTTTAAAGTGAGCTGTGTTGTTGTGTCGCAACAATCTTTAGACCCAGTTTTGCCAGCACTTAGAAATGCGTGGATGCATCCAGCTAAATTAGCAATGCAAAATGCTGTTTTTATCTGCTTCTCATTGACATTTGTGGGCACAAAGCAGGTGACTTAAGGTTTTAACTTTCTGTATGTGAGGTTTTTGGTGGCAAAAGGATGAATTACACTTCTAAAACTATTTAATGGCAGGTTTTTCTGTGGGGAAAAATGGGAAGTGGGGTAGCTGTTCCTTAGTAGCATCAGAGAGAAAGTAAGTAGGAGGTTAAATGGTCATCTGCTTCTTGGAAATCCCTTTTAAGAAAATGGAATTACATTAGGGCTACTCTTGCATTACATTCTGCAGATTTGCTGAGGTAGGGATTTTCAGTTTATATGATCTCGTCCATTTGCGTAGGTCTCATCCGTTGGATGGACAAGCTGTTTTTCTGAGTAGAGGTCTTGGACACAAAGCAGTCTCCATAGTATGACTTGGAACAGAACAGCAGTGTTCCAGTGGTCTAATTTCTGTTCCAGATGACTCCTTGTCTGTCCTGCTGATGAGTTGAGAGGAGTCCTGTCAACAGTGGAAAGGCCACTCTATGTTAGCAAAGGTGGATCTGATGCTGTTGAGGTAGTTTAAACAATAAAAATCCAAGATTAGAACAGTATCAGGAAATAAACTCAATTCTGGCAAAATGGATTCCGCATTTCTACATGCTTTTGGAAAGCTGTGAGCTCCAAGACAGAATCTTAAAATGTGTTAAACTAAAAGGCCATAACTGCGTAGCCCTGATTAACTGGTTTGGAGCGTCCTTGCAGGCCTGACCAGTTTTGTCCTGCAGAAGGTATATGAGCAGATTGCCTCTTCAGTGGCATGTGTCAGAGTGGTCCTGTGAAGGTGGTACCAGCTGCCTGCAGTGTCCTGCTGTGGGCATGTCAGAACGTTCTGGTGCACGTTCCTATGTTTTTGGTTCAGATAGAAACCTCTTCATGGCCTTTGAATCACTCTCCCTAAGCACAAAAGCACAATGTCAGTCCCTTTTCTTGCCTCTTACTGCACAGAGGAGATCTTGGGCTGGCTTTCAGTTAACTGGGAGGTGCAATGATAGCAAAGCATTTGAGGTTGATCAGTTTGCTGGCAATCCTAAAAGAAAAACCACCGGTCGAGGCAGTTCAGGCTGTGCTTGTTTGCCGCTTGTTTGTGGTAGCACCGGTCAGAGCCGCAGTGCAGAGCGGCGCACAAATGCTCCGTAGCACCTAGACTGCCTGATTCAACACAGGGTAGCAAGAGAGGAGGAGGAAACAGAGGCAATGGCAATAGTGTTTGTTGTGGAGGTAGCTAGCAGCAGAGGACAGTGGAAGAGAGCCAGTGTAAGGGCACTGGGAATGCAATTACTCATATAAGAGCCCAAAGTTACCTGCCTTTTACTTATTATGCCGTACCACTTAGATTCTGGTGTGCTGTCAGTTTCTGGAAGATCATAAGAAAATCATTGTATGCTGTGCAATCCAAAAAAGATAATTAGCAAGAATTGTGGTGTAAACATCCATTAAAAATTCATTATAACATCTTTTTAACTGTAGTAAACACGTCTAGCAGTGGATTCTCTTATGACTTGTTATTTTTGTTCCCACATACAAAGTGAACTCTTGAACCTGATTTTTAAGATGGTACACTCTATATAATCGCTCAGCAAGAAGGTAAAGGTTTCTTACCCTACTCCTCTCAAAAGAGGTCAGTGCTGGTGAGACAGTGCAGGAGCAGTGGCCATGAAAACCGAAGCTGCTGATGGCAGGAGCAGTTACAGTGTGGGTGTGTAATATCTGCTGGAGCAGTGTGCTGCTGTCCTGCCACAGAGCGGTGGTAGCTTGCCCCTTGGCTTTTTGACCATTCAGGAGATGGGTAGAAGCTCTGTGAAGCTTTGGTGAAGCTGCCATGTGTTTTTAAGGCTTGTTTGGAATATTTAGCACCTGAAATGTGTTTCTGCTTCTGTTCAGATACAGCATAGCAAATGCATTTATTAGCAGCCTTTTAGAATAAGTATTATTTTCTGTCTTGATCGTATTTCCAACAAACATCTGACCTTGAGCAAATTATTTAACCTTTGCCTCTTGTTTTGTTACTCACAAAGTGGGGAGATGATTGCTCGACTACATTGCTATTCTTAGACTGGTTGTTAAATAATAGATGTTTGCTCTGCTGAGGTATGACTAGTTTTAGAACCAGTCTGCCAGTAGGTGCAAGTTATATTGCCATTGGCATAGCCTTTTCTACTTTGATTGGAGTATAGTTATCTATAAATAATCAAATTGTGGAAATATTAAAATCAGTCTATGCTCTCTAAAATAGTAGTCTTGCAAAGTGCTTGCAGCAGTGCCCCTGGCTGTCAGCTCCTCTTCATCAGAACACAAGGACAGAAATAACCAGTAATTCTGCCTTCATCCTGAAAATAGGAAATAGTTCAATTTGGAATGCTGGTTTTCATTGTGTTCGTTACGGAAGCTGTATCTCTGCTAATTGTTCCTTAGCATATTTTTCCTCTATCTTATTTAAAGTTCAGCCTGACTAAATATTTTCTTCTTTAAAATGATCCAGAAAAAGCACAGTCCCTGGAGTTTTCTTGTTGTAATTCCTTTTGATAAATTCGGGATGAAACTCCACTAATGTTTGTGGCCTGACATTAGATCAGCAGAGAAAACCAGATAGAACCAATCCACCAAGATCGGGAAACCTGAAAAGATACTCTGTGATTCTCAAGACTGACTTTCAGAGCTCTGGGTTCCGTGGTTCAAGCAGAAACATGAATAAAATCATGTTCTGTATTGAACTGATCCTTGCCTCTGCATGCTGCAAAAAAATGTCATGTTAATGTCTCTCAGAATGGAACCAGATGTCAAAACCTGCTATTTTAACTTTAAAGAAACCCAAACAACCCACAATGTTTTCACCATCCTCGTTTGTTTCACATCTGATTGTTTGCTCTATGGAAATGTCTAAGTAAAAGTTGTCTGTTCCTTGTTGAATGTCTGTCTTAGCCAGCAAAAGGACAGATGGATTTGGAGCAGATCTATGTGACCACCGGTAGTTCAAATATAAACACATCCCTTGTTTGTTTGCTGTGTATTTTGTGCATTTCTTTAGTGAACGATCTATATTTGGTAACTGTCAAAACAGAAATATCAGTGATTTCTACTCCTTTATGTGTTACTGAAAGTCTTTGCTTAGCTGTGACTTGAGGTATCTTATTTTTTGTCCTTAGTTTTTCCGTCTCATTATATAAGATTGCTCATATTTTGAGGACTTGATATATTTTTGGCTGAATTGTGAAAATAAGTATGAACACTGCTTGCACCTCATTTCACTGAATCTTTTATTTAATATGATTCTAATTACAGGAAATCATACAATGTCAAAATGAAGGGTAGCAGAGGTTGTGCTTTGTGATGGCTTTACACCACAGTCCTGCAAGCAGTTGAGCATGCCTGTATGTTTTTCTAATGCAGCTTCAAGAAAAAAGATTTATAAATACCCTTTTGAGAACTAGACAGTCTTCAAGTGATTTGATAGAACCAGTCAATCAAGGTCAGGAAACTTCAATCAAAATTTTTACTTAGATCATTTTAAGTAGCTGAAAAAATTCCCCAGACGTTTTACGTTCTGCGTGGGCTTTGAAAACTACTGTAGCCGAAGCTTTAATGGGCTCCGCGAAGGGGAATTTGTCTGAGATGATGCCAGCATGACAGTCTCCCTTCTGAACCTGTGACTCTTCACCACTCCATTGACCTATTTTTTCCTACACTATTGACCAATTTGAAGGGTGGGGTCGAGAAGAAAAATTACAGTATATTTTGGGTTCTTGTTTCTTTTTACTCATTTCCATATGCATTCAACTTAGCGAAAAAAACCAAACCCAAACCTCAGGGTGAATGGATGTTCTTCCTGGTCAGTAGGCCAGCTGAAATGTTCCTCTACTTTACTGATTTCTTTTCTGAATGCCTAAAGAAATTTGAAAGTTCTGATACTCTGGACAGTGGCAGTAGTAGAGTTATTACTGAATTCACCAGGCCTTTAGAACTGAGAACTGGTGCGTGTCGGCTGAGGAAGAGGTTGTACCTACTCAAGTCTTGAGAGTTTCAAAAAGGTTTAGAGAAAACAGCCTCAGAAAAACAATATTTAACCACATTCTAAACTAAACAAAAGATGATGTTCCCTGAATCTACTTGTACTGTCACACTCCATCGCTTTGCTGCCACTTCTGCAGTTTTAAGGTGATTTTCTCTAAATAGATTCAGCCTCATCTAATAAGCTTAGGGTTATCTAATTATCACCCAGGTAGGATTACCTTGGTGGCTGCATGTGAACTCTCCTGTTCTGGATGGGTCCTGCCTCCCTGGGCTTCCCTGCAACCAGCAACCATCACTGGAAGCTGGAGGAGTTGTGCAAAGTGCTGCTCTCTGTGCCCAGATGTGGGGAGGAGAGGGTTTTGAGGGAAAAGAGTGAGAGAACGTGGGTGTCCAGGAGCTTCTGCTGGGGATGCAAGTGTAGCACGCAGTTTCGCTGGTGAAGGTTGCTGGCTTGCTTGCATCCTTCTGAAGAGACTCTGCTAACATAATACTAGACACATTTTTTTTTTCTCTACAAGAGTGTAATTGGGTTTTGTTTGTGGGTTTTTTGGGTTTTGGGTTTTTTTTTAGTTGAGTTTGGTGGATGGGACCTGTGTAGCAGAGCCTCCATGGCTCAGACAGTGCCCTTACACACAGAGCCTTCTGCCAGGACACAGAAGTTTCAGCAGCAGTGGGCACTGAGACTACTTCAGTATTTTTTTTATGAAATGTTTCTTTTAAAACCTTGCCACTGATGTGCTCTGGCATGTGAGATTTGGAAGCAAGAGATGGCCTTCTAGCTTGATGTCAGAGGCACTGGGAGATGTTTTTCCTGGGATTCTTTTGCCACATGGATTAGTGTTTATCACACAAGGTAATCTCACCAGACTGTCATTTGTTGTGCTCAGTGGCATTTGCCCTTTAAAACACAGAGCAGCTAAGCTTCTCAGAGAGGAGGTCTAATGAACAAGTGCTTTTTTTCTTTGTTAACAGTTGTTAAATTTTTGTCTTTTCATAAATAAATGGTTCATTATCTTTTTTTTTAAGAGTGTAGATCTATTCAATGATGAGTTTGTTAAAGGGAAACCAAACAGTCCAAGTACTGTGATTTATGCAGGAAAGGAAGAACAGGGAATTTGGCAAAATGCACCCATTAAGAAATGCCTCTCTGGATATCTGGTGGTCTGAGCCCCACTGCTGTGTTAGCTGCTGTAGAGCCTTGCAGAAATTTGTGTCAGCAAATTTCTGAGCTGGTCAAAAGAGGGGGAAAAAAGAAATCCAAATGTTGTGGTTTGCAGCAGCTTATAAAAGCAACAAATGCAGTGTCTTGTTACCTGGCTGCTGCTGAAGTGTTTCTCTTGGCTCTGGGAGTATCTGTCCTGTTGCTGGTGGCCCAGTTCTGCGGAGCAGTTTTGTGGTGGGTTTGTACAGCAAGGATTAGTGAGCCCCTGCGCTCTCCAGCTCCCTTCCCTGGACAGCACATCCCACCAGTCCTGACCCCTAGTCCTGGGCCAGGGAGGGGACCCCTGCCGTGGGCACAAAGCCAGCAGCGGGGAAGTGGAGCTCACCTCTTTGTGGCACCACTGCTGATTTTGTGCCAGCTGAACCCTTGCAGCTCTGGGCAGGTAGGGAGCCCCAGTTTGGGTGGTTTTTAGTTTCCCCACTCAGTTCTGCTCGTGGCTCAAGTAAATAGCCAGGTCTCACTATCTGTCACTCCCACTCTCTTCTTTGCTCTTCCTTATGGAAAAGGTTACACTGGCAAAGATGCCAGTAAAGGGGCATTAACTCTAATCCAAAAGCTGTACTTAAAAAGCTCAGAGTTGAAAAGGGATCCAGTGGATCACAGGATCAGATCTGACATCCTGGGCTATTAGAGCATGGTGATTTTTGATGCTGGGTTCTCAGAGGTGCTTCATGGGCTCTCTGGGAAGATGAAGTTTTCGTATGACTTGTCTGCTCCAGAAGGGATCTGTTAGTGCTTCTGCTTTTGCTGTATGTTGATTTTGTAATGGTGGCCAGTGCTTTCTAGTATGCTATGTTGTGAAAATAAAATAGAAAAGCAAATTTCTAGTCCCAGTGTGCTCACAGTCACATAGTTTCACGTAAGTCACAGTACATAAGTAAATGCCTTGTTTAAAGTTATATTATTAAGGAATATACTGTTGGATGACAATTTTTAGCTGTCAAGCTCCACTGTTTGTTTTCCTTCTCACCTTCCTCCACCTTTCTTTATTAACCAAAACACCTTTGTTATCTAGCAAGAAGTTGAGAAGTTTACAGATCTAGAGAAACTCTACCTCTACCTTCAGCTGCCTTCGGGTCCCAACAATGGAGACAAAAGGTATGTGTGTGAGCAGCCTTACCTGCTGGGGAACCATTCACACAAAATGTTTGGTAGCAGCAGCAGACTTTATTAAACCATAAGGACTCTTTTCTTGGAGATTGTTTTCTTTTCACTTCTGAATCTTTAGTGCATGAATAGCTTTGTAAATATAAGCCTCCTAAAATGCAAGAGTCATCAGAGAAAATGTTCAGCTGTCTAAGTGTGATAATACAGCAACACAAATGTGATGGGGGGGTGGGAAAGGGAGTTTCTGGTAACGCTTGTTTGACCAAAGGAAGGTCTGGAAAACCATCCTGTAGTTCACAACATCACAAAGTTAGTATATGTTCCGAATAGGATGGTGATGGGCAGACAGCTGCTAACAAGGGAGCACTCTGAGCATCTGCTGGAGAGTTGGGTGGGCAGCGCTGTGACCTGAATGGGAAAAAGCTTGGAGGTGGTCAGTAACAGTAAATTGGAGAGGGAAGTAGGTGTTATCTCACTCATCAGTGTCTGCTCACAGCTGTGTGTCAGTGAAGAACTGGAGTGTGGAGTCTTGTTAAATTGTAGATGAAAGAGGGGGAGAACTGTTGCTCACACTGCTACCTGTGTGATGTGCTGGCCCTTGTTTCCTCTGGAGGTTCTCCCATGTAGACATGCAGTTACTAAGTCTTTTAACTGAGGAGGAGCTGTGGAGCAAAATCTTCATCACCATTGCTTCTTTCACTAGCGATCAGATCTCCATGTCGTCCAGCCGTGCCCAGCAGATGCACGCCTTCTCGTGGATACGGAACACCTTGGAAGAGCACCCTGAGACATCCCTTCCCAAGCAGGAGGTTTATGACGAGTACAAGTGAGTGCTTCCAAGCTGGACCCATATGTAGGGCTCTAGTGAGCGTAGATAATGCCGTGACACTGGCTCTGCAGGTACTCCATTGATGTATGCGGACAAGTGCATATAGCAAAGCAAGGTCTTATGTACTGATGTACCTGGGAACATGCTAGATACACTGAGGCAAACAACCATTATTTTTGTCACTTAAGATAGACTGGGATTGTTTAAATTGTACATTACATATGCTGATGGAAAGGTGCAAGTATTTTGACCAAGTAAGTATCTGCATGAATATTGATTTTGTTTTGTTTTATGGGCAATGTGACACAGGTAAAAAGCACCAGTTACTGTCCTACAGTACATTTTGGTCTGCTTGTGTATACATATGCATACACTGCCTTAACAGGGATGAGGGGTTGAATTGTTCCTCCTGGAAATGCAGCTGTTTTGCACATAAGATCTAGCACATCACACCTGTCTTTCCGGAATAATGTATAAATATTGGGTCTTCCTGCCACAAACCCGATTTCTACAGAGGCACAATATATCTGAATATGTATGAAACCAGTAACCAAGGCCACTGTGAGTCTGTGTTGTCAAGTGTCAAAGCTACCATGTAATGAGAAAGCGATTAGAAGCAAGGGAGAGGGAGCTGTCTGATGAAGTTGGATTTGAATTCATTTACAGAATGTTCCCCACAGGGGGATAAAAAAAAAAATCATCCTCAGCCCAGTTGCCTGAAGATGAATAACAGATTTATGATCTGGTGTGAATATTTCCATAATCTGAATGATTACAGTAATTTGTGGCGAGCTGAGTCCCTTCGCCTCCTGAGTGCCTACAGGATTCAGCCCGTAGTAATTGTTATTGCAGGGTTGTGTTCTGCGAGTACCTCCTTCTAATTAACCCTCTCTGGTCAAGTTTTTCACTCTGAGCTGAAACGTGATGGCATTTGCTTGCCTGGGGTTGATAAACATGCACACACCTCTTTCTGAAGTCTGGCCATGGACGGGAGCGGTGACGCAGCCGGGAAGTGTAGCCAATGGCACAGACATGCTGGGGTGGCCAATCCCCGAGCAGCAGCCACTTGCGCAGACACAGCAACAGCGGCAGCTGCTGTGCGGGAGAGATGGAAGCGTTATTCTTAAATATATTTCTTATTTAATAATTTATGGCCTGCTTCAGCAACAAATCTGCTTGGCTTCCATGCTGTGCCAAGCTGCAGATGCCCGGAAAAATCATCATCTACAGATTGTGGAGTGTGAAATTTGGATGGCTTTTGTATGTAGCTGCATCAAGTATTTGTGTATTGTATTTTTTTCCCTAACAAAATAAGGGTGGTAAGCAAATATTCAGGAAAATATCAAATGTTTGGAATCTGTTCTCCTCTGAAAGCATCTGTTCTGGTTTTGAAACATTCAGTTTCTTTGAATATTTTCATGAGTTATTCTTGTACACCAAAGGCAGAGTAGTCTTGGAGTGGGAGGTGGGAAACAGGCATATAAATAGATGAGAGGGTTAGTTTTGATAAGTCATTTTTCTTTACCTAAGGGTGTTAAGACCTTTCAAAACTCACTTCTGCCATATTAGCAAATTACTATTTCTCTCCTCTATGTGTGAAGATGCATGAGCTCACAGTGAACAAGCATCTGTGCTCTGCACTTACAAATCAAAGTTATGAGGCTTCAGAAGAGTGCTGCATCATACCATCATCTCAATTCCTGCTGTAAAGCTTGGTCAAAATAAACTTTGCACAACCACCATGCTTCTGTATCACCTTTCATGTGGGTGGTTGTGGGGTTTTTTGTTTGCTGGTTTGGGTTTTTTTCTGTGAAGGGGGAAAGGCAGAAGCTTGCACTCCACCCAAGTCCACCATTGGCAAGTGCTGATAGTGTTCCTAGCTCTTCCATGTTTCAGTAGCTGTTTCTCACTGAGCTTGCTGAACACAGCAACTCTGCTCTCTGTTTTCTTACTCCTCTATTTAATTGTGAATTCAACTCTCTAGTTGAATAAAAGTGAACGAATCACCCTTTTGAAAGGGATAAAGTAAATTGAAAAATGCATCATAATATGAGGCCCTAGCACTTGGAAAGGTCTAGAGCTGAATTCTGAAGGGAGGTAGATGGGAGCTAGTTCACCTTTCTTGTTGATGCTGTGATGCCACTTGCACTGACACAATATGGTGGGCTGTTAGTAGCAGTGTTTCTGTTGGGCACACATGGTTCTTCTGCCAGCTTCTTCTGCAAGTTAGGGGTAACACAGTTTGGAAGAAATGGGAACTCATGGGGAGCTGCCTGTTGTTATCTAGCCTGCAGAGAACAGATGCTGCTTCCCATCAAATCCTTTCATTGTTTTCTTGTCAGTTTTACTTGGGTATCCTCTCCATATTAGTAACACCCTTCTGAAGGCAGACAGGTACAGATCTACTGAGTTTAGAGAATTAGGGTTTCGAGTCTTTTAAGTGCAGAAAAATTACCTATTTGCCCACAAAACAATTTGTTGAGCCCTCAGTAAACACTTGTGCCCTGTCCTGTTATCTTGCCTCTACTACAGTAATGCGAGGTAAGAAGGTCATTCATATTTAAGTTTAGTGCCCTGAAGATTCACTTGATATGCTTAATATAGATTAGGAGGTCTTTCAGTCATCCTTGATCTCTTTACTTTGGTCTGTAAACCATTAATCCTTGCTTTACTGGCTGCTGGGTCACTTGATGCCACCTTATGCATGGTTACATGTACTAAGTGTTAAGGCTGTTAGTGAACAAGTTAGAAGACTATTCAGAAACTAGTACAGAAGAGGGCAGTAGGCATGAGATTACCATGTCTGTTAAATAAAACACTGATACATATAAACTTAACTTGATAGCACTTAACTTTTTATGCACAACTCCCTGATAAGAACAGAATAGGACCTGTTGAGTCCAGTCCTTTGTCACAAGTAGTCACCTACATATTCCTTTTAAAGGCCAATCAGTCAAACTCCATCTAAAGCAGTTGTTTCCTGCTGCTGCTGCTCTTGGGAGTTTGGCCTACAATTTCCTTTCTCTGGTGGTCTTCAGATAGCTGTTTCCCATCCTACCTGATTGTTAGGACTTATTTCTGTGCCATCATTATTCATCATGTTTGTAAGAAAAGGCTGAGACAGCTGGGTCTGTTTATTCTGGAGAAGACAGAGAGGGGATCTCATCAACACTTACAGATATCTATCGGATGGTAGTCAAGTGGATGGGGACAAACTCTTTACAGTTGTGTCCAGCACCAGCACAAGGGTCAACAGGCACCACTGGAACATGGGAAGGGCCATCTGAATATGAGAAATAAACTTCACCTACAGGTGACAAAGCGCTGGCACAGGCTGCCCAGAGAGGTTGTGCAGTCTCCTTCTCAGGAGATAATTCAGAACCTGCCTGGACACAATCCTGTCCAACCTGCTGGAGGTGATCATGCTTTAGCAGGGAGGTTTGACTTGAAGGATCTCCAGACGCCCCTTCAAAACTCTGCTGTTCAGTTTAATGAGAGCTCTAGCCCATTTTTTAGAGACCAGTCATTTTGCTGCATGGGATAAGCCAAGATATTAGTGTCATTTCATGTAATGGGTTATCATTTGCTATTCTGAGTGGCTTTTCTGCCCAGGAAGCTGTGTCTTCATTAGATTTTTGGGTTTGGTTTTTTTTTTTTTTTTGGGTTTAATTCAGGTGCACTCCCGGTGTATTTTATGTTTTGAGTACACTTGATTTGATGATCTTTAAAAAACCAAACCAACCAAAACCAACAAACCACCCCCTGAAAACTGAAGAAATAAAAAAACCCACACATAAAACCCCAACCAACCAGAACCCTTTTCCATTATGCTCTGTACAAAGGAGCATAAGCAACCACGTGTCTCTTGTCATTCCCATCTCCATATAGACCTGCCCTCCCCCCATCTGTTTCCTACACACCCATCAAATAAGCAAAACAGCTCCTGGGCCCAGCAATGTGCCAAGAGTGCAAGTAGCAGAGAGAAGAGCTTCAGGGAAGAGACTCCTGGTATGTGTTGTCAAGTCAATGTGAGACCACAGGTGGACATGGAGGGTCCTCAGCCAAGCCAGGAGGAGGAGGGGCTGTATGGGATGATCTGTCTGAAAACTGAAATTATATGGTAATAATAGCTCAGAAATCACAAGCTTGCAGGAGCTGTCAGTAGAGATGCGAGGGGACCATGTCACCGTATGTTTTGCTGCTAGCAAGTAATTGTCTTGAAGCAGATGTGCTAGACTTGAGAAATTAATTCTTTCTCCCTTTTGTGATATATTTTCTCTTAGAGAGGGAATAATTTTATCTTTCAAGTTATTTTGCTTTTTTTTTTTTGCTGACGTTGAGTGTTAAGTCAAAGATGCTGCCAAATGTGGCAGTGAAATTCAGAGAGCCCTTTTCTGTGTGCTAGGTGGGACTTAAGGTCCTATAATCAGCATCAATAAGTGACCCAAGATCCGCCCTTTAAGAATTTTTAGAGTGAATTAAAATCCAATGTAGCCTGACAAGATGCAAAGGGGGAAATAAAGGCACACAGAGATTTAACTATTAGACGTAGAGTAACATCTAATTCCTAAGAGGGTACAGTGAGGCAGAAGTATTCCTTTGTATTAACTTCAAAGAGATGTATCCAGATTCTGTGACTGACATGCATTGAAAAGAAATATGCTGGTGTCTAAATTGGGTGAAAACCTTCTTGATGTGCCATACAGAAACTAGAACGTGGTTGACTATATACCAGGTTGTAGATAAGACCTCTTGGTTTGGACCGAGTGGTCTGGTACCTGGGGGAGGCAGGTGCACACCAGCTCTGCAGGGAAATGCAAAATAGGGAAACCAGATAGCTTCAAACGTGCAGTTTGTGATCATCAAAACCATCACATTTGTGGCGCTTTCCAAGCGGATGATCCCTTCATACAGCCAAGGTAAAAGCAGCAGATGTTTACTCTGTAATATAATTAGTGTTTTTGCAGAGGAAAATAAATGCAGGGGAAGTGTCTCAAGAAATACAGACTGTTTTCTACAGAGCTACAGTTTTCAGAAAAGACATTTTGACTGGCCTATTTGGATTGCTAATTCTTACATTTGTACTAGGTGATGCTGGGAATGAAGCATCTGTTTCAGGAGCGCTGCTCGCTCTTTTTCTTTCTTCCTTCCTTTCCAAGCAGAGATCTGTTTGCCTGTACGTACCTGATCAGAGTAGCAGGCAGTGTGGTCTATGACGTTATTTCTGCTCTCCTGCTGATGCCCACGCTTGACCATGTCCAGTCACCTCTTCTTTTCAGAGGCAGGTTGTTTCTGTGTGTTGCTGGTAGGACTTCTTAAGGGAAAGGAGGTCATTGGTATTTGGTGCTGACTCTGTGACTGTTGGAAATTTGAATGAGAATGTTTTAATAATATGTTTGGGGCATTGGCACGTTAAAAACTGAAATACCACAGGGCCCTTGAATAGGAGGCAATATGGCTTTTGTGTCTTCTGTGCAGCCTGAAGTGCTTGCTGTGTAGGTAAACCTTCCAGAGCAGTTCCTGGTTTTCTTCTCTGCTTTCGTCTGTTTGTGATTTTCCAGAACGTTAGGCGTTGCTGTGAAATCAAAGATTGTTGTTTTGTGCCTCAAGGAGATACTTTTGAAATATCTCTGATGCTGAAACAAAATTCCTTCTGCTGCTTTTGAGAATCAGACAGGTAATAGTGCCCATTTTACTAGAATAAGTAAATTTAGCAAAATAATAACCTTTTGTTGCGTTATTCTTCTATATGAGTTGTATACTTAGTTGCACGAAGATCTTCACTGGCAGAGGCAGCTGAAATCTCTGTTAATTTAGGACTGTTACTGAATATAAGGATGTCTACTTCAGCAGCTCCCCTAGCATAGAAGTGGCACAGTGGTAAGAGAATAGGTCCTCAGTAATGTTTATGCTACACCTGTAAAGGTGAAGCTGCTGCCCTGGGAATCACAGAATCATAGAATGTTAGGAGTTGCAAGAGACCTCAGAAGATCATCCAACCCACCTGCCCAAGCAGGATCGTCTAGAGTAGATCACAGAGGAACATGTCCAGATTGGTCTTGAATGTCTCCAGAGAAGGAGACTCCACAACCTCTCTGGGCAGCCTGTTCCAGGGATCTGTCGCCCTCACAGCTCAAAGGTTCCTCCTTACATTCAGATGGAACTTCCTATGTCCCAGTTTGGAACCATATCCCCTTGTTCTATCACTGGCCATCACTGTAAATCCGGTTCCGTTAAGCTCTATTAAATTGAGGTGGTGTGGGCAGAATTTTGCTCTGGACATTGACACATCTCTTACCTGCTTCTTTTCAAATATCCTTGTAGGACTTGAGGCCTTACCACACTGAAGGTATGCTTCTGGCTAGAACAATTTCTCTGCTTCTGTTATGTCCTAAAATAAGTGAATTGAAACAGGCTTCAAACTAAGTTGTAGAGTAAATCTTTACTGTGCTGTAGATAATGCCACTACTTGTTATGTCTTCATATGACTTGTCTTTGAACTCAGTAGAGAACAAGGCGAAAACTGTGGTATTAATAGCTCTGTTTATACATTTTTAATGCATTCAATTCGTTGTGGATAGCTTCATTAATGTTAAATGTGGTTCTAAATATGGATGGGTATAAGTGTTTTCTTTGATGGAGTCTAGCATGCAGGCTAGCCTCTTGTATTAACTTTGATTCCATTCACGCTTTCTTTCTCTTTGTTGCAGGAGCTATTGTGACAATCTTGGCTACCACCCATTAAGTGCTGCTGACTTTGGAAAGATCATGAAAAATATCTTTCCAAATATGAAGGCCCGTCGTCTAGGCACAAGAGGCAAATCAAAATATCCTTTGCTCAGTGACTTCTACACTTGCCTGGAGAACATCTGTCATTACGGCTCAACTACCAACTAAATGTAGAAGTAATGTTACATAAAAACTGCAGACACTTTCCCTGTGTTCTTTAAAGCTTATTAATTGCCACAGTGTTGGGTTGCAAGATCTAACTAACTTGGGAAACGAGTACATAAATTTAGGTTCTGATGCTTAGTTGTCACAGCAGTGAGGAATCGGAGGAGATACTGGAATAAAGGAACTTGACTTGCATATGTACAGTAACTAATATTTTATTGGTTGTACAGTTCAACATTATCAGAACACTTCTTGCTTTCATATTATACTTGTGCACACCAGTAATTTAAGAGTTAGTTGCAAAGCCAGAGATGCTTTTTAAGGTGTTCTGCAGATATTTCCTAAAACCACCTCTCCTCAGCCGTTAGTAGTGCCTGGGAGAGAGTAGGGAACTGGGGAGTCGTCACAAAAGCTGACTTAAAGCTTGGAAGGTGCAGTCCCAGGCTTGTCTGGCCCTCAGAGAGCGAGACAGCTTCCGTCACTGCATGACACAGACCTCCTGTGGTAGGAAAGACGGTTCGGGGCGAGAGCTGCTAGGGTGGGGAGCGCTGTCTCTTGCTTGCAGAATCTTCTTCCCTGTGCCCTAAGCTGGCATCCACTTTCTTCCCCTTTTCCTGTGTTACAGAAATAGCCCGGGGCATGCAGAAACACTACCCCATTTAATTGTAATTAACACGAACCTTAAAGTACTTAAAAACTGATGTTGTCATAGTGTAATTAGACATAATTGTTACAGGCAGAACTATACACAGTTAGGTCTTGGAACTGATTAGTTTGTCAATTAACAGGGAGCTACTGTGAGGAATTGGGGGGAGATGTTACGTGGGGGAGTCTGCTCTTACCACAGGTGGTTCTGCTGCTCCAAAGTCCTTTTTTCATCAGCAAGTATTTTCCAAACTGAGAATTACATCTTCCCTTGAGAAGCCTCAGAAACCTTTGTGAAGTACTGCAATACTTGCTGGCCGCTGCATCCCCCCGTCGACTCTTGCCCTGTTCTGGGTAGGGTGAGCTGCTGCAGTAAGGAAGGGAGGGATAGTGCTAAGAGGCATCTGAGTGCCTGTAGAGATGCTAGTGGGTAGCCCAGAATTGTGTCTTACGTTCAGAAAAAAACCTGTGTAGTCAGTGGAAACGTTGTGTGCAGGTTAAATTGTTTCATAAAATACAGTGTTGGATTATCTAGTTGTGGAGTCCAAAACTTAGTAGAGATTCTGGATAGAGCTAGAAAGAAATCATATGCTGTAATTGTAGCTTCACCCAGGAGATCTTTTCAGTTCTGATTCCAAAGCTTCTAATTCAGAATGATTGAATTGTGACCTTATCTCATACTTACCTTAGTATCTAGCCTCCTTATATTTATTTTACTGTAATTATGCTCCATCTAGACTAACACAAGCAAATGGAGAAGAGACACTATGTGTGAACTCCCAGAGTAATGCTGTGATGAGGAAAAAAAAGCGGATTTCATTTCTAGACCTATAAACAAGTCAGTAAGAGTAATGGAGAGAACAGATTTGTGTGTACTGATTTGGTGGGATCAGTGTAAGAAGAAATGGGAATACTGCCTTTTAATGCCTTTAAATAGCGATGAACCTTTGAAAATGCATCTTTCATCTTGTTTTAGTCTTGGTTTAGGAAGTTTAATCCCCTTTAGAGGGGTATCAGAGGAATTTCTGCCCTTCCCTCCTATCCACCAACAAGCAGACACAATTTCGACCTTAATTTTTGTTCACATATTGCTACAGTGGACTGAGGAAGAAGGCTTTTGTGCATATGCCAACACTGCCCAACCTTGACTTTCATAAAACTGGAGATGGGGTAGGTTATATATTTGCTTATTAACATTTATTATGTTGTTTCTCTCTCTGGAGTTTGCAAAGCAGAGTGAAGAGCTTCGTTGTCTTTATTGATTTTTCTTTATGAAACTTAGATTCTGAATCATTCATTGTTTTTTCTGTGACGTCCAGAACTAATCGCAATGCTACTAAAAATTATTTTGGAGGTGAAGCAGACTTAGACAGTGTTGCCACCCACAAGTGCTACCTTCTTAATTTTCATTCTCTTTTGGGTTTTCTGTATTTAAAGAAATACAGAAGCAGTTCCTGGGTATCAGTGGCTGCTAAGTTGATGAGACACCAGGTGCAAGGGACCATCAGTTGTCAGTGGTTCAGATAGTAAGAGTCTCTCTGTGATTTTCTTCCCGAAATGCCAGCTCCATTTAGTGCTTTCGGAAACAACCAGTAGATTAATGTTAAGATGATTCATGTTGAATAATATCGATGTTGTGATCTCATTCTCCCAATCCCCTGAGAAACTCTGAACTTACTCAACTTTTTGCCTGTTTGTGATCATCATTTGCACTCTTTTTTCTTTGCTTTCATGCCTTAATGACCCTTAATATTCAAAGTAACCTTTTCTCCTTTGTTCCAGTTGGATGGGGCAGAGACGTCTGGGCAGCTGCAAAGTGCTGATGAGGAAGTTGTCTCTGCAGCCTGCCGGCTTGTCTGTGAATGGGCCCAGAAAGTGCTGAGCCAGCCTTTTGACACAGTCATGGAATTGGCTCGTTTCCTCGTAAAAAGTCACTATATCGGTACCAAGTCAGTGGCAGCTTTAACAGTAATGGCAGGGGCACCAGCAGGTAATGAAATAATGCTGAATGGGTGAAATAGGGAACCTTTGTTTAAATAGTAATATCTTGGTCTGGGGAAGCCAGCTTTAATCTGGCTGGGTGCTGAGCGTGCGTTCGTGTGTTTTCAGGCCACAGTGCTGTAAATTACTTTTCTTGCTACTAGTCTGGGTGAAGAGATCTGTAAAACAGCAGTCGTCTCGGGTCTAGTTTGTGATCCTTCCGTTCCCCCAGTGAGGACCCTGGTCTTTTGAAGTACTTCAGGGCACATAAATTCACGTGCTTCGCTACATCAGGAGGTCGGTGCGGGTGCAGTGCTGGTGTGCAGGCAGACTGCTGGTGTGGCTGTGTTTCTGTCTGGTGACTTTCAGAAACAATTGTCTATCTGAATTTACCCTCAAGCGCAGATTTTCTTCTGGGCATTTCTGATATGTCAGATGCAAATTTTCCTGAGTTGTTTGATCAGTGTCAGGTAGTACAAACACATCAGCTGTTGTTGTTATTGATCACATCAGAAATAAGGGCTTGAGGGGCATTGAGAGGGACAGGAGGGCTTTTCTGGGGACAGTTGTGTGACTGAGATTCCAGCGCTTGATTTCAAATCATCGTTAAGGACTGAGGTAAAGAGAAGAGCTACTTTGGATTTTGCTACATCAGATTAATTCCTGTTCTATTCAGTCTGTAGGAGTGTGGATGCCTGTGCATCTACTTTTGTGTCCTTTGTTTCCCTCTTCGTTTTCAAAATGTCACCTAATCATTTAAAGTGTTTGGGGTTTTTTTGTGGCTGAGGATGAAGTCGATTAAATTAGGAAAATGAAGGATGAGTTTAAGTGCAGTGCACACCCTGCCCCCCAGAGTTCCCTCTGGGAAGTTCTACCCAGGCCTGTCAAGTAAAATGCCTTTGAATCAAGGCAAACCTCTTGACTGGAGACAGGTGTAAACTGGTGATCAGGGCTGTTTTGGTGTGATCCCCTTCTGGATTGTGTTCTTTCTCCTTCCAGCTCTCTTTCCTTTATTGCAGCTTGGAACTGGTGGGTGGCAGCGGCAGGTTTTTCTGCTCCTTTTTTTGCCCATCATTGCTTGGCTTCATTGGTTCTGCTTGCTAGAAGGAACACCAGGTTATGTGTCCTGCTCTTCACCTCACACAGCTTCTCCCCACTGCTTCTTTCAAGAGAATATGGTTTCCCTCAAGGAAAAGGGTGACTACTTCCAGTGCATGCCTCTGAGGCTTGGATATTCATTTCAAGGGAGGTTCTTCTAGAACAGCAAATAAAATTTTCCTTTTTCTCCATCATAAGGAACTACGCTGTCTCTGTGCACTAACTGGGGAAAAATCATATTTTCACCCTCCAAGATAAATTTGTTGAGGTTTTTTTTTCACATAAATGTTGCTTGCCTTCAGTATTCAGCCCACACAGATGACTTGTTTTCCAGTAATTGCAGTAGATCGGGGCATTTTGCTGCTGTGAAGAGGGAATTGTGAAAGTGGAGACGTGTTGTGTTAAGCTTCTGTGGTACGTGCAGACCACTGCTGGGAGGGTGGGCTCCCACACCAGTTCCTGAGCTTCTGCAGGGTATCTAAAACCAAATACTTGCCTATAAATGGTGTTGATTAATTTATAATTGAAGAGTTGTTTTAAAAGGATTGTGAAACCTGTGAAAGGTGTCAGAGCATTTTTCGAATGGCAGTTCAGTAGGTTAGTTGGTCACTGAGACCATGCTAATCCTCCTGGCTGTTAGCAAACAAAAGATTATGGATGTGATGCGATTTTTGTAAAAGAAATTGTTATGGGCTGCACAGATGAGACCAGCTCCCTGTTCTCCCTGGAAGCATCACTTGCTTCCTTGCTGATGACAAGGCATTGTTCCTGGAAAAAATCATTCTCCTCCTCCTTTTTTTTTTTTTTTTCCCTTTTCCCCCAAAGATTTCTCTTCTTGCCCTTCTTTCACCACTCTCTCTGGTCACACAGAGGTTGTGATCTGAAACACATTGCTCTTAATGCCTTGGCCACCAGATGATATCATCTGCTCAGAGCTGCTTCTTGTAGCACAGACCTTCTGCTTTCTGCAAAGATGTTTCCTTTCCCAGCTGCCTTAAACGCCGATAACGAAACAAAACCGCAGTCGATGGCGAGTTGTAAAGGTTGGTGTAAGGCCTATCCGCTGCCCTCTGCTGCCAGTTAAGTGAACTGCACGGGGGTTTAGGTATTGCTGGCGCAGACGGTGTAGTTTGGGATTACGAGAAGCCAGGTGATAGTAGTACTTCAGCAGCCAGTGCTCAGCTTGTCTAACAGAGGTGTGGCCACAAGCGTGGAAATAAACTGAAACAGTGACTAGCTTTGAGCATGAAGTGGGTGGGAGCAGCTCATGGAGGAGGTGTTCCCAAAATGGTTGTGGAGATGCCTGCCATGTGCTCTGCAGCAGACAGGGTATGTGGGGTTATAATTGATTCTTTTTTTTGTATTCAGGAATAAAAGGGATCCCCCAGCCCTCAGCTTTTGTACCTACTGCTGAAAGCAATTCCTTTCAACCACAAGTGAAAACTCTGCCATCTCCTGTGGATGCCAAGCAGCAGCTGCAGCGTAAGATCCAGAAGAAGCAGCAAGAGCAGAAGCTGCAGTCCCCTTTGCCAGGAGAGTCTCCAGCAAAGAAAACGGAAGGCACTGCAACCAATGGCGTGACCAGTATATCTAATGGAAGTCCTGCCATTCTCTCTCCTCCGCCTATTGGCATTGTTGTGGCAGCTGTCCCCAGCCCAATACCGGTAATGTTCTCCAGGAGTTCTCTAGAGACATCACCTTACGAAAGGGCTGTAAGTTGCCAGTAACTAAGCAGTGGTGTCAGTGGGATAGGAAAACAGTTTCTCTTCAGAGGCTTGGGTGCCTTGGTGCTTTTCTGTCCCGATGGCTGAGTTATACCACAGGAGTTACGGGATCAATACAGAGGCAGAAGAGTTGTAATCACACGGCGTAGGTCAAGTTTGTCTTCTAAGTCGTTGACAGTGGGATTTCAGCTAGCAATAATTAAGGTTATGTGTGGGAATAATCAACCCTGAGGTGAAGTTTAACCAGACGAGAGAGCTGACACCAGTTGTGTGGGTCACGGAGCCCCTAATATGGAATCTAAATTTCCTTTCATAGGCCCCGTGTGTTTAGTGATGGCAGCAACTTTATTTTTGTGTGCGTGTCTGTAGTATGGAACATCTTCATCTTTCACCCATACAAAACTGAGTGGGGGAGTGGGGGAGGTTCTCTCTTTTTAAGGTCTTAGCTGTGCTGTTGATGTCAATAGATAAGCCAGTTTTTCTGCCTGATAGTGGGTTTGTATTTAGCTTGCTTTTGAAACCTTAACAACAGGCAATGCTTTGAACACATCCACTCCTCTTTAACCTTTGAATGTCTGTCCTTTTGTTCCATGTGGTGAAGGATGGGTGTACAAAAGACCGTTTCATTAGCAGAAGAGCAGATGACTGGTGTGTAGACCAGTGCCTTCGGCCTTAAAAATTGAGGCCACATATCTGTCTAGCAGTATTGAGGCAGACAAATAGAAATTGTCTTGTATATAGTTAAAGAGCTCGGTTTATTTCCAGCTGATATATTGGGTGTATTCAGCTTCAGAATGCTTCAGGATGAGGTGGTGTGTGGGCCTCAGGGACGTTCTTGCCTCATTGCCACTCCTTTTTTTTTTTCTCTATCTACAGGTGCCAAGGACCAGGCAGTTGGTGACATCCCCAAGTCCTATGGGATCGTCTGATAGCAAGGTCCTGCCGCTCAACGTTCAGGTGGTCACTCAGCACATGCAATCAGTCAAGCAGTCACCAAAGACTCCCCAGAATGTTCCCGCCAGCCCAGTTGGTGACCGCTCTGCCCGGCATCGCTACCCACAGATCTTACCGAAGCCAGCAAATACCAGTGCTCTCACCATCCGCTCTCCCACGACGGTGCTTTTTACCAGTAGCCCAATCAAGACTGTTGTGCCAGCTCCACATGTGAATTCCTTAAATGTGGTAAAAATGACAGCAATATCTCTTGCCCCAAGCAGCAGTAGTGTGCCTGTCAAACAGACACCTTCAGTTAGCAGTAGTGCAGGAGCAGTGGAAGAAGGGAAGCCTGGTCCACAGATCAAAAATGGATCAGTTGTTTCACTTCAGTCTCCAGGATCCAAGCCCAGTGCTGTTGTAGCTACGCCTGCAGTCAAGATCAAAATGGAACCAGAGGCACTGCTGGATGAGAACTCTGTACAGGGCCAGGAGAGCTCTGACATGTCTAAATCTGTAAAGGCAACCCCTGACCTGCCTCCTGCTCAACTACTCAATTTTGAGGTTGCAACTTTGAAGGCTTCAGCTGATGATGTCGTGGAGGCAAAACCAGTTAAGGGCTGTGATCAGGGAGCTGAAGAAGCAGGGACCAAATATATAATGCAAAATAATGAGATCACGCCAGTTTCTTCAGCAGGCAATAATCAAAGCCCTCTGAAGCCCTCAGTTGCCAGTCAGAACTTGTCCAGCACCAGCATTGGTTCACCTCCTACCGGTGAGTCTATGATTAAAGACAAAACGTGCACTAAAAGTCCAAGAAAGCGACAACCTTCTACGCTTCAGGATTCCCAGGTACCGCCTGTAAAGAAACCACTGGTGGAGCAGCTTTCAGGTGGTAGTGCTGTGGAAGATCAAAAAGCAAACAGCATTAAGAAGTCTCCAAAATCTGGGTCGTTAGCTAACAGTGACAATACACCACCACTTGCTCAAGTTCCCAGCAAGGTGCCTGTGAAGGTGGCTGTACCTTCTGCAGCTCCAGCAAACTTAGCAACAGACCTTTCTTTGAGCACCAACTTAAACACCAGTGATCCTACTTTAGGACAGCAGCTTGCATCAGCATCATCTCCAGATATAAAAGTGAAATTGGAAGGAAACATGTTTATCATAGAAGATGATTCAAAATCTGATGGCAGCTTTAACCCAAATACATGGCACCATATCACCAAAACCTCCGACTTTGAATCTGTGAACTGCGACCAGCAGGAGGATGTCAGTGTCCTGGCCATCGCGGCGCACTCCGGCTCTGGTGACTTACAGGAATCGTCATGGGAGCCAGTGCACTGCGAGGGCATACAGCAGGATGCGTACAACCAGCAGTTAGAGAGCCAGATCCAGGACTCCTCCTTGGGTCAGCTGCAAGCACAGTCTTCAAACCAGTTACCTCTGCCGTCTGAGCTGAAGGAGTTTGAACATACAGTCCCTCAGTCAAACGAAAACTTCTTCTCGTTTGATGATGACCTCACCCAGGACAGCATTGTGGAGGAGCTGGTGCTCATGGAGGAGCAAATGTCCATGAATAATTCTCATCCTTATGGCAGTTGTCTCGGAATGGCACTTCAGAGTCAGACTGCAGTTCAAGGAGCTCCCGTGTCATCTCATCCAGGCAGTGTGCACTTTTACCATTTGATCCATAACAACAGCACTCCGATTCACACTCCCACCCCNTCGCCGGATCCCAGAACATGTCCCGAGAGAGCCCTTGTTCGCGGCTGGCTCAGACGACTCCTGTAGACAGTGCCCTCGGAAGCAGCCGGCACACGCCCATCGGCACACCGCACTCGAACTGCAGCAGCAGCGTCCCTCCAAGTCCTGTGGAATGCCGCAACCCGTTTGCATTTACTCCCATCAGCTCCAGTATGGCTTACCACGATGCCAGCATTATATCAAGCAGCCCCGTGAAGCCCATGCAGCGACCGATGGCTACCCATCCTGACAAAACCAAGCTTGAGTGGATGAATAACGGCTACAGCGGGGTGAGCAGCTCGTCAGTGGCAAACCACGGCATCCTTACGAGCTATCAGGAGCTGGTGGAAGACCGCTTCAGGAAGCCTCACGCTTTTGCAGTTCCTGGCCAGTCCTACCAGTCTCAGCCACGCCACCACGACACTCACTTCGGTCGCGTGACTCCTGTTTCGCCTGTGCAGCACCAGGCAGCCCCTGTCAGTAGCACCACCAAACAAGAGGGCTTTGCCGTTCCCGCGCCTCTGGACAACAAGGGAGCCAGTTCCTCTCTCAACAACAGCCTGAGGTGCCGGAGCGTGAGCCCTGCTGTGCACCGCCAGCGTAATCTCAGCGGAAGCACTGTTTTCCCTGTGTCTAATATACCGCGCTCGAACCTGACGCCCTTCAGCAGTCCAGTGGCTCCCGAAGTTCACAACGTTTTTGCGAATATCCATGCAGACACCAGTGCCAATACCATAGCGCAGAGAAGCCAGTCCGTCCCGCTGACTGTGATGATGCAGACGGCCTTCCCGTCTCTTCAGAAGCAAACGAACACTAAAAAAATAACCAACGTGTTGTTAAGCAAACTCGATTCTGATAGCGATGATGCAGTGAGAGGTTTGGGAGTCAACAACATGCCCTCAAATTACACGGCCAGGATGAATCTCACCCAGATTTTAGAGACATCCGCCGCCTTTCCTAGTGCCAACCCACAAAACATGATCAATTCCAGCACTTCAGTCTATGAATTCCAAACACCAAATTACCTCACAAAAAACAGCAGCACCGATCAGATCAGTTTTTCTTCTGGAGATAACCAAGCACAATCAGACATTGGAGAGCAGCAATTAGATTTTAGCAGCACTGTAAAAGACCTTTTAGGGGAGGACAGTCTGCCAACAAACCAGCAGCTGGTGAATCAGGTGGCATCAGATCTCAATAACGTTGCATCTGTCTTTCCCAGCGACATCAGGTTGTCTTCCGAGCTCTCAGGCAGCATTAACGATCTGAATACTTTAGACACAAATCTACTGTTTGATCCAGGTCGTCAGCAGGGACAAGATGATGATGCTACACTGGAGGAATTAAAAAATGATCCCTTGTTTCAACAAATCTGCAACGAATCCATTAACTCAATGACTCCATCGGGTTTTGAGTGGATGGAGAGTAAGGATCATCCTGCTGTTGAAATGTTGGGTTAACCTTGTTTTATAATATGTATGTAGCACACTGTACCTAAAAGACAGACGTATTGTATTTGTCTTAATGGAAGTGCCTCCCGCAGCAGAAACACTTGCTATGTATTGTGGCATTTTCTAAAAAGTTTGCTGTACCCATTGCTCGTTCTTCAGCAGGGAAAAGGCAGTCTGACCAATTCTGAACAGATCTCTGAAGGTGACAGGCTATCCCAGAGCCAGGATTCAAAACTGGATTGCGTAGTGTTCCCCATTCGCGTGCTTGCTGCAGCAAATAGAGGAGTGGTGAGGGGGCAGCCAGCGGTGCCAGCGAGGTCTGCTGAGGCTTGCCGAGGGTTTGGAGTCCAGCTCGTGGGTAGGCTTTCCGTACTGCGTATCGCTTGTTACTTCTTAGTGTGTGTGGGGTCCTTCCCTTTGCGCTTCAGGCCTGAAATGCAGGGTGCCTGCGTGTGGGTACAGGGGAGACAGGTGACATTGTGGTGCCAGGTCACAGTAGCTCTCTGGAGTGCCGCTCGGTGGTGAGCTATGGGATATGTGTGGCGCTGGTGCTGTTGACACCTCTACTCAAATGCAGAGATAGGAAAACTAACAGGAATGATCATGGAAAAAGAAAGATGCACTAAATTTTTTATTTAAGAGAAATCTATGTCGTTATTTTATCCATTAATATTCATGTCATACTCGATATTTGAGTTATCACTTCAGTGTTTTTATATTAGGTAAAATTAATGCAAAAAGATTTTGAGCACTGAGATTTAATCTAGGCATAACACCCTATTTTAAAGTGATAGGTACTGTTTAATTATTTATCAATGCTAGAGAAGGAATGTGATATTTTTCCCTCTTTATTTTAAATAGAAGAGCTGCTGGAGATCATTAAAATACTATTTTTAAAGATCCGTTTTTTAAGTTTGCTCTTTTCCTAACCTAGTGGAGGGTGTAGGAAGATGTTTTTTTCTCAGTATTTCAGTAGGTTGAGCCTTTCTATCTTGCTTGCTTGCTCTTTCTCTCAAACAAAAGATGATTAAAATAATAGAAAATGTGGTTGATCTAAAAATATTTCATATAGAGCCATAATACTGCCAGGCACTTTACAGATACACAGTAAGATGTGATCTTGCTTTTGGTAAAACTTCTTTTAAAAGTACTTACTGTTTAAGAAGCCTGAATTCCATTTTTGTAAGTGATTTGACAGGACTGGTGAATCTCATTATTTTTAGATGTCCTTAGCTGCCCCTCTGGAAAGCGGGATTTAGACTCCTGCCTCGCTAGTTCCATGAACCAAAAAAAGACCTTGTGTCTCCTCGGCGTGGCAAGGATCTCTCGTGGTGGTCAGAGGTACTTAACCGGCCGTGGCCCTGATGCAACCAGGAGGTCTGGGAGAGTCAAGCTTTTACAAGGACAGTGGCTCACTGAGCACACCACAGCACAGCTTAGCCTGAGGTTGGTTATGTCTCCTGCAAACTGACACAAAACAGAGCAGAAAACATTTTCCTGTCCTGCATTACTTCTTTGGCTGAGCACTCATGAATTCGTGAGGGGAAGCAGAATAAGCCCCCCATGATTCACTTCAGAGGAAGGTGCTCAGATTTTTCAGGTGATTAGCGTTGGGGTTTGTTGTGTAAATGTCTCGGTGGTCTTGTGTTTCTTCAGTCTTCACTGATGACTTGAGATTGCAGCACTGGTCAGTTTTTTTGGCGGTGCTGATTCAACTTGTGCTGCTGCATTGGCACTTGAGGTGCTGGTGTATGCTGGCTTCTCTTGCTCCTGCCCCAGTTCATCACCAGTCTGTGGCCTCTTCTGCAGGGACAAACAGTTGTGCCAAGCTATAGCACCTTATGGGGGCCTGATTTCACTGTGTTTGCATCACAGGTTTTGCTGCTTCCTTAGGAACAAACTTGGAGAGTTAGAGCCCTCCTTGAAGCACATGCAGTAGTGTGATTTGCTTCATTTAAGACCAAGTGACTCTTTTAGATTGTGTTAGGAAAACGGGGAGGAGACTGAAACCGCTGTGGTAGCCGTCTGCCTGTTATCTTGCCAGGCGTCTGTCAGTAAGGCTGGAACCGTTTTTCTTGCAGACTGGAGTTGCTGAAGGCTGGGTTTGGGTCCGTACCTGCCCGTGGCCTTTTGACACAGGTGTGTGATCATCTCTCACCTTGTTGACTGAGACACACTCAGCATCTCTTCTCCCAACCCCTCTTCCTTGTGTGAAGTGCCAGTGCTACTGTGAGTAGGTGGAACCTACCTTCCAACAGTGATGGGGAGAGCCAGGCATTTGCCTGACGCGCTGGTCTGGCCTCCAGGTCACGAGCACCACGACTGAGGTGGGCTTGGTGGAAATCTGATTTTGCCTAACTCCACTAGTTTGGGTTTTTCTAAGAACTTCTCTCAGAAAAGCGGGAGTAGATTTCAAGTTGATGCATTCTAAATTATGCAGCCGTCACCAAAGGTTTTTAAATGTGCATTTAAAATTGTTTTTAAATACAAGCGCTGCATCAGGCCTAATGTGACTTAATTAGCAGAAGTATTTAATAATCAGTGGATTTAAAGCAACTGTGTGTTTAATGTAAGAAGCATTAAATTCAATAAGGTTTGTTTCAGATAAAATCCAAGGCACAGGCACAGCTTTGTACATGGGTATGTGTTATTTTAGAGGTGTTTGTGTGTTGGTGTTACAATTAATAATGTTAGGGCCCTGTACGTGGCGCTAGATAAGTCTTTACTATACATTGAGACAGAGCACTACTGCACACCAAAGTATGCAATACCCAAAGGAAAATTCAGTGATTCCAACAGGTGGAAGCCTGTCTGTGTCAGATACTCCAAAACGAAGAATTTGAGACGGTTCTGACCCCGTGTTTACATTATTGGCTTCCAACTGACATGAGAAATAAATTATTTTGATAGCAGTTTTTGCTGAAGTATATGAACTAGTGAATTTGTGTACAGTATTGCAGCAAACACTTTAAATTTGGTTGGTTGGTTAGTCCAGCAAACTTTCTGGGTTCATATATTGCACTAAAATTCTGTTGAACCTGTGGCAGGCACATTCCTTAGGATAAATGCAACTAATACGGCCCACAGATTAAAATAAAAAAAACCACCCCAAACAAACCCCCCCTTTTTAATGTGTTTCATTATTAAAAGGCAAAATGTCATTAAAAGTGACAGGTGAAATTGTCTTATGTAGCAATGTGCATTGATCTCAATGAGATATTTCTATTTCTTATTCTCTTACATGAGAATATTACAGCAGGAAAAATTAAGTTTAGTTTGCTCCACCATGTTAATACATGATCACAAAACGTGCATGAGTGTTAATGACTTAATCTTGTACAGTACTAGATATATTCCTGTAACCACTTTTATTTTTTTTATTCTTTTGCTGTATTGAAACTGGTTCAGTGTCAACCAGGTGAGCATAGTTATTCACAAGTTATTTACTTTTCTATGTTAACTAATTCAGCTTAGTTATTGTTGAATATGTTCCTTTCTTGGATTATTTTTTATTGTTCTGGTGTTGAAAAACATTTTTGCATCATTTTATCATGATAAGAATTCATGAAGTAAATAATTTGCAAATAATTGCAATAAGCACTGACTTCTGAACTGAAAAGAAGGAAAGCATTTCTTGTGCAGTGCATCCGAGGTTCATATAATAGTCTTGTACTATACTGTGCTTTATTTACTGCACCATAAGGAAAAAAAAAAAAATCCCTGTTCCACGTTTTCATTTAGTGCAGGAAATCCAGTTTCTCCCCTCCTCCCTAGTGTTTTGTTGTCTGTTGTACTGCTGAAACTACAGTAGTTGAATATTGCAGTAGCATTTCAGTTATTTTTTTTATTGAAAGTGCTCAAAAATTGTTTTTTAAATGTTTTCAAAAACAATAAAAGCATTTTATATTAAAATTACTTCCAGAGTTTTATCTTTATGTGGAAAACCTGTGTAAAGGTTGACCTGAAATACAGAGCTTTCTCGTTTGTGCAAAGACAGAGACCACCCAGCGGTAACCGACTTGCTGCAGCTGCTGAGCCCCGTCATGCACTTAAAGCTGAGCATGAAAGGAGTTGTCCTAGCTGGGATGCTCAGCAGCGTTCCCAGCACAGTCTGTGGGAACATGATGGAGAAGTATTCCCGCAGAGCAGGAACCAGCTCCAAGAGAGCGAGGCAGAGGATGAACACTCGGGTTTCCGTGCTAGTGTTGGTTAGCAGACTCCATCCCAGGCTACGGGGGTGCAGGATGAGCTGGCAGGTGGCATGGTGGTGTCCCGACATCATTTAGGTCACTTCATCAACAAAGGAAATTAATCATCAGGGAGACATAAATGAGACAACATGAAGGAAAGAGCCTCAGAAAGCCAGATTAACATGACATTGGAGGGAATGCTACTAATACCCCTCAGGATTCTGCATTAATGTGCTTTAAAGAGCATTCTCAGTAAACAATTCACAGACACGCTTTCTCTGTATTCCACAGTCAGAAAAAAAGGCAAATTCAAAATTCCCAAGGAATGAGATGGAATATAATGTATGAAATATAAAAAGCTATTTTAGAAATTGATAGTACCTCTGAAGTAATAATGGGTTTTAATTGGAACCTCTCAGCTGTAAACTGGAAAGCATTTACCTTAATTGTTAATAAAAAGAGTCATAACAGCAAACAAATCTGTGGCTGTGAATGGAAATGGCCTAACAGGAAAGGCTTAAGAAGGCAGAGTACAAAACTGAATGCATGATCAAATTAACTGTGTCAGAATGTTGGAGTCATGAGCTTTGCGGGCTTCCAAGAGCCTAGATGTTTGTTTTGTAGAGACACCCAGAGCACGTTCTGCACAAGTGTGTAGAAGTACTCCTGCATCTCCAGAGACACAAACCTGTGTTTGTGAGCACAGCTGCTGTTCTGGTAACCAGAACTCCAGGGCCATATGGACTGCGGCTCGATCGGCCGGTGGTCCATGAAGTCTGCACAGTAGCTCTGGTGACTGGTAACACCATCCTCTGCAGAGAAAGAGGCCCTGCAGTATTTGGTGGTCACAGAATAAATTTGCTCTGGGAAAGCTGCTCTCCTATTCCGAACAGCTAGAAGCTCACTCTGCCCCCAGTGCGTTAGTGCTGGCCAGAGTGCACTAGGTGACCTCTGGATCTAAATTCTGACCTCACTTTGTCAGCACTGCATCAAGGCTGGAGTGTTGAGTAGAACCGGCTGGATCTGACGGTGTACGTGGCTGCTCTCAGGTCAAGTTTAGCATCGTATTTGATGATAATCAAATTCATGTGACAAACTTATTATCTAGGTCTCCTCTGATGCATAAGTAGAGATGTCCAATACTTGGATCTTGCTGCCCTCCTCCAGCTTTACAAATGGGGTGAGTTAAGATTGGATAAGGAGAGGACATATGAGAAGAATGTGAAGTGAGGCTTACAAATTGTGGAATAACTGGAAAAAAATTTCAAGCTTAAGAAACCAGTGAGCTGACAATATGCTTAAGATGTTTCTGAATAATGCTTATAAGGGAGTGCAATCAAACTCTCAAACTTTGTGGTTCATGTGAAACTTCGACTCTTCAGGGTGCATCTAATAGTTACCTATAATCTTCCAGAGCAGAACACTGAGGAGTTACTGATCCATGGAATGGTTACAATTGGTGGGAATGTGCCCAGGCCTGTGCTCTGCTGTGCTGCCCGTGCAGCTTGGATGCAGCAAGATGTTTTCATGAGTAATCCCGTATGCTTGACAGTAGAAATGAAGAACAGTTGTTTTCTTAGCCCAGCCTGGGGATCTGAAGGGTGTAAGACTCTCTACTGTCCTCTGTACAGTGCTAGCTCTAGCCAAGTGCATTTCAAGCAGTGCTTTGCAGAATCTGAGTGCCTTTTCTATTACCATTGTAACAAGCCAACATCTCCTAGTGCATAATTAACATTCCCTAATCAAATTGCAAATCTTTTAGCTGCTTTTGCTTTTCCTGCTCAGCTTGCTGAAAAAAAAACAAAAACAAAAACAAAAAAGCCCACACTAAACAAGGCCAGATCAATTAAGACAAAAGTAAACTAGGGACATGGAGACATTTGCATAGAAAACATGCAGTGGTAAAAAGACAATTCAGAATATAAAACCAAGTGGGTTTAGTTCCTGATAGATCATAACATTTCTGCTATGTGCTTTGAACACACAGGAGACACCCTACTAGTGATGTAAATGCTTCAAATGTGTTGCCTTGGAACATTTGCATATCTATTCTCCAACAGCTTTGTCATGGCACCTCCTGACTCTGTTCTTCCTGGGCCTGCCAACCTATTGTCTGTATCTGCTACTGCCTCAGCTCTGCAGAGTCCTCCTGCCTCCGTGGCTCATCGTTCTTCTGCTGTCAGCTGTCTCTTAGTAAACTGGATATGGATAACATATGGATCGTGGTAAGTTACGTATCATTGGAACTGTGCCTATCCAGTCTACCTAATTAAATGATACTCATTAGAATCAAACTTTCAGTGGATCTCAAGCTACTGTTTCAAATAATATTCAAGTAATGTTAGCAGTGTGCTACTAATCTGGAACATACTATGTTGCAGATGTGGGGACTTTTTTGAGGCACAAATATTAAATTATACTTGAAAAATTGGCTCAAGTGTTGAAATGAGTCTCAGGAGTTTGTCAGAACTTTTAACCTACATAGCCACACAAGCAGCCACTTTTGGTAGAAATGTTTTCAGAGTAGTATAGAAATGCTACCAAGTAATCTAAAGTTGTTTTTAAAGCCTTGGTGTACCTTAAAGATGTGAAAAAGTAGATGCATGGGAAGCTGAAAATACATTTCCATTCATTCAGGACCTGACAGCCTTATGTCCAGTTATTAACTTGGTGCTAGTGGATTTTTGTCAAGACTCAACTGAACAGGGCACCATCTGGCTGCTGCTGCTAGGGCTGAGTGCGTCTGTGGCCTCGGGTTTTCCGAGCACCACGCGGAGGAGGGCGGATAGCGCGGAGGAGGGCGGATAGCGGGAATCTAGAGAAGTGACTGTCTCTGCAGCCTTCCTCAGATAGCTGGCCTACCCTCTGCTACAGATCTGTGCTTCTCACGCTTACTTTAGAGAGCTCTTGGGCTCCCTCTTCTCAGAAATCCTTGTTTTTCAGTATGGATGGGAAAACACAGCAGTATAATGTATCACATTATAAAATAACTGATTAGGACTCACACATCTCCTTTCTCTATCAAAAATACCCTTGAGCGTTCAATTCTCCTGTTCAGTATTAGTACTTCTCCAGGACGCTCGTTCCAAGGGCTGTGCAGTTGGTTCCCAGAGAGATCAAGCCCAATTCCTCCTTGCTCTGAGACAAAAAGAAGCATTTTGAAATGTGCTGTTTAAAAAGCTGTGCATTAGCAGCAGTTATTTCTGACCAGAACAAAATGCTATTTCAAACTGCTCTGAAAATCGGGTGAGAGGGGAGATGAAGCGCCCGTGTCCGAGAGGCCCCGGTCAGAGACCCCGTGCCAGCAACGTAACTAAAATCTGTTTTGACAAAGATTACTTGCAGACAGCAAAACTAGCTGGGACCTAAAATGGCTGTCTCTGCAAAAGCAAAGTAGGAGACCACAGTGCTTACTAATAAGGAATTGCTGAAGACCCGTTAAGCTGTGCATGACATTAGAATTGCTGCTTTAGGAATTATCTGAAGTTGCAGGTTTTTTGTGAGTAACACAAAAGGTTGCTATGTAATACAGGAAGATACTCGTATCTCCCTTTGTTAGGCAGCAGTAAGTCTCCTCACTAACAAACTAGCACTAATTTTACACCTTGCACAAAGCTGTACATACTTGGCAAGCATCCTGTTTTTCAGGAGTACTTTCTTGTAGGATTATTTTCTATGCCAGCCAGACCTGAAGATGTGTGACCATGTCTTGCATAGTGTGCTATTACATCCAGTTTGGCCTTATTGGTAATTAATTCCCAGTGGCAACACTTAACAGTTCATTGGGAGCCAATCAGTGGATCAAGGACTACACATTGAAAATCTGTGTACTCAAAAGTAAATAAAAGCAAATGAATACTAAAAAAAAACCACTTTGGAAGTAATTCAGACCAACTTAAACCAGCAATTGCCTGCTGTTCCCATTTTCCTTATGAAACGAGGGAAAAACACTGTGAGAAAGAGCATCTTGAGTGAAAATGAGAGGAGTAAAGATGGGAATACGAGTGCTGCTCAGTCACACACCCCATCAGAACAGTACATTCCTCTACTCTTAGTGATGTTTTAGGCACTGGCAAAAGGCATATAGCACGTACTACTTCATACACATATGGAGAATGACAACCTGAAAGTATTTAAAGAAGAAAAACCCAAATACGTCATCCCCAGAAAGATCTTCTGTAACACTGCAGTGGGTTGAGCCGCTAGCAGAAATATACACAATGACTGTGTTAACCATGGGATGACTGGTGGTGAATCAAGCTGGGAACAGGATGACAGTAGTTGACTGGAGTTCAGCACCTCCGGATTTCTGTTCTGGCAGCTCTCCTCCCCCTCAAGCTGAAAATAGGGAGAGAAAGATGACATCTGAGTGGTGGTGATTCAGTCAAGTGGTTACCACTCCATTCAAATGCATATGCACAAAATGAGTGTGACTTCCCACCTCCACCACACTTGCTCTTCTTACTATGCAGGTTTGCTCATCAAGCCAGAGAGATTTCTAAAAGAAAATGCTTGTAAATTATTAGACAGAAATTAGGAAAAACATTTCATACAACTTTCCCTTCTCACAGACTCCCCCTGTGAGAGCTGGAGATCTTTCCTGGGTGTCAGGGGTCTTTGCCTGAGATAGGCACAGGGGGACAGGTGTTAGTGCCTTGGGAACACAGACCCATGCTTTGAGAGCAGTGTTAAATGCTGTCTGCAGCCTGCCCTGAAAAGGAGCTACTTGAGGGGAGAATTTCTGGTTCACATCTGCTCTGTCCCTGATCCACCTTGCTGTCATCCTGCAGGGACAAGTAGGACTGCAAGGTTGCAGACAGTTGGAGGCAGTGACTTGGCAGCACAGAAAGCAACATGTATCCAAATAGGGGATATGCTACTTGGAAGGGAAACAAGAAAAGCTGGGGAAAACAGAACCAGTGACTTTGGAGTACTGAGAGTGGAAAGGAGTGGGAAGGGACTAGGGAAAGCCTAAGCATGAGCAAACAGCAGTCTAGTTGCAATGCAGAGACAACAGTCACTCTGGGGTGACTTTTACCAGACTGAAGTTCTTGCCTACAAAATTTAAGCTTTCATCTTTGTATCAGTTTTCCATCTCGTTATCTTTGAGCTAGAAATCTCGTGTCAAACACCAGGATCTAGCAGGTATTTGCATGTAACTGTAGAGCCAAGAAGAGTGTTGACTCTTGGGTTCCTAGCTGTATCTCTGGCATTAGTCTTGTTAGTGAGTCATTGCCACAGTATTAGAGAAATTGAGATTACTAGGCTATCAATACTTATTTACTTCTCTTATTCATAGCAATGACTCACTGGCACTACACATTTCTTTCTATTAATTACCTCCTGTATGTAGTTTTCCATTTACCTGCCACTGTGACGTTGTGAGTGGTTTATCATAACATTTTCTGTTGTATGACTCAGTAGAACAAAAGACAGTAAGACAAAAACCTGTTTGTATCATTTGCATCCAGATTCTTTGTTTAATTGCAGTTAAAATTACTTCCAATTCCTTTGGTTTAAAGGAAGATAACATGCAATCTTCATGTAGAAGATTAATAATTACATTTAATAAGACATACTTTGATGTCACTTGATGCCCTAGCTTCTGTAACTTAACCATGACTAGAGTTAATATATGTTCTTAAGAGATTTATGATTATAACCCTTTGGAATTCTGAAACAAATCTCCTTTCTCACATGATTTCCTCGTTTCAGAACAAACATGGTTCTTTTTTTTTTCCCAAGTACTTCTCTGTAAGTTGTAAAAGCATTTACCATAAAGATGCAAACTAAATATTGTGAATTTTTAATATTTTATTTGTGAATTTAAATATTGTGAAATTTAGAGCACAAATTTGGTCTATCGAGCTGAACAGCATCATGAAAAATATTTTTAAAGTTTGTGATTTTTCAATATTTCATGCTTAATTTAGAAGGTTAATTTAGATGGCAAGAAAAATCAAACTTAATTGTTGTCAGATGACAACCCACTATTGGATGGAACAATGAGATAAAATATTAATGTTTTTAATGGTCTTGATATACAGCTAAAGTGTTCCATTGCATTCACGTGACCCATATGCAGGTTATTCCCTGCAGCTGAAAATCAATTATTCGCAGAAAGAGGAAGACCTGTCTTCCACTATCAGTTTGCAATTGCATAAGTTTATAAAATATGAAATGCTGGATATATATATATCCAGCATTTATATATATATATAAATTATATATNAGCCTAAACCTTCCCTTCTCTAGATTAAATCCATTTCCACTTGTCCTACCACTATCTACCCCCCATCTTCCCCTCCTGTCCATATGCTTCCTTTAAGTACTGGTCAGCTGCAATGAGGTCACCCCACAGCCTTCTCTTCTCCAGGCTGAAGAAGCCCAGCTTCCTCAGCCTGTCCTCATAGGGAAGGTGCTCCAGTCCCCTGATCACCTTTGTGGCCTCTGAACCCTCTCCAGCAGTTCCACATCTTTCTTGTAGTGGGTGTCCCAGCTCTGGGTGCAGTACTGCANTTCCACTTGTCCTACCACTATCTACCCCCCATCGGCCCCTCCTGTCCATATGCTTCCTTTAAGTACTGGTCAGCTGCAATGAGGGCACCCCACAGCCTTCTCTTCTCCAGGCTGAAGAAGCCCAGCTTCCTCAGCCTGTCCTCATAGGGAAGGTGCTCCAGTCCCCTGATCACCTTTGTGGCCTCTGAACCCTCTCCAGCAGTTCCACATCTTTCTTGTAGTGGGTGTCCCAGCTCTGGGTGCAGTACTGCAAGTGGGGCCTCACAAGGGCAGAGTAGAGAGGGACAATCCCCTCCCTGTCCCTGCTGGCCACCCTTCTGCTGATGGACCTCAGGATACCATTGGCTTTCTGACCTACAAGAGCACACTACTGGTTCATGGTCAGTCTCTCACCCACCCCCAGGTCCTTCTCAGCAAAGCTACTCTCAAGGAGCTCTTCTCCCAGCCTGTATATATGTCTTGGATTCCTCTGGCCCTGGTGTTAAATCTCATTAAGTTCACCTGGACCCACCTTTCAAGTCTGTCCAGATCCCTCTGGATGGGTTTCTTTCCTTCTGTTGTGTCAACTGCACCACTCAGCTTGGAGTCATCAGCAAACTTGGTGAGGGTGCACTCAATTCCATCATCAATGTCATTGATAAAGATGTTAAAGAGCACCAGTCCCAAGACAGACCCTTGGAGGACACTGCTTGTTACCGGCCTCCACCTGAACATAGAGTCATTGGCCACCACCTAATTATTTGTTAATAAATAGATTGTGGTTTATTTCCCCTTGGTTTTAAGTAAAAGTATACTTTAATTAAAATTTTTCTATTTTGAGTGAACTACTAGATGTCTTACTGGAATGTTGATGATCTCGACCTGTTCACATTAATGGATGATCATGACTATGAAGACACCTGCCTCAGTGCCACTTTATCTGCTTCTTAGACACCTCATTTCTCAGACACTTCCTTTTCATAGGTTGCTTTTGGAACATGTACAAACCAAAGTCACTGTTGAGATTGCCTTTCCTACTAGCCCTGAGAAGAGGGTACAAATGTGTGTGATGACGGACACAGGCTTGCCTGAGCCCTGTTGTGGAGGTGTAAATTACTTGGGTGTTTCCAGACCTGTGTGGGGCACAGGCCAAAGAGATGAACTTGGGTCCATGTTTGTTTTGGAAAGGGTACAGTTTTTCATGAGATGATGAGAAAAGTAGGTCACCCAGGTCATGAGGGTCGAGGTTGGATGAGCTGAAAGATAGAGACAGACACAGGTTCCCTACTAGTACAGATGCTGCTGCATTTGTTTGTTGTTAGTGACACATAGGTAATTTCACGAGTTCATCCTAAGATGAGGGTATGTTCTCTCTGCACTTGCAGGCTGTGTGGTGCCTGGAGGAGTCTGGCTCAGGCTTGTAGAAAGGCTTACAGCTACAAAGCCCAGGCTAAACCCCTAATTCATAGGATTTTTTTTAGCCCAGGCCTGGCTGGGCAGGCAGGTGGGCAGGGAGGGACTCCTGAGAGATTCACTGCACCTTTGGAAGGCAGCGTGAATTCCAGACCCATCCTGGAACCAGGTCACTTCCAAGGGAGCACGATGCCTGGGAAGCACCACCCAACAGGGACTTGGGAATGACTTCAAGCCTTCGGCCGAGATGACATCTTACTAATGTAATATACTTGCAGGCTCTAGCCAGGGAGGGTGTGGGTAGGGGGGTGACAGCTCCTATTTCTGTTTTGAGACAATGTAAAGTCTCGCAGAAGTTGTTGCTTTCATTTCAGACAAGGCTCTTAGTCCGATCTTCTCCTCTCCTCTGGCATTCTGCCTTGCTCGGGTGCCATGTCAGAGCAGCTCCTTGCACAGCAGGGCCTTCCTTCCTCCTCCCACCACCCGGCACTGCAAGGTCCTCTCGGCACACCGCAGCGCTTGTGTTTTCCTCTCAGTTCCCCCAGACTGTTGCAGCTCCAGGCGGATCCCTGGATGTGGGGTCTCGGCGAGCACTCCTGCGGGTTTCGCCTGCCCCCCGACGACCTTCCAACCCCACGGAAGGTCCCTAGTGAAAGGCTTTTATCCGCCCCGTGGCGTGAGGGGTGCCGCTCCAGCAGGGCAGGGGCGCAGCGCGGTGCTGCTCCCGGCCGGGGCGCCCTGAGGGGCGGTGGAGCCGCCGCGCGACCTCTCGGGTTGCCCGCGCAGCGCGTGTCTCCGGGCGGGCCTGGGAACGAGAGCCAATTGGGAGGCGATGAAGCCTCCGAGGTGGGCGGTGGCGGGGGGTTCTGCGCCAATCAGATGGGGGGGAGGGCCCAGAGAGGAGGAGGGCGCGCACCCGGGCTTGCGGTGCTGTGGGGTGGCTGCCTCCCGCTCGCGCGCGGCGGGCCGTGGGCGGGGCTGT
>VXBZ01006815.1:153125-221224 GCA_013399135.1 Heliornis fulica
GGGCTCCGGCGGGCCCGCCCGGGAGAGGGCAGCGCGGGTTGGCGCCCCAGTGCCAGCTCTTCTCTGCCCCGCCCCGCCAGCCCCGGCCGGCTGCGGGGAGCGCGGTAAGTGCCGGCTGCCGTGTCTCCTCCCAGCAGCGGCATTCCTGTCTCTAGGCTGCTCGGGGAAAAGCCGTGCGAGCCTCCCCTGCAGGCGGGGAGATTCGCCTGCGTCGAGCCGCTTCCCCGTGACGGTGGGAGATGGGCGAAGCGGGACTTGTGCTCCCGCCGCTCCCTCCCCCGGTACCGGAGAGTAAAGTCTTTGTTCCAGGCTTTGCCGCGGGCCGCGTTTGGAGCACCGAGGGCGGGTGCGTGTGTTACAGCTGTGCGTGCGGTAGCGCGGGGGCCGGGCCGGGCGGTGCTGTGCTCCGCGCCGCCGGCGGGAGCGTGACTCCGCGGGCGCCTGCCAGGGCTGCCGGCTCCTGGGCGCAAGGTTTGGCCCGTTGGAAGGTGGCGGGCACTCACGCACCTGCTGCTGTGCTGAAGCGGCACGTAGGTGGGGTGGGCTTTTGCGTCGTAACTGTGGCTTGTGCCCAGGGCAGGGTGTTGGCGGAATAGTTCGTTGCTTCAAGAAGAAAGGAGCTTACTTGTAATTGTAGGTACAGGAAGACTCAAGGCTGTGTCCACTCGAAAGCTGTTCGGTGACCTCTGGTGAAATGTTCGTTGTGTGTCTGAGCCGAACGGATATTTTACCGACTGTCTTCCATCAGCGATTTTTGTGGCTGGCAGTGATGTTCTCTGTGCCAGCACACAGGTGTGGTGTCCTCAGCAGGAATTGGTTTTATTAAACCTGTGACTTGTGATTCCCAGTCTGTTGGCATGGCTCTCTTTCTCAAGTTCTGCATTACTTCTGGAGAGTTATCTCCCAAGTTGTTGTTTTTTTCATCAATATTTGAACTGCATAGATGTTCCAATAGAACATTTGCACAACATGCTTGAAGGGTTGCTTAGCACTTCCCATTGCAAGATCCTAGTAACTTTTTCAGGCTGTCTAGTTGGACTAAACCGTTCCATGTCTCAAGTGTGTTGAGGTGGGATGTCCATAGCTACAGCTTTTTTTGGCTGATGGACTTTTTAATATAAAACTTTCAGGTTGTTGAGACTTGGATTTCTGTAGGTTAAACTTTGATCAAACATTCTCTGATATTGAGCTATATTCACAGTTACTGTGGTTTTGTGACAACTGACATACCCAATACAGCATTTTCTAACAGTAATTGTGGAATGATCCTTCAAAGATTGAAGGAATAACCATTGATCTCTCAGCTAATGCACTCTTCTTTCATGGATTAGAGAAATAATTATGACTTTCAGCCCAGCAAACCACTGAAAATATAATTGTTAAGGAACTGTCCAGAATGATAGTGTCTTTGTTTCTGTTCACTATTTGAATACCTGCTAGCACTATATGGCTTTGGAATGAAATGATGGCACTTGTCTACTGTTTAATTAAAAAAAATTCTACATGTCAGAGTTATTACAGTCCTAGCCTGAGTTAAGGACTTTCTTATTTTGCTTAGCTCTTTTTATATTGCCTAAAAACATGTATGTTAGCAGGCTTTTTTGATCTGTTGTGTCTGTTATGTTTGATCTCTTTCAGGGATCAAACTAGTAATAGGAACTTCTCATAGGCAGAAATACACTTCCCACTTCTATGCATTTGCCATTTCAGGTTTCTCAGTCACTTGGGAGCTATCCTATGTAGAACAAATGTTCTTGTTTTCTGCAGGTCACATAAGATTTCTCACAACCATATGGCATTTCATTCTGGAAAGCTTTACATATGTCTTTATATTCCTTTAGGATAAACTACTGACGTAGGTTGTTTATGGGTTTTTAATTTACCCTATACCTCTTCACATATTGTTATGTTTTGGAGATTATGCTGATGACCAGAAATCGTTCAAACATAACTTAAGAGACTGGTACAGACTAGTCTTCCTCTGGACTGCTTCCGATGAAGACGTTGATTTTGTTTGGCTCGTTTGTGCCTGAGCTTGAGGCAACCCAGCGTTTCTCTTCCTGTTTCAAACCTATGGCTTCCCCAGTTTATCTGTGCTAGATGTCTGCACCATCGGACTCTGTTCTTATATGGGGTAGTCAGATAGAAAAACAACCTCCTGAAGCATGCATACCTCTGTGCTTCAGAAATTCTCTGAATTTATTCTAGGCTATGAAGAACTTTGCTGTTGCAAGGCATGGTGTGAAATCCTGCGTACCTGGAATAGTTTAGATTCTTGTAGAATGGTGATGCTTGCTGGTTTGGGATTTCTGAGAGGTGTTTCGTGTTTTTGTTGTTGTTGTTATGTTTTGGTTGGTTTGCTTGGGATTTTTTTTTGAGCAGCAATCTAATTTGCGTGGACCTTTCTTATGTATCTGGGCTTGTTCTGGTTTTAAAAGTCTTTCACACTGAACTAACAAATGCTGATTGTGAGTCTTGTGGATATTGGGCTGCACCTGTTGCAAAATGATTTGGTGGTGGCTGTTTGGGTTGTGGTTTTTTTTAGTTATGCATTCGTCTCATTTGTTTTCTAAAGTAAAATTCTGTTAACAGATAACTCCGTTAATGGAGTTCTGTTTTCTTGAATCTTTTCCTTCATTTGCAACTGAACAGAGGTGTCACACACAATCTTTTACTCTTCAAGAAGTACTGCATTATATTTAATACAGGAAGACTGTAGATTTCTTTATTTATGAACACAACCTCTACGGTACAATTAACATTTAAATTCTTTTAGCAAGTCAGACTAGATTGTAAGTGGCAGGTGGAAGTTAATGGTTTTCATTATGTTTACAAGATAGATGCCTATTATAGAAACATGTTAATCATCCTGAATCTAAAACTTGCTTTGTAAGAAAAGAAAGTGGTTCACTTCTGTTGGTCACTGTAGAGGGGGAAGAGAGTGCTCTCTAGGTGGCAAAGGAATGATTAAGATGGCAAAGACTCCTTCCCGCTTTCTACCTCCTGGTGAAAAGACCTGGTGACTCTAACAAAATCTACTGTTGTTTAGAGGTCACCTCACATATACATCTGTGTCACTTGAAAGGTCTGAATATTGGAGGAACTACTTTCCTTCTGCTAAGGCTGCATCATTCTGTGGGAAATAATTTCTTTCAAATGAGGTAAGTTTTAACAAGAACTTCATTTGGCCTGTTACTCCTGCTGGCAACTTTGTGTCTGTTTCCTGCTGGAATTACTCAAGCTGAATATATAAGTGCTCTTAGCTATCCTGATGTTATGTGTTGGAGTTTGTTGTTTAAGATGGAAAGAATTTTATTTAGAATTCTCAGTACCTCTTTTTTCCTATGATAATAGGAAATCTGTTCTGAATGTTGTTTTTAACATTAGGCAGGTGAAGAATGTCAGTATCTTCCGGACTGCTTAAGGGAGAACATTCTGTGGTAACCTCAGCATAGGTAACGGAAAAGCCAAATCCTCAATTATTCAGACTGAGAAGTTTCTTTGAGGTGAAAAGACCACTTGTCACTGGTGTATGCCATTAAGTAGTATTTATTTGTGAAACACTCAAATGTAATTGTTATGGTCACTGATGATCTCGATGTTTAAAAAAAGCAAAACAAAATGCAAAATTAATGCAGTTTGAGTGCTCTTGAATGGGAGGTGCAGACTAAGAAACTTGCAAAGATGGTATGTGTTTGGCAGATGTAAGGTACTACCTAACTCAAATATGTACTTACTTTAGTGCTACATAATCTTTCTGCATTGTTTCCTAGCTGCTCCTAGGCTTCGGAGCCTTCTATGTGATCATGCCTGTCTTGAATCAGTAATTTGTAAATTGAAAGACAAGCTGCTGGTAGGGTAAAAGTTGTGTACTTTGAATAAGATGTCTTCTAGATTTGAGAATCATGTTGTAAAAGAAACTATACATTGCTGGTTTGTATCTCTTAGGCTAATATTCTTTGATGGGGTCTTTGCTTTAATGCACTTGTAATGTGCAATGATCTTAACTCTTCTTGCTCTTGATAGTCCTCCCTTAATGAGGCCAGCAGTTTATGTAGGTGTGCATTGCAGTACACACTGTAGTAGTTGATAATATACCTCTTTACCACTCCCTCACCCCCCCCTTCTCTGCTGATTTTTCTGGGCTCAGTACATGGGATGGGAGGGATCACTCTGCATGGGATGTAAAGTGCTTTCAGCCCATTGAACATCCCTTCCTTTTTGTGCTTTTTCACTGGATCAGGCTGTTTACTGGTTTCAGTTTTGCATTTCCAAACTACTGGTGTGTTCATTTCCGCTCGTCTTATCTGCACATACCCGAGTTTTCTGTTCTCTTTTTATCTTTGCATCCTATGCAGGCAGGGTATGAATCTTAAGAAATCCGTGATATGTAATTCCTTGTATTACCAGAATCTTGAAAGGTGACACTGCTATACTATTTTATTGTTGCAGTAGGTTTTGATGTTCTTTTCTTGGCTTGATTTAGTGGTAGTTGATTCTTGACCTATCTAGCTGGAACAAAAGAATAACAGGATGTTATTGCCTAGTGCAATTGTTTACTACAAAGTGTGCTCTCCCTTAGACTACTTGGACTTTTTTTATATTTGCTTACTCAAAAAAAGCTGTCTAGTAGTCCAACAGATACTACCATTTTATGTTTTATATTAGATAAAACATCCTGGTTTTGGTGTTTCCTTACATTCTGTGTTTATCTTCTCTGTATCTTGAAAAAGCAAAACAAAAGCTTGAACTGAAGATAAAAATAGGAAAGCACATAAACTTTATATTTGATTAGTATTGAAAAATTGACTCTGAAGAAGTCTTCTGCTAATCAAAACCCATTCTCTTCCACTGCTATACAGTTATGTTACCCGAATTTTGTCTGTATTTTATATATGTCAAATTGCCTTTTCTGGATGGTAGTTGTTTATCAGTCTGATTCCACTTGCTGCAGGTTTGGGGTATGTCAGCAATCATTGCTCAATCTGAGAAAGGGATTGCAGCTTGCTGAAATCTCCTTTAAAATTGTCTGTACTTGTTTACTTAAACATCAAGGAGAGCCTTTATAGCCACTGAATTATATAATAGGATGTTATATGCTTTATTTTCCTACCTCAAGAGAAGAACAGTTAGTAGGGTAATATGTTCAGAGTTGAATTGTTTGGTGTTTCAGATATGAATGACTTGCAAAGGTAAATGCCTTTTACTGGTGTAACATTAATGTTTCAGTGCACAAAATGAAAAATTTTGAACTTTCCTTTCCCTCTCAGTTATCAGCAGCAGCTAAAACTTATAATGGTGGCAAGTTAATCTTTGTTGTCTTTCTGACTCTTATCACATTTAGATTGTATAGGAAATACTTTACCGTTTACAGTCAGTGGAGTGGGCAATGCACACTGACTGCATGTGTGCACGTATATATGTGCACGTGCCATGCTTAGAGACTAGAATTGTCTACCTGCAGGGACTCAGGCGAGGGTCACACCTCATCGTTGTTGGCTCAGTTGCTCAGTGTTTTGTACTGTAGTCATCCCCATGTCACCAAATCCTTAATTTGTGTCTTCTTTCTCACCTTTTCTTCATGCATATTCCTTTTCTTCTAGCTGGACTTTGATACAGAAAGTACTAGTTGCTCTCCCTGTTGTCATTAGTGTTTTTTTCCTACCCTGTGGATTTAGGAAGGATGGGGGTCAGAATGGGCCAGTGTTAAAACTTGTCCTTTATCACAATTGACTATAAGCAGCTGTAATCCAGGTCGGCCTATTCTGTTCTGATAAAGTTGTGGGCAAGTTCTTGAAACTTGTTTCCAGATGCTGTTCTCTTGCCTGGAATAGTTCAAGAACATCTCATCTTAATATGTATTTTCATTGAATCTAGGTAGATTGATAGTTATTGTTGTGGAAATGAAATGCTATCCGCTTCTGGCAGTGTCAGTTTGTTTGCCTCTTGCTTTGCTGTGTAGAGAACACATTTTAAAACTATTTGAATAAGCATACATAAAAAGGATCAGTTAGAATCAGTTCAAAGTATCTCAGGTGGGCAAGAGTTGCCTTTAAAGTTTGAAGTTACTGATTGTCTACATATCAGCTCAGAAACCTTCCATTTCATCATCTTGTTACATACTGTCTGTTGGTAAATAGATTAATAGATTGTAAAAATGGCCTGTGTTAGCAGACCTAGCTACTTTGACCAGTTAATCTTGAATGTGTACTTTAGAATATACTAATGTGATTAACAATAGGATAGTAAAGCCTGGAAGTTCATAATAAGGTAACAAACTTGTTGATTCGGCTCTGTAAAGGATGCTTTATCTGCCTTAATTAGAGCTAGAATTTTTGGACAATTAAGTTTCTGTAATATTTGGTAGCCTTATCCCTGCCACACAGCCCACCGCTCAGCTTAAGAAATATTAGACAAACCCTAAAAATAAGTTAATCTTTAATTTTGTAGGAGCGTACTACCTGATGTAAACACTCTGTCAATTGCACTTATTTGTGGCCATTCACCGTCAGATTCAGTAGTCTGTGAAATGCTTCTTTTTCCCACACTGTTTTTACTTGATTTATATTGGGACACTTGCATTCTCAGATGGAGCAGCTTAACAGTTCACAGTTGTAATAATGAAATGATCTGCTTGTACTTTGTATATGGTGCTGTGTTACAGGCCATTATTATGTTCCCTTTTTCTTTTTTTCCCCTCCCTCCAACCTCTAGACTGAGTGTCAGTCAAATACGGTGAAAAGAAGGTGAATATTCTTGCTTGATCTATACAAATGACCCTGGTACAACTCTGTGCCCAGAGCTGCTGCCTTTGATGTGCCTTCATGTATGCATGCCTCCCAGAAGTGCTCTGTTACAGAGCAGCAGGGCTTCAAAACAGTAAGACTCCTGCTACGTTCATAGTAGCAGTTGAATACTTGGTCTCTTCAGCTGTGTAGATGGAATAAACTCAGACTGACCCCTTCAAGTTAATGTCAGGACTGAAAAGCATGGGTAGGTGTTTGTGGCCAGGAAGAGACTCTTGAGGAGATAAATTTGTCAAAGAAAAGTTTCCTAGACATGGCTGGCATGTTCCTGGTCACTGACTAGGTACCTAGCCCTTTCTATGGCACCAGAACCACTGGAAGCACTGCAGTGGTGGTCCAGAGTTGTGTGGAGAGCTTGAGAGTGTCTGCAGTCAGCAGAGCGGTACAGGCTGCAGCCTATGTTTCTTGGACTGCAGAAGTGCTCTCAGGTTGCAGCCCCCGTGAATCTATAGAAGCAGTTACTGATGCCCAGTTTCTTGTACAAGTAGCTTCAAAGGGGGCAAATAAGAGTCTCCTGTGCAACGTGAATGAAGAAGGAAAGCTTCAAAATTACCTTGAAACCATGAAATTTTAGTTTTGAACTTATTTGGTTGCACAGGGAAATATCAGATGTCTCCCTCCAGAGCTTGTGTTTCCTGACTTTTTTTGCCTACATGATAGATGAGCCTTGGAATACCAGGTTGGAAGGGACCTCAAGAATCATCTGATCCAACCTTTCCTGAAAATTTGCTTCACACAGTCCTGGAACTCTTTGGCTGTTAGCTTCTGAGGTCAGTGTGTTTGGGGCAGCTTTGTGAACTGTAGTAGCAGTTCCTTAGCCATTTTGTCTGTCATCAGTGAGTGGGGAGAAAAGGTCATATGGTCACAGTGCAGACTGGTATCCTGTCAGCAGGCCCCTCTGCTGCATCAGGATGTGCGGGGTCATAGCGTAAGTGGTCCTCCAGTGTAAGGCACTCCTGTGTTTGGATCAAGCTGTCTGAATTTCTCATCTGTCTTTTGAACTAGGTGTTCAGAGAATGGAGAAACTAATCTCTTGTGATTAAGGACTGCCCTTGCCACGTGAGTGTTGGGTTTTCCCCCCCCGAAGTTTCTTATCCTTATAGCTTCAAAAAGGAAGACGTGGCCACTTTGGTATCGCCTGTTAGTTTAAAAAAATAAAAAGGTGTGTGGTGTGGTTTTGGGGAGCGAGAGCTGTTAGTGGAAAATGTGAAGAAGTAGATCTGTGGGGAATATTGTGAAGAATTCATAACTTTATGAACTGTTTTTATTGATCTAGAAGGATATTTCTGCATGGCAGTTAATAAGCAGATGTCAGCTTGCCTAGTTGTGCTGTGCTAACTAAAATCCTGTAGCTGTCCTAGTTTGGCACTGACCCCAAACAAATAATGCTTTCTCTTTCAGCAAGGCATGTTTAAATCGGCTTCAGCAAGCCAGAATCAGGTTTATGGTTTCTGGTTTCCTGAGGTCACATACAACACAACTTGTCTTTCTGTAAAATTATATTCAGATAAATTCAGATCTCTATTATCATGCAAGTAAACAAACTGTAAGATTAAGCCAGATTTAAAATCTGAGTATTCTGGATCCTATTTCTGGGATCTCCCCTGTGTGGGCAATGTTGCTGCCCTGCTAAGCCTGAGATGATCATGTCCAAAAGCATCTAATTGTCTTTATTTTAAACTCCTGCTTGAATAACTGAGAAAAGCATGTGGTCTAAGCAACTAAATGCAGATGTAAGAAAAGGTATTTGTCTCTTAGGACATTATATCCTACACCAACATCTGCTCTTGGTCTTCTTCTGAATAAGAGACGATGAGACTGTTTCTCAAGCTGGGTTCTGCTCTATGTGTCCCATGGGCTGTGACTGAGGACCCTTCTCTTGTTGGGAGAGGGTAGTGGTGCACTGCATGAAGTATAGAAGTGCCCAGTGAGACTGAAAACACACTCATGGTACTCTTAAGATGGAGCAATCTCCAGAACTTGCTGGTGTTGAATGCCACTGAAGCCTAGCAATTGCTAGAAGACAAATTGGACTGTGTTCTGGAATGTAAGACAAGGGCAGGCATTTTACGATATTTGTGATATATAAAAATACAAACAAATGGCTGTTCTTAATTTGTTGCCAGCATAGTTTTATATTTGGGCTTTTAAAATTTTTATTTCTTTAATCTGGTCAGTTCTGTTGCTGTCATAAAACATACTGATGATATGTGCCTTAAAGACTGGTTGTGACTAAATTTTGAAAGCTTAGGACACCTAATAGTGCTCAGGGCTGGGTGAGGTTGGTTGTTAGGTCTGCTGTGCCTGAAATATTATATTGCCTAGCAAGAGGCAATTTTATTTGAGGGTAAGGTAGAAGATAGACTTGTGATTTGGCTGGAATTGTCTTGGTCTTACTAGTTTTTTTTCAGTAAGTGGATTATGTTCATCTCAGTCCCCTGGCAATTATCTCTTAACTATAGAGGGTGGGAGAAACTTGCTTGCTTATTTTATGTTTGTTTAGTAGTTGTTTTTCAGCTTTTCCTTGTTAGCCAGTAGTCACTGCCTCGAGATTAGTATGCAGGTCTCTGTTAGCTTTAGTAACCCCTCCAACTGGTAGTGGTCAGGGAGTCCAGCCCTGTGGTTATATAGGAGCCCAATGATAAAGCAAACTTCGAGTGCTTCCTATATTTCTTCTTTTGAAAGCATTTTCAATCACAGTTGGAATTCAGGAAGGCCCCAGGGACAACATCTGCAGCTTCACCTATTGCTCTTGGTATCTGTTTAACTCTTAAACTACCTAGATTGCATCAGCTTTCATCATAGGCATCTCTGACTAGCCCTTGCCGACAAAGAGTCCTTCATCTGCAAGGCTTTTTACTTTCCAGGGAAACAGTGCCCGTTTGTCCTCCTCCTCTGACATGGTCACAGCTGTTGGGATTTTTCTCCCCTCTTCAATTCAGTAGCTTATCAGATAAACCATGTAAGGCTTTGTACAGTTACAGTAATTAACAGGAGGAGTGCAATCACTTATGTCACTCCTGTGAAGCTGTAATTTGAATAACATGTAACTGAAATAGTTTTTTGGTGTTCAAAGATCTCACACCCAGCTGACACGTCATTTTAGAAAACCTAATATTTTGAGCGTTGCCTTTCTGTACTGTGAAGTAAAAATACATGCAAGAATTCTTTCTCCTTGCTATTTTTGAAGAGTTCTTTGCTGCTTTATTAATCAGTTCTGATATATGTGTTACTCTTCTCATTCCCCCTGGGAAATAAATTTATGGCCGGAGTCTATTTCCCACCTTCTGATAAATGCTGAGATACACTTTGGTGAAAACTGTTGCAGTCCATATGTATTTGTCTGAGTGTTTAATAGGTCTCACTCAAATGAGCTCAAGTGAGATGCAAATGGCAGCCCACTCCTTGTATCCTAACATAGGATGCCCATGTGTGCCTGAGATTGTTACGCTGCTCAGAACATGCTCTTACAGAGGTCCTTGCCTGCCCTGTAGAAAGGGTGGCTAAGAACACCTGCTGAGGAACATGGGAACTGCTTGTGGAAATTGGTCCCAGATGCAATCTTTCCTGGGAGCAGTTTGGGGCAGTAGAAGTCACTGGTGTGTAAGAACGGTGGTGGCGGCAGCTTGCTGTTACCATTGCCCTAGGAGAAGGTCCTCTTGTGTGCTGTGCAGTGCACACAGACTGTGCCCAGTCTGGCAAGGCTCTCTGTGGAAAATGGTGACTGCTGCTGCCAGGACAATTTGGAATTTGTGAAAGGCTGGCAGGAACAGTTCCATGCTGGGTTACCAATCCTGGTCTGTGAACTAATCAACCAAACTCAAAACAAAATTGCAGTCCTCTAGGTTGCTGAGAAATAAATTGAAAAAAGAAAATCCTACTGTATTGACTTAACCAGCTGTGGTGGGTTTGCAAAGTAGCTTCTTTAAGAAGCAGCTAGAAGTTTCTTAAGGGTGCAAAACAGTAAATCCCAGCTGGGCTCCCAAGGCCAAACTCCCAAACCCTGTTACTGACAAGGCCATCTGGGCCAATCAGCACCAGTCACAGGCCTCTGGGAATCACATTTTAGAGCAAAAACAATAACAGATGCATTTTGCCACTGGAGAAGGGAGTGAGAAGATGTAAGAAACTTTGCAGACACCAAGGTCAGTGAAAGGTGGAGGAGGAGGTGCTGAGAGAAGATTCCCTGTGGAGAATACCAGGGTGAAGCGGGTGTCCCCCCACAGCCCATGGAGGACAAAGAGACCCAACTTGTAGCCCATGGAGAGGTACCCGGGCCAGGCAGGAGCCCATCATGGAGCAGGTGGAGGAATATGGAAGAATCTGTGACCTACATTGGAGCAAGCCCCTGGCAGTACCTGCAGCCTGTGGAGAAAGATAAGAGGCAGACAGAGCCCACATTGGAGCGGGTTTGCTGAGAGGGGCTTGTGACTCTGNACAGAACAGAACAGGGTGGGGGGTGGTGTTTTAAGAGCTCTTTGTACTTCTCATTATCCGACTCTGGTTTCTCTGTGTCTACAGTGTAGTGTAATAAGTTAGAATTTTCTGTTGTTTCTTCTGTGTTGAGTCTGTTTTGCCTGTGACACTAATTGCAGAATTATCTCTCCCGGTCCTTATCTCGACTCCTCAGCCTCTCAGTTTTCTCCACTGTCCAGCTAAGAGGGGAGTGATAGAGACTTTGGTGGTAGTCTGGCCTCCAGCCAGGGTGAAACCACCACACCGGTTCTTTAATTCAGTGCTTGCCATCTGTAAGAGTCAGTCCAAAACCCATATGTGGATATGATGGTATTAAGACCTTAAAAGTAGAATAAGTTTACCTCTGAGCTGTTTCTATCAAAGTAACTATGTTACTTAGTCCATAATTTTCAGTGTAAATTAAAAATTGTGCCAATAATTGCTTTTAGCTTTACAAATTAAAAATAGAGCTGAATGTGACTTGAATGTTTGTTTATTTTTTTAGGAGAACACACGAATTGTCAGAGTGAAGGTTATAGCTGGAATTGGCCTGGCCAAGAAGGATATCTTAGGAGCCAGGTAAGAATACATGTCATTAATGTGTTAAGGGACAGCTATTTCTTTATTTTATTTCCACAGCTGTTAAGATCTTAGTAAAACCTGCTGTGCCTCTTTCAACTGCTTTAACTTATAAAACGATCAGAGACTACATATATGTGAATGTTACCTGTTTTCTTGCCCACTCGGACAGATTTTGTGTGTTGCCAAAACAATGTGTGGGAAAGTTTAATTCTCTACATGGTAAAATAGTTTTGCCATGGAGGATATATGTGTGTGTGTATACACACACATGTATTTTGGGTAGAGTGCTGTTAAAATAGAGTTAAATCATAATCAGAATTGTGTTGTCTGTACTTTAAAGACTTGGAATAAACACATCACTTAACACTGGTAGCGACAAGACTTTCAGCTCAAATTGTATGCAGAGGAACAGTGTTCACCAATTCTATAGATATGGTAAACCCATGTCACTGGCTGCAGGCTCTGAGTATATACAAATTCTGATGTTAATAATCTGTATAGGTGAACAAAAAATCATAGTGACTTAACTGTTACCACAGGAAATATCAGACTGTTGAACTGGTAGTTGAAATACATTGTAGGGTCTTGCAGAATTGGCAGGTGGCAGCATGCAGCTTGTATGAAAGCCACTTTTTTTTTTCTTCTGGCTCTTGTACAAAGAGTCTAGAAATGTATTTGGTTTAGTACTAATTCTGTTGTCAGCTGTTTTGGCATATATACAGGAATGCTGTTATTTTAGCACTAGCGAAATTGTTATGTGTGACATCAGTTTAGCATTAGAAAAATTTCTCTTGTGGTACTCATATTTTCCCTTAAGCCAGACAGTTTGTTTTTTTTTTTTTCTGTGTGCGCCTTTCCTTTTTTTCTTTAAACAAAATTAGGGCAGCTTTCCTCATCATGAATTAAATATAGGAAAACTGTATGTTCTTTTGCTGTATAGCAGGCAGTCTTGGTCACCTTTTGTTACTAGTCTAAGTAGCTGAATGCCTTCATGTGAACAGTAGAGATTCATATAATCTGTTGTTTATTATACCACAGGAAGGGGAAAAAATAATACGAGGCAGTAGGCTGTTTTAAGCAACCACATTAGCACACCTTTGTTAATAGAAAAATTCAGGTTAAACTCAAGCTCTGTGAAGCTGATAGAACTTTTAGTAAAAATATTGCATGTTCAAGTAAGTACCTCAAATTCCAGGTGTGTTAAACTTTTAAAAACAAAGGATTGAATATTCGTAGCTTTTTCAATCACAACTTATTTTTTTCATGTTTGTCTTGTTGAAATGCATGAAGACTTAGTAAACTGCTTTTCATGAATAAGAATTGTGAAAGAGGAGAGAGAATCAGATTATAGTGATAGAATATGAAATGCCACAGCTGTATTTTCATAATCAGTAATGTTTAGTTTTCTCTAAAACTATTTAGGAAATGACATTGAGTACCAATGTGTGTGTTGTTTATACTGTAATTGCAAACTTGGTTTCATAGCTTCTATTATTTTAAGCCTTTTAAAACTCATCTGTTGTTAATGCTGACAAGAAAGGATATATAGCTTATCTTTTTCTTTCCTCTTCTCAGTGACCCATATGTGAAAGTGACAGTGTATGATCCAGTGAATGGAGTCCTTACCAGTGTTCAGACAAAAACTATTAAAAAGGTTAGCAGTCTTTGTGGGTGTGGTGGGTTTTTTGTTTTTTTTTTTTTATCAGGCTAGGAGAAAAACTAATGCTACAGGAAATAGGAGAATTAATGTCACTTGAGTGAATGAACATGGGGAAAAGAATGTTCCATGACCTACTCTGTTGCTCTGTTCACGGCATTATTTTGGTATTCTCCCTTTAATGGTTTAGTGAAAGGTAGAGAAACATTAAGGAATATAAGGTGAGTGCTGATTCAAAACTACATCATTAATGGAAATATGGGATTGCTTTGATTTTTATTTTTTTTCTGAGTTCTGTAATGATATTAGAATCTCTTGCTGTACACCTTTTATCTTTTAATGTTTGAAATGCAAATACAACTTATGTTTGAACATCACATTGCATAGTTTCCCTGAATCATGATACTATCTGTTTTTTTCCTGCAGATATTCTCCTAGAAAGTCAGTACTGGTTACTTAAGTTAGCTCAGCTTAAAATCAGAAGTTATATATGTGAGAAGGAAAGTGTTATTCTAAATCATTGTTCTTAAATAGTGACTGTGATTTGTTATGAGATCACTCATGCATTTTTCCCTTTATGTTGATAATCATTAGTTTAGCTGTGATGAGAGTTCTGGTATTTTTAGAAACAGACATGTTTTCAAGATGTGTTTAGTTGAGCAGGTTATATTGTGAATGGTCCATCTGTGCCTGTTCTGTCTCAACTATTTTGCTGTTGAGAGATTGCCATTTAGTAAGAGTTTCTAATTTTGGGATTAACTTTTTTTTTTGTATATAATGAGTAGTGGACTGAGGAGAAGGCAGTGATGGTTACTGAAGATATACCATAAATTACTAGTACAGACCGTGTAAGGGACCTTCTTCTACCTATGATAGCAAGATTAAAGCTTTTGCGCTCCTTTTAAGCATATTATTATGTGGGATAAAGCAGAAGTAAAATATCAAGCAGGCACCAGTATAGAGCTGTCACTATAACTAATGCTGTCTTTTTGGGTTTTTTTCTTTTCTCTCTCTTTCCTGTCTCTCCACACATTCCCCTGTAGTCCCTAAACCCAAAGTGGAATGAAGAACTCCTGTTTAGAGTAAGTGTTTTTGCAGCTTTATTACCTCATTGGATACTGTGTTAACAACTTAGGAGAAATGGTTTCTTACTAATTCAGCTTAACATTGGAAATACGTCTGTAATTAATGTTCAAAAAGGCTCACAAACTCTTTTCCTTAGAAATACATTTGTTAGTATTTTTATTTTATGATGGAATTAAATTTTAAATCTTGATGTTAATTGTCTTCAGTCCATGAATGTTTAAAAACACAGATATGGAATTAAAAAAAGTTTTGCATAGTATTGATCTTGGTTCATTGCTTGTGGTATAAATGTGTTACTTAGTGTAATGGCAGCAAGGTGTGGATTTTGCTGTTTAATTTAGGTCTTCTTTCTTTCTGCATGAAGATTTTGCTGAAGACAAATGCTGGAATTTGGCATGCATTTAAACTAATAATGTATTTCTTTTTCCTAGGTAAATCCTCAGAAACACAGACTCCTTTTTGAAGTATTTGATGAAAACCGCTTGGTAGGTCCTCTTGTGTTAATGTTGCAGTGTATTAAAAACTTAAAGTAAGTTCATGTGGATTCAACATGGAATAAAAAAAAATCATACTTAGAATCTGTAACTTCTGTAATGAAATCCAAAGCTACAGGCAGACCTGGCTCATTTACTTATTTGATGTTTCTGTACTTCTGTGTTCTGGAGTGGTGATACTTTTATTTTTCTAATGTGCTTTAACTCATAAAAGCGTTACTTTTTTAATAGTGCTTTTCAAATGATACAGCCCAATTCTCTGGTGTTATTGAAAGCTCTACATCAAATGTTTATTTTTCATGTGAACAAAATATTATTGACAATGGAGGTATCTATCTGCACGTGGTGTGAGGAACTCCGGTGTGTGAAGAGTAGTATGAAGGAAAGTGTGCGTGTGTTTTCTCTAGAAGTCTTTACAATTCGCTGTCCCATTTGTTATCTTGCAGATAAGCGTCTCTTATCAGCAGATCATAAGATAGGAGTAGCTTGTGCATTTGTTTTCTTGGAGAAATCAAAACTACTTCTCTGAGAGTGCTCTTGTTTTATGTGTGAGGATGTCTGCTTACCTTTCTTCATATTTGTATGATTCATTGTGAATGAGGAAAGCCAGTAGCAGTACAATCGTGATAATTGCGTCCTAGGACCACTTCACTGAACTTTCTTATCACTGGAAATACCTTTTTCTTCAATGATATGAAACTAGAGGAGCAATTGAGTACCCTTTAGGTTGACTTCAAACAGTTCCATTCTGATAACCATTACAAAGGACCCTTTTTAGCTTGAACAGTCTTAGCCGTGAACACTGACTGTTTTTTCCTAATGCTGCCTTCATATATTCAGTAATTTGTTGTATCTTATATGGAAGTGCTGCTCTGCTAAAGTTGGAAAGACTGAAAAATGTGTGTAAATGTAAGTGCACACTTCCTAGAATAATTGGATTTAAGGAAGAGGAAGCTTGTTTCTTGCTTATAGGCGTCATGTAGTCCTCAAACCATTTACTTCTTGACTGGTGATATTATCTGTCCTAAGCATTTAAAATGTGGTGTATGTTATTTAAAAAAACCCAAACAAAACAGACACGCACCCCCCCAAAAAAAACCCACATAAAACCCCAAAACAACAAAAAAACCACCAAAAGTATCAAAGGATTTACCAACATTTTTGAGTTACAAGGTTGGTTAAATGTGATTTTTTTTCAGGATGTTCAGGCATTCATCTCTATATGTTGTTAGGGTTTACAGTGTATTCTCCATGAGATATTGTACAGTAATCATTGGCCCGTTACTGCCACCGCCTGGACGCTGGGAGGCACGATTAGAAAGTCTTAACTGCTGATTTTTTGGGGGTGAGGAGGCCAGTGCTTCCTTTTTGGTTTCTGCCAAGAGAATTCCTTAGTGTTCTTTCTCTAATATGGAGTAGATAACTTGTTTGGCCTGCTTGCATATGAGAGGTGAACCAATAAAAATCTTTCTTGGCATCAACTTGGAAATGGTGCTTTATTTCCTATATATGATTAGAGATGAAAGGATTGTGAATAGCTCATCATTCACTGTACAGTTCTACAGTAACCACACTACTTTTCATCTTTTCCATCTCCTCATTGAGTGAACTGAAAGGCCCATCTCCTGATTTCTCTTTAGCTTGCTCTCAAAAAAGTGGTTTCCATCCCAGATGTCTTGAGCTGTTTTAAACAAGTCGAATCGTTTCATTAGCTCTGATTGTTTAGCCTCCACGAGTTCCTCCACTTCTATTAGTTCATCTTCATGTGCCAGAAATCATAGGTGCCTTGTGCTCTTTTGTAGCTGTGATCTTTTGATTTTGAGTTTCATCTGAATATTATTTTAGTGGTCTTTGATGTCAGTCAGCATTTCTTCTATCTATTGAAGAACTATTTAAACTTTAGGTGTGAGCAAGCCGATAAAACTGAAATTCTTACATGTATGAGACTATCATCCCAGCAGATAAATTCCTATTGATGAAAATTTGTTCCATGTGCTTTTATTGGCTCCTTTATTGCAGCCAGTGACAGTGGATGCAGTGGTTCAGTAGTGCTAGCAGTGACTTTGGATCCCTGTAACTTTTGGGGTTAAATTGAAGCCTGGAATCTGCTTTTTCTTTTTTAGAAATACTGATTTCTTGAAAACCAGTATCAAAACGTGCCTTTCTTGTTGTCAGGCTTAAATTCAGAGTCCTGATGCATTGGTTGTATCACCAGTGAGTTTTAAAATCTTTCTGTAATAGCTTTAAAACTTGTCAGAGATCACCTGTCTTGGGTTTGGTAAGGTAACACTAAACTTAGTTTGTTCTGCTAACTTGTTCAAAACCACTACTAAAGTAAAGGGCTTGAGCAGTTTGTGGAGTTTTCAGTTACAGTTGTCATGGAAAACACATTAGAAAAATCCTTCAAGAAGGACAATGAGATTGCTTATGAGATGGACCAGTGAAGGGGGTAAATGATGTTTTGCTGTCTCTTCCAGTCTTACAGTAATTTGTAGCAAATGCCATATCTTTCAAAGTGACAAAACCTGCTATTGATAGTGAAGAAATTGCTGATAAGATTTCAGTGGATCTATTGGTACTTTATTTTTTCTCTAACTTAATTTTATGTCAACAATTCAGCAAGACAGAATTTTGCATTTAAAAAGTCATTTTGTGTTCCCTAAGGAAGCTGTAGTTGGCTGACTATACCTATACAGTTAAAGGAAGGGTTGCATGTTGAGAAATCTTAATTCTTAAGACCAATTTATGGAAACTTGTCAGCTCATCATTTTCTTAAAGGCTTTTTTAGTGTAATTGAAAAATTACACATTTCAGATTATCTATTGGGGGAGAAAGTGTTGCTTTCTTATAGCTAAAAAAGCAGTATCCTTGATAAAGTGGTTGCAGTTTGTTGTGTATGACACTAACAAGTTATAAACTGCTACTAACTAAGTTATTGTTGGGGCATAAAAAGAGCTTTAAGTAATGGATTATTTACTTTTCACTCATATATTCTAGGGTGTGGTTTTTTAAAGACTTGTATTTTTATATTTGTTGTGTTTCTAAAATATATTGCCTGATGTTCAAATGTAACTCTTTGGAATTGTGACCAAAAAAGTTCTTTTATGTTGTTTTCCTTTCCTCTCTGATGCACACCTTCCCTCTACCCCCACCTCAGTACCTTTTCCAGCATATAACATTAGAAGTTGTCCAGTTGGTAAAGCATAATGAAATAAAAGAGGTATTGTGCTTTTTGGCTTTTTATGACTAAACTAGTATTCATTTATTTCTGCATTCTAATAATGGAATTCAGGTAACTGAGGTTAAGTAAGCCCTAGAATATAATTAGAAAACAAATTTGTTGCTTGCAAACGGAGTACTGTGAATTTGATTTTTGGCTCTTTTTTTTGAGAAGGAGGTATAAATGTTAAATTTACTGCCTTCTAGCTTAAAATACAGTAAAGGTTAAGTAAATATGGAGCAGAAAAAAATCTAGTAGTATGACCTATAAAAGTATAAATGGCCTAGTGTTCTCTTCTGTTTGCACTTTTTCAGCAGCGCTAACTATTTTCATGTTGGTGTGGTAGCATTTAGTACTGCATCGTATGTGGCTTCTGTATTCAAAAGTACATTCATAGACAAATGTTTGTTTTAAAAACACCCACAACAATAAAAAAACCAAACTTGGCAAGATTTAAGATTATCTTTTTTCAAAAGCCCCACTAGGTGCCAGCAAAGGGCCTTTTTTAGATGGTATGAGCCAGTGAAGCTAATTGGTGATTGGTAGGAATTCTCAATCCCATTACTCTTAGAGTTGACAGTGTATTAACTACTTCACATCCATGACTTTAAAAAAAAAAAAAAAAACAAACCAACAAAACACAACAACAACTGTGTACTTAGCTTTGAATGTATGAGACAGTTTGCATATAGCTATACAAAATAGTTTTGTTCTGTTATTCTGCTTGGCATCTATCTCTGCATGCGTGCTCAGTGTTTTGAAGCTTGCATTGCTGGTCGTGTATTTGCTTGCCATACTGAACTCTAATGAATGTCTGCTTATTATGGGCTTCCAGCAGACAAGATGAGGCAGTTCACTTTGTAAGAATAGTTTGGGGTTTTTTTTTGCCTTTAACAGCTGTAATTTGGAAAGGTTAAAATATAAACTAGAAGTTTAACATGGTAGGCTGAAAGTAAATGCCAAACTATTAATCGGAATAACTTGTTGTGATTCTAATTCAGTTGCTTCTCACTGAAAATGATACGTTATTTGGCAGGAGGGGTTTCTGCTGTGTGCAAATCTTGAGAAAGTGTCGTTGCTCAACAGCATGTAGAATGTGAGATAATGCCAGTTTTCTTTTGAGGTTTAAAGAGTGCTGAAGGAGTTTTTGTTTTGGTTTTTTTTTTCTTTTCTAAGGGGGAGGAAGTTTATTTCACTGGCTTATGCATAATTCAGACCTCAGCAGTTTGCTAGCATGGTTACTATTTGGAAATTCAATCCTGGACTTGATACTCAATTATATGGGACTTCATTCCTACCAACTTCCTGTAATTCTAAACCTATGGGTAAAAATATTAGTAGTCATACGCTGCTGAGGAAAGTACGGGCACATTGACTCAGCTAGTGCAGCTGCAGCAGGAGTTGCTGTTTTAAACTTGGAAATACTGGAAGTTTATTATTGTATTAATTTATGCAAATTACAGAAGGTATAATTGAAACAAGGTCAGTAGTGTTTGTCAGTGTGTTGCAGCTGAGGTCGTTGGAACTTAAGTGCTTTGTAAATGAAAACTTTCTGACTGCAAGCAACCAAAGACGGTCCAGAAACTGCAGTTCAACGAATGGCTGACTTATTTCAAGAGGTACTTTTTTTTTTTTAATTTTTAACACTACTATCTTGTAGCGATTAGGACAAAGACTGCCACTTTTATGGGCTTTTACTATTGTGATATACTAGCTCTAGGTTCTGTGCTGCTGCCTATAGCCTTTCTGCTGAAGGATCTTTGTGTTTTCCGTTTGCTAACATGCGTGGAAATGAGAACAAATGGCACGACGGTTAAGATTGCATTTTGCTACCCAAAGAAGCAACACAGATCCATTATCGGAAACGTCTGAAGATGTTTTGGACAGTAACAACTGTATATACTTCAGAAAACTGCAGAATTCTGCACCTAATATTATGCAAATGAAACTGACTCCTAGACAAGTTGCTTATGCACCTGTAATGCAACCAGTAATTAGTCAAGAGGAAAATGCAACTATTTCTTCATTGCAAATAAAAAAGAGCACCTCACTACACATTTCTCTGCAGTCTAGAAGGCATAGTGGATGTTTTCGGTCTGGTGATGCTGTAACTACTGGAGAAGACACTTCATTCATTGGTATCGGTAATGAGGGACACTGTGGCGCTAGAATTGTGGTTGATCATCGCTCTAATGAAAGCCTTCTGAGCAGTACGGCTCTGTGCAATGGCAGCCTTAGCAGTATCGCAGCCAGTGACAGCGGATCGTTCAGCAGTGCTGGCAGTGACTACGGATCATGTGCAAGTACCACAAGTGATGGAGGTTCATATAGTAACAGTGTCATCAGTGACAGTGGCAGTGGCACTCTTTCGACAGGTGATGGTACTTTATGTAGTAGTGTTATACATGGTGATTCTTCATATAGAAGCACTGCAAACAAATATAATGCCTACAGGAATGACTCATCTCAGGAAGCTCTCTGTAGAAGTCATACTGCTTTTGACCAAGATGCTTTGTCACAAGGGAAGAAAACTAAAATTCCACTGCGACGCTGTTCATCGCTGGTTATTTTCCCTAGGAGTCCATCCAGCACTCCTCCAGCTTCTCCAATAAGTTCAGGTCAACTACCACATAGAGGTGCCTATCAAACATCCCATAAGTTAATTATTTCTCCTAGTGAGCTCGTGCAAAAAGAAGATCAAACTGTTTCCAAGGGATTCCTTTCAACAGCAGTCAATGGGCTTCGACTGTCTAAAGCAGTTTGCTCTTCTGGTGAAGCTAGAGACATTCGACCGCTTTACTTGAATGCATCATTACGGGACAAAAATCAAATTTCGAATAATTCTGAGCAGGCAGCTTATGAAGAAGTGTCTGATGGCTTCTCCTGTATTTCAGTGCAACTCACTCCAAGAGCCTTTGCATCAAGCAGCAAAATGGTTAATGGGTGTTGCAGTCCAGAATTAAATCTGAACTCCAGTGCAACATACCCTTCTTTAAAACTGACACGTAGCACATCTGCGTGTTTACCCTCAAAACCAGATTCAGAATATCAGGTGAATATAAATGAATCAGAAAGACAAAATGTACAGATGAGCAAACCTCACCATGTTTTGCAGAGAAGTGTTTCATTGGAAGGATCACATCAAAAAGTTTCTTGCTGTTTATCCAGCCTTAAATACAAGTGTCATAGTGCAAGGACGTCTCAGTTGCACATACAGTTCAAACCTGGGAATGAAGGAAAACCAACTGGTGTTAAGAAAAGATATGGAACCTATAAAAGGGAAATGTCTAGCACTTCTTTGTGGAGGCCCCATAAGGTGAGTGTTCTGGTTTATAGAAGAGTTTGTCAGTAATTTACACTTGAAATGTAACTGGAAAATATTAACACTTACAAACAAGACTTAAACACAACTTCAGAATTTTGTAATGGTCAAACTGTCACCCTTAAGAAGTTATTTTTTATATTACCTGTAACATTTTGGGTTTTAGATTTGTTTCTTGGAACATAGCACATAGAGCAGCATAAGTGAATAGGTCTTACAGTGAAATACCCGTATTTGATATCTTCTAAACAATAATTTCCTCATTGCATGAACTTGATTTTTCTTGTCTGCATATGGTTATTATTTAAACTTTGTTTGAAATTTTGTAGCTTTAAATACGTAACCTCTCAGTTAGTATTAATTACTAAAAATGCAAATAAAAAGGCCAGAAATTAGTGGATTGCTGTGTAGTCTTTTTTGTTTATTTCATATAGGCTTTATTTTACAGAACAGTTTGCTGGATACAGAGTTTAAGATAAGTAATATTTGAGCAGAGAAACTGTTAACGCCATTTGTTTCTGTATACACCCTGAACCACAGGAATTTTCAGAGTTTCCTCTCCTCGTCTTTTTTTTTTTCTTTTCTTTTTTTTTTCTTTCCTTCTAACCACTGCTTCAGCCTGAGCAGTGCACAGTAATTTAATACCTCTCCCAACAACATTGCTGTTCAAATTATAGTACTTGGTTCTAGAAGTCTTACATTAAATGTTGGTTTGGGGGTTTTTTTTGTAATGAAATCCATGTCCAACTAAACTGCAGCAGTGTGTTTGCTCTTATTAACTCTTAAGGCAGTTTATATTTTTAGTAAGACACAAGCCACATTAAACATAGGTTTTAAGATTTGTTTAAATAACATTGTGAATACTTGAATGATCTGAATATTGTATATGAATTTAAATTGTGAATGCTGGTAAAAGTGCAGCAATTAATTTTGCCAAAATTGTTTTAAGATCTCATTCCCCCTGAATTGACAGTACTGCCATTTAACTTTTTTAAGCATAAGGCTTTATGCCACAGATCTGTAGTTCTGACAGGCCCTTTCTAAACTAATAATATAACTACCTTAGAGGTGTTAACCTGTAATTTTCAGTCTGTTGTTGGCCTTAGAGTAGTGCCCGATGATTCTGCACTTTTAACTTCAAAGAAGTTCTCTATTGCTTTTTGGTTAAAAAGGGTTGGAAGAAAAATACACTTCCCTCTTGTAGAACTGTGATCTATGTTTAAGCTTCAGTATAAAACTCACAGTAGATCACAGATAATCGCTATTGGGAATTGTTTGGTGATTATCACTCCAAAATCAAACTTCAGTTGATGGTAAATTCCACAATAAGTACAAACAGGTATGACATGTTTTTAGTAGTCTCCATCTGATTTTTTTTTTAATAATACCTTTTAAAAATAGGCAAATGTTTTGAGTCATGCACTTCTGTTATATTTCTCATCAACTTACAGTGCTAGCCTCTATGTTTAATGGGAGTTAATGGGTAAGATAGCTCATATTTTAAATCTGAGTAAATATTAATAAACTCAGTTTAGATGAAATTCAAATTCAGAATTAGAGAGTTAGCAAATGCTTCCATAAAATCTCACAGAACACTGGACTGACAGTTCTCAGGAGCAGTGCTTAGTGAATTGGCATAAAACCTAAGGAGACTTAACTTTTTCAGGTACTTGATAGCATTCTTCTGTCATAGTTGAGCATTTTTACTGTTAATGTGGCAGCATATTTGAAGCTTCCTGAGTACATAATTTTGCTTCTTGACAAGATGGAGAGATAAGTTAAAAAATTAAAAATAACTGGAAAAAAAGAGTCCAAGTCCTAAATTTTTGGAGTTACCTTGTACTTCTCTTGTATTTTCAAATATTGAAAACAGTGCCATGTCCACATACAAATTAAGAAGCCCTCCAACACCAGAAAACTTGGCACTAAAAGTTTTATAGCAGTATACTTATTTCAGGTTCCTTTATGCAACAACAGACACAGGATCCTTTCAGTCCTGAAATGGCCCTTTCAGTCTTTGTCAGACCAGTCTTTACAGAAGATCCTGTAAGTTATCAAAGAATTTAAGATTCCTCCACCAAACCAAGCAAAAACCGTAGCTGACTTTTTAGCAGTTCACTGGAATCAAGTAGATAAATACTTTTGCAACTGCTAGTGCAGTCTTTGTGACAAATATAATAGATTCTATGGGCAATCATTTAATTATGCAGTCCAGTTAATTATCATGGTGTATTGTGACTCATTTAAAAATAAACAACTCCCAAAATATTTCTCTTGACTCCAGTTAGTCTGGCCTAGTATATTGATATGCTGAGTCTGGGTTCAAATTTAACAAGTTGATACTGGAGTAGCATTTAGTAATGTCAGCTATCTGTACAGAGCAGTCGTGAAATCAAATCAGTGCTTTGGTCAGGGACTCCGAACACTGAAGCAGCAAAAGGTCTACGCATTCTTTTCTTACGTGCCTAGCTACCAGCCTTCGCCATCTCGTATCACATATCCTGCTTTCTATAATCAACAGCTTGTTAAAGGCTGACTTAAAAAAAATATACAAACACCAACAAACCCAGCACAAAACCAACTGACAAAAAAAAAAAATCCAACAAAAAACATCCACATCCCTCCCCCCTGAATCAAAAAAACATTTCTGCGACAACTGGCCTTGGATTATTTTTAATTAAGTTGAAAAATGTGGAATGGTGATGGCCCACATACCACTGCTGGTCTTTGCTGAACACATCGATTAGGTTCTGTAGTAGGTAGTGGAATTTCACTCATGTGAAGCAGGAGGAAGAGAGTCCATGGTTGCAGCATTAAAGGCTGCCCTTGACTTTGTATTTCTGTTTTTAATGTTTTTTTCAGGGCACCTATATTTCGCTTATGGTAGAAATAAATGTGCAATTAAAGTATCTGAACATGCTGAGGGGCCCAGAACCTGTGCCTGCAAGATGTTGATTCCATTGAAAAATGCACCACCAGTTAGCACTGAATATTCTGAGGTGGTGTTCTCTCTTCTATCCTGTTTTAAGCATAGAGCTTCTGTCTTAGCAAAAGTTCACAGAAGATCATGGTCCAACCAAGTAGAAGTGCCAGGAGAAGGGGAAGACAAGTGACCTCTCCAGTCATCTCCATCTTTGCACACTGAGCAAAGGGGCTGCACAGATATCAGTGTCCCAGATCTGCGCAGGAAAGGAAGCGGGAAAGGGGCAGGTGATGGAAAAGATTATAGAGACAGTAACACAAGGCTAAGCAGAAACTGACACCTCTTTATGGTCATGTGCTACATCATCCAATAATTTTCTTATAGTTCAATACTGCTTATATTGAAGGATTCTGCTAGAGGACTGTCCGTGACATGATGCTATGTCATGGTATATCAGTTCAGCCAAAGAGAATTGGGGTTGAAAGTGGTGTGTTTTTAGGGCATCAGAGTGACAACTAGGTTAGTCTTGATCACATAGTACTATTTATGCTGTCTCTTGGACAGATTCTGCCAATTAAAGTATGCATGAAAGAGAAGACAGTGGAAACAATCATAATAATTTAAATTCAGTTGTAGGTGAATTCCAACTTTATTCCTTTATGTAGCAATGACCTCTAGTACTTTGCTAACTTATACTGATGTTTTCTGTTTTTCATCTTGCTTAAATGCAGATTTTTTTATAGCTTCTTTACCACCTTTCTTTGTGCCTTTAGCTTTTAATTAGCAATTTTCCTTCTTCAGCAGAGGAAAAGATTAAGCTTAAAGGATGTGATAAACCTTACAGCTGAGACTAGCTGTAAAAGATAGAAGCATCATCAACAGAAGCAATTGCTGTTATTTGGTATCAGCTCCATCCCTAAAATTTTTCTTTGTTAATTTTAGTAAGTTGTATTAGGCAGCCGTGAGCCATGTGTTACTTTCAGGATATAATTCCTGAAGGAACAGTGTCCAGGCTGTAGTAGAACACTTGAATAACTATATCAAAGCTCTACTGCTTTGTAGTCACCAGCAAACATTAAAAGGAGAGTTTTGTTTGATTGTGCTCTGCACAAATTGTGATTAACCTCATTCTGTTTACAGTGTGCAGCCAAACTGAGTTTTGGTAGGTTTCTCATGCCAACAAAAGGGAAAATGAGAACTGCAAAACCGTGCAGAGCAGAGCTTCTGAACCAGCTTGTATGAATTCTTAATTACCCAGCCTTCAGGTTGATTCCTGTCCTTTTAATCTACCATGAGAGTGGGCATTGATGGTGTGTCATTTTTTTAATATAGCCACAAGCTACAGTTATTCTGTCTCTTCAAGCTTAGTATACATCTAAGAACGTGTTCAAGTAAAACGTGTTCCTAAGGCAAGATACAGATACTCTTCCCTTTACTCCTGACTAGCCAAATAACTCGCAGGCTTTCAGATATGAACACATGATCGTTGCTGAATTATGTTTTGAGTGGTACATCTTCTTTGCTTTCTGTGAGAAACTAGTGCAACACTTTGGGTTAAACAAAAATACTTCTTGGAAAATGTTATGGTGATGCAGAGATCATAGTGTTTGTAAGCATTATGGCATAAGACATATCAAAGCTAATCAAAACTAATAGTACCTGCAGGTATTGTCCCAAGAATTGTCATCTCAGATATAAAATACTAACTATAAGGAGTAATATCTTAATCTATTAGATTCTCTTATCAAAAGAAGATGGTAAGTAGTATGCAGATATTTTAAATGACCAGAAAGGGAATTGCAGGCTACTGCAACAGGCTGCTCTGGAAGAAAGAGTACGTGGAGTAGAATTAGTGACATGTTCTGTATATGGCACATATGTCACACGTGACACGATACATGACACATTTTCTGTTTACAAGCAGGGAGATTAAATAATGCTTTCATAAAAGGAAGTTTTGGTTTACACATCAAACTAAGGAATGGCATATGAAGATGGATGAGTTGGTTAATGCAGGACATTGAGCTTTTAAAAATATTTTACAAGAATCCTTAAAAGTTCTGAAAAATACACTCTCAAGGTGTGAGTGCAGAAAAGAGCTTCCTTATTGATGGCAATAAATTTAAAAATAAGAAACAAATGTGAGGATTAAGTTGTCACCCCTGAAGTTGCAGAAAATCTCATGATGGTAAGTGACTAGACAGTGGAATGGGCAATTTGAAAATCAGTGTTGATAAATGCCAAGTACTGCACACAGAGGAAAAACAGCTAATGATGCATGTGTGGTAATGGTCTCCCATACTGATCAGGAAATAGTTTGTCATGGTGAGTGGCTCTGAAAATGTCAGCTCAAATCTTGTTGACAGTTGAAAGGCAACTAGAAGGTTAGGATTTGTTAGGAAAGGAATAAACTAACAAAAATGAAACCGCCATTGTGGAGTTGTACAAATCCACATATGTGCATGACATGTTCTGGTCTTCCTTTTTCAGAAAGCATGTATAAAAACTAGAAAAATAACAAGAAGGGTCACAAGATTGGGTTGAGTTTTATGTGAGGAGATGATAAGAAGATCAAGAGCTTTTCAGCTTGGGGTGGGAGTGGAGGGAGAAATGGTATAAACAGAGTTTTATGCAACTGTAGCTCAGGGGGAGTGAATTTAAACAGAATCCACTCTCATACACAAACACATTTTCTCATGTGTTACTGAGCTCATGACTGCAAGATGTTGTGCATACCAAAACTAGAAATGAATTTCAAGAAGACTCGAGGCAAGTTTGAAGAAAGGCCCATCAAAGCGTATTGCATTCTCAATATATATTTTAATATCGGGATCAAAGAGTCTGTGATCACTTAGCCATTAGAAACTGGGAGATGTATCAGAGGAAGTACTATTCTTAACTGCTGCTTTTATTATTTCCTTAAGCATCTGCTATTGGCCATTACTAGGGGAAAGATGCAACACTATGCAGAGCATTAATCTGACTACTGTGCTCTTTGGTGCCTCAGCCCTTGCAGGCACCTAGGATCAAATGGTAGAAATGCTCTTTCAAGTTCTCCCCTCGGCCTGGGCTGAGTGTTCCTTCTGTGTTCCAGTACGTGCTTTCTCATCTTCCACAAGTGGATGAATTCCACAGATTGAGCAAGCAAGCAGCACTGACTGGCCTTTTCAGGAGAGTCACTGGCTTATGCCTGACTTTCACCCTTGTCTGAAGGGGACTGCCCTGCATTTCTGTTAAGTGTCTCTGTTTCAAGTGAACTTTCTCACTCCTTGTGACAAACAGAACATGCTGATTTGGGAATGCAGCCAGCAAAATGTTTGTAGCGCTTTTGGTTTATGGATCTGTAATCATCTCTGTTTTAGGAGAGTACCTCATTCTCTTCATCATGGCAGTTTATGGTAAACTGGAAAGATGCAGTTATTGTTTGAGACTTTGAGCCCCTTAAGCTTTATCAACTGGAGCATAAACAAACAGAAGTTAAGGCCATCAGCAAGTTCCTGGTTGAAGTTACATACAAACTTGAATGGGAACCATTCAAGTTAGGGCATGTTAAAATGCAAATGAGCCACTTCAGCTCCTCAGTAAGAGGAATGTGGAAAGAACATAAAACTGGATTCTTTTAGACCTACAGGATTTCTGTAGCAATCTGTGATTTTTTCGTAGCATAAGGGAGAAGGCCTTGTTCAGTAGTTTGAAAGCACAAGGGCTTTTCAAAGAAAAAGTTTGATGAATGCAACTTATTTTCTAGTAGTTTGTACCTTAGCCAATTCGTGTTTTAAACATTATTTCTAATAAGTTTGATATTTCCAAAGTGGCTAACATCTGGTGAATTACAGGCCAATAAAACCCACATCTGATGTGGGGAGTGCAATGTTAAGAAAAGTTGAACTTATCTGGCATAAATTATAATACTGCTTTTGTTGTAGACGTTATTATAGATGGGTTGTGATGTAGTTGCCTTGTGTCCTAGATGTTGAGGAGACATCCAAGTTCAGGTCAAACAGATGGGTTTCAGACAGGATTTATAACTTGAACATAGCACAGTTTAAGACAAAGCAGAAGTTCCAGGTCATCTGTGCCTATATTTAGGACTGGCAGCAGTAGGTTTAGACGTGGAGCTGGGAGAGGTCAATGTGTGGAGCTTGGAGCTTCTGTTGGGATGAGTGGCAGCTGAAGGCTAAGGTGGAGTGCAGAAGAGCATGGAGAACTGCAGTGTGGCTGGCAGTGGCTGCAAGCTGTGTGCCAGTGCAAAGGCACTGGGAATTTCTGGGTTAGTGTTGGTGTTGAATTTGGATCAACCATAGCTGAGAGTAGTAGAAGTAAGAATGCTTTTGAAAACTGTTGGACTAACTCTGGAGTAAGGTGAGGCCAGTCAGCCTGCATCCAGCCCTGCTGTAGGTCTGTGTTCACAGAAATTTCTTAAAAGGCGTCAGTTAGTTGTACAGCCTGGGCTGACTGTTCAAGATTAGGTTTAGGGCTGGAAAAAGCGTCTTCCAGGCTCAACCTGACTTTGTGCATCTCTGTGGCACTGTACTGGACCTAATAAATTTCCCAGGAGTGAGACCATGATGCAGCAATGCTCCAATTGCCTATCTGACTTTTGGAGGCAAATCCTGTGTTTAAAGTTTTGTTTATTCCCTTTTCCTCTGAATAGCAAAGTTGGCTTCATATTGAGTCCTTCGGCCGAGTGTGTTAGCCAGTGTGGTTAACATCTGTCACACCTGGTTTGTCAGTTGGTCATTTCACATAGCAAATTATATGTGCAGTTATATTCTTTATGTGTTTTAAACTTTACATTGTTAATTGGTGAAGGTAAGAGTGTACATGTACTACAAGAGTTTGAAAAACAAACTTTATTTGAAGGCTTGATGTGGCACACATCTTCCACAAATAGATGGAAAATTCTGTGTTTTTCATACTACTATGAAGTTAATTTACTTGATATCAGGAATGGCTTGTCAAAATGATACATAATTAAATATTTGATACTGGTTTCTAATAATAATAATAATAATAATAATAATAATAATAATAATATGAGGGCAGGGGTTGGCTGGTTTAATACAGGAGGCCAAATCTGTATTGTCTCTTTTCATAAAGTGTAATATTCTTGTGTTTTATATAGTATCTTATTTGGCACATCTATTCATAAAAACAAAAGAACTCAAATTCATGATGAATAAAACATATACACTACTAACTTTTGACTTGTTCTCTGGTGATGTTGTGCTTAAGTATGCTTTGGTTATATGAGATGACTTGTCTTCCCGTGACCTATGTGAAAATGAGTTCTCATTTGCAAAAAAAAAAGCTTTCTGAAATTGCTTTTTAATGAAATATAAGCACAAAGTAGCAGACATAGAGTGGATTAATATGTGAATGTTGTTATAAAGTTAATGTAGAGCTGTATGAATTCTTAAGAAAGCTATTCATCTATAAGAAACTGGTTCTGTAGGAGAAATGTAAGCTGTAAATGGAGGCTCAGATGATTCTTTTGCTCTGGTCTTTTTAGAGAAGCGGTTCTCTGAAAATATCTTTGGAAGCGAGGGAGAATTAGTGAAAATAACTTCAGTGTCATTTCTAAATGCTGTCTGTTAAACAGATGGTAAAACTGCTGAGGCATGTTATGCTGACACCTTGCTGTTGAAGCAGCCAGCAGGCTCAAGGTCCCACAGAAACATATGTTGCATAATAACCGTTGATCTCACCGTATGTGTTTTCTCTATTTTGAAAATGCTGATAGGTCCTTATATCTCAGTGTTATAGATGCCCACTAAAAAGAAATGCATACATGTGAATTACAAAAAAGAATCGCTTCTCTGTCTACCTTTACCACTTTAAAACGGAGGAAGCTGGGACTTGGTGAATTATATGCAACAAAGTATGTATTGCTTTGCAAGACAGAGAAAGCATTACTTCTAGAATCCATTCATTTGGTAAAATCTTAACATGATAATTGAATTTTGCTTTTTTTGAAGCTGTTCTTTTCTCATGGTGAGTAGCATATACTGGCAGTATTTTATGGAAGAAGAAAGTGTTCACTTGGTTTAGAGTTTAAGAGAACAAAATAATATACTCATTGCAGCATGAAAAGAAAAATACTTGGAGGTTCTAGTATAGCCCAGGAAAGGCTTGTTTTTTCATTCTCATCAAGCTTGTAACTAATGTTGATGTTTGGGTGTTTAAGCAAGAAGAATGTTGGTTTTATAAAGGTTCTACTGAGCTCTTGTTTTCTTTAGCAGTGATAGTTCAGGTCACTGTTTGTTTTTTCAATTTGAACTGATACTTTATATTCCCTCCAATACAAGCTCTATGCTTTCTCATTTTGCTGTACAGCTGTAGATGTCTGTGCAAAGATCAACTTCTGCACAACTGGCTGTCTGTTTAGCAAGAAAAAGATTAGGAATATACTTCGGTTCTAATTCATGCACTAACACCAACTAAAATTACAGAAGTTGGTAGAGAAAATACCTGTCAATTTAACACCCTGGTCTTATACAAAAGCTGTTTCAAAAGGTACTCTGGTGAATCCAGCAATTAAGAAAGGCATTAAATTCAGGTAACTGTCTTCAAAACTGATAAATTGTGGTTACTGTTCTCAGTACTGCTCTTAAGTGCATGACTTGGATAAACATGTCTGTCTGTAATCTACTTGTATCTAATTTCTGATGGGGATTGCAGAAAAAAAAATCCCAAGTCTTAACTGTTACGACTTATTAAGTGTATATTCATAGAATAGATGAGAATGAGATTTGGACTGTATTACTTTCTTTCAGTGTTTTTCCTCTTTGAGCACTTGCCTTGGCATTGTACTAGAGTTCTTAAAGTGTATTATATACAGCAGCTGTCTGTCCTCACATGTTTTTAATAACTTTCTATAGACTAAACCAATGAATCAGTAAAATAAAAGGCCTCTTTGTTAGTGTACTGTATCATTAATTGAGGTTTATGCACTTACGGTTTGGCAAGCAGGAAGTTTGAGTTCTCTGCTGTTAAGAAATTAGAAGTTGACAAGAACAACTGACCCACTTGTCTGTCTTGAAAAAGCTGGGAAGCCTGCTCTCATGAAACAGAGCTCCAAACAGTTTCAACTCCAATGGCATTTAATTGTTAATGTGTGTGATGTCTGTTTCAGAGCTTCTTTGGCACTTCTTTGAAGGCAGTTTGTCAGCTTGTCATAGTGAGGCACATCGCTAAAGAGCATTCCTGCTATCTGATCTGTGTATTAGTTGTTTGGAGGTCAACAAAAATCTCCACTGGAGGATTTAACTCTCTGGCTGGAGGAGAAAGTACTGTTTAAAGGTTGGTTATCAAGGCTAGCTCTGCTAAAAATAGCAGGAGAGACAGCAGAATAATAAAGTGAATAACAGGAGCCTGTACTAAAATAATGCTGGTAACAAACACTATGTTCTGAGGTTTTCTAAAATACAGCAGACTTTTGTCCCACATTCCAGTAATTTATTTGAAAGGCATGTTCCACTTGAAGATTGCCAAGAACTTTACAAATACTAAGCCTTTTAATGTGTCTAAGGTATGTGTTGTGCCATTTTAAAAAGAACCTCATTGGCAAAAATGATAGCTATATTTTTCCAGAAGCTTCTGGTCTATAATAATACAGAAAGTTTTCCTTCCTTAGATCAGGGCAGCTTCATGCTCTTGAGGTATGAGAACCTGTTGTAGCTTTATCTCAAGCGTGCTTACTCAAACAGTGGGTGTTTTGGTTTTATTACTACTACCACCCCCACCCCTTTTAAATCTGAATAGAAGACTTATGCAATACTACTTGAATGGATAGTGATGTATCTCTAATTGTCTAGCATGTTATCTATGATGAGCTCTGCAGTTTTTGGATGTATAGAAATTGAAGTTTACACGTGTCAGGCACTGGCTGTCCATATACATGGATAATTTTAAGAGGAAATGGACAAATTTAGGGTGACAGAGGTAAAGAAAACGTACCAGAATTAAGGAAGAAAGAATTCCTTCAAGAAATGCCACAGGTTCATACATACCTTTTCAAAATTTCATGCCCACTTGATGTTAGCACACAGGCAGTGATACGTCTTCATGTTAAATGACCCATGTAATACGTTTTCCTGCTTTTGTGGAGGTTTGCAAAGGCTTTCAAATCGCTCACAAATGAACCTGAAGCAACTCGGCATATGCTCCAGTAACCTGGTAAGAAGTCAATTGAAGTCAGTGCTGTTGTCAGTCTTGACTGTTGGCGAACACTGAAATTACCTACCTAAACTACTAACTTAATTTCTTTGGCAGACAAAGAGGGAACCTGGCCACAAAGTTCCTGCATTCATAGTATGGTTGTAGTTGGACATTCAAGACGTCCAAGTCAGGGCAGAATCTCTCAGATATTTAGTTGTTAAAACTAAACTGTCATGTGTGTAGGCAAATGCTGTTTTTCCATAGCTGTAACAAATTTTAGCACATTTTCAGATGTCAGCAGGAATGTTGGGCAGAGAGTAAAAGAGATGCCAAAGTTGAAGCTCCTGCTGCCAGGCTTGGGACTGCTGGAATTGCTGGAACTTCCAAAGCACTTATCACAGATGAAATTTATTTTTACTTCATCTTATTTTTGACAGTAAATGTATTATTTTGAAAAGGAAAAAATATGTTTATATATATATATATGTTTTAAGCAGCTGCCTTGGCTTACAGAAATTGCCAGACATTCCTAGGAGGAAGGTCTTTAGTTCTGTGATAATCTGTGGTAAATAGTTGCTTAAGCATAAACTAAGACAATTATTTTCCTGAAATAGCTAAGGGATAGTGCCTTTACTGTTTGCCTTCAAGAGAATTTTTCTGTTGAAGATGCTGATAAGCTCAGTCATGATACTGAGCAACTCTCTCCAGTTTGATTTGTGTTAGTTTTATAGGATTTAAACAATCTGAATCTCCACCCCCAGCTCTCAAGCTTTTATTTTGAGGAAAGCATAACTGTCCCAAGGCTCTGAGTGTGGGTCAGTCAGAACTTGTTTATACAGAGTGTATTTTATTGTCTGTAATTCAGGAGTGTCTTCAAATTACTGTGCTATTGGGAGTTTGGATCAGTGTTTTTAAAACACATTTGCAACTTTTACACTTTCTAAGTTTTTTGTTTTTATTTTCCATAGACTCGAGATGATTTTCTTGGGCAAGTGGATATTCCTCTTTATCAGTTACCGGTTTGTATTTTTTGTTTTGTTTTTAAACTGTGAAAGGGAAAATGTTTCTGTATGCAACTGTATTAGTCATCTAAAGAAGTTAACCATACTGAGAGTATAGGTCATTAAATTCTCCTGCTCTGTGAGTTTTTTGTTTGTTTTTTTTTTTTTTTTATCGATTTGTTAGGAGCTTTTTAGTGCTGGTATTTATTTAAAAATGTAAGTTACCTTATGTTTACATATTGTTCTTGGTATTCATTTTTCTGTGACTTTTTTTTTTAATCCTTAAGTCCTAAAAACTAGAACTGGCATTTTATCTATATTCTATGTAAAAATATTTGAAAAATACAGTGGGAGGAAAAAGATTCTAGTAGATCTTTTAAATGTGAAAATTGAGAGTATATGTGTTGATTTGGGCAATCTGGGCTAGTGGAGGGTGTCCCTGCCTGTGGCAGGGGAGTTGGAACTAGGTGATCTTAAATGTCCCTTCCAGCCCAAAGCATTCTGTGTGTAAGGAGGACAGAGCCAGGCTCTTCTCAGTGATGGCCAGTGATAGGACAAGGGGCAGCGGATCCAAGGTGGAGCGTAGGAAGTTCCATCTGGATGTAAGGGAAAACATTTTCATTGTGAGGGTGATGGAGCACTGGAACAGGCTGCCCAGAGAGGGTGTGGAGTCTCTTTTGGAGACATTCAAGACCAATCTGGATATGTCCTATGTGATCTAATCTAGGTGATCCTGCTCAGCCAGGGGGGTTGGACTAGATGATCTTTCAAGGTCTCCTTCCAACACATAATGTTCTGTGAATCTGTGATTTCAGGGTAAAAGTTTTTTTTTCTGTCCTTTAGAATCTGTAATTACATTAAAGCTGGTATTGCTGTTATTGTGACTAAACATTTAAATTTTAAAATGTTATCTGCAATTTAAAGAACTTAATTGTAAATTTCTGATAATTTTCTTCAACTGCAAGATTCTGACAGATTTTTCTTGAAAAAACTTTTCATATTCCAGACAGAAAATCCAAGTATGGAGAGACCATATACATTTAAGGATTTTGTTCTTCATCCAAGAAGGTTGGTAAATACCACATAAAAGTTCTAATTTTCATATCTAAACAATGCTGATATGTAATTACTTGTATAGATGTAAACATTGCCTAGATTTTTATATTATCATCAAAGAAATTGGGGCATCCATGGAGAAAGATTTGTGGTTCTGCTAAAAAGTCACCATTTGTGTAAATATTTATAGATTATATAAGAATTTTCTCTTCAGGCTATGATATAATTTACATTATAACTTCATCTGAACAATTTACTGTTTCACTCAACAGTGAAATCGTTGACCAATATTTTGCCACAACTCGTTTATCTCTTTTCAACTTGGATTTGTTTCCTGCTTCCCTGTCTCTCTTAAGTTAGTTTTATGCAAATAGTTATGTAACTTTAAACATCACAAAGCTTAAGCTGAAAAGCTGCTTTAACATTTAGGATTGCCTGTGTTTAAAAAAAGGAATTTTAAAATAATAGATAACATGTATTATTTAGACAAACATTAGTGTTACATGTTTCACATTTGTATAGTCTTGACCTAAACCTGAGCAGTTTGTAGGAACTTTTATTCCTAATAAAATGAATGTTGATGTTTTTCACATAGTAGGTTCCAGTTTAGAAACAACATCCAACACATGTGATGTATAGATACCGCTAGTCAAACAGATGAGATAATCTGACAGATTTCTTTATCAAGTGAAAATACTAAATAAAATCAGTATGGGTCATTACTGTTTCTAATGATGCATTGAGCTATATATAGAGGTGAATGCTGAAGTGTATGAGCTTGCTGTAACTTAAAGTTTTAGGACAAGTAGCCTGTAGGTTAAAATAAAGCTTGATACATTGTCTGCATGCAACCAAATTATTCCAATAATTGTATTGTCATTATTCTTATTTTGGGTTTTTTTTTAATGCATTGCATGCCAGGGAAGTTTCAGAAGTGAGCTGGAAGGGAGGTTTGCAGTTGTTGTACATAACATCAAGGTATATTCAGAAGTCCAAAACCTCAATACTATTACAGTACTTCATTAATTTAAACTGGGAAAAGCCATGTTTGTATTGAAACCTAAGAGTAATCCATTGCAGTGCTTTGTCAGCTATTTTATTCCCTGGTAACAATTTCACAATAAGAACTTTTTTTCCCTCTTATTCAGCCATAAGTCAAGAGTTAAAGGTCATCTTAGATTAAAAATGACTTACTTACCTAAAAACAATGGGTCTGAAGAGGAAACAACAGAGCAAGCTGAAGAATTAGAGGTAAGAAAAGATATCTTTAATGCTGAAAAACCTAGTTTATCTCTTAAGGGTAGTTACAGTAAAAATGAGTGTTATTCATTAGGAACCCCTAAGCTATAAATAATATTTTAGAAACAAAACTGTTACAGTGCTTATATCTATCATAAAAGCTGTAAATCTGCATTGAAATTCTGGAGTGTTTTTTCTAACTAAAGGAGTAGGTTCGTTAGTATATCTAAAAGAACCCCAAACATACATTAGGGTTTTGGTTTGTTCTGGTACTTACCATATGTCGATGTAACTTTTCTTGCTTTAGGATTAATGGAACTATCGCCCAGTATTTTTATTGCTTTTTAACATTATTTGAGCCCAGACAGACACTGATACCTTGCTGGGTTTTAGAATTGTAGGTCTCCCCAATTTGTAGGGCTATTGTGATCTTAACTACTTTACATTTGTAATCTTCTGTAAGCACATCCAATTTATATCAATGGATTTATTTTTAAACCTTCAGTAACTAATCGATTTTACCACCCTTGCTGTTGCTGAAGGTTCTGTTACAAAATGTGCTCACCTGACTAGTGCATTTGCAGAATATATATGAAACTTAAACTTACTTTTTAATCTAGGCCGTGAATGCTGTTTATTTTCCTGGAATAAACAACTTCTGATGCTCAAGGAACTTGAGTTAAAAATAAGATTTCTGCATGCATAACTTCTGCTATCATTTATTGAGAAATATAAACAATAAAACCCAGAGCCAGTCTTACTGACTTAAGATGTAGTGGAACTGCACCTTGAAAGTGGTGCAGTTTACTAAATTAAGGCACTTTTTCAATGGTGGTAATGTTAAATGAAGTTAATGTTTTATCCTTAGCCTGGGTGGATTATATTGGACCAACCAGATGCTGCTAGCCAGCCACAACAGCAGCAGCAGGAATCTCCTCCACTGCCCTCAGGGTGGGAAGAAAGGCAAGACATCCTTGGAAGGACCTACTATGTCAATCATGAATTCAGAAGAACACAGTGGAAAAGACCAACTGCCCAGTATGTCTTTTGGCCTGAAAATTCATGTCTTAACTAGTTCACTGTAGTTATGTTGAAAGCAAGGAGAACTAGAAAGGGAGGAAGTCAAGATTAGGAGAGAGCTTTCTGTAAATTAACTTCATGCGTAATGGCTTAGTGGCCATTTTAACTGCACAGTATTCTCCCTGTTCTGTGGAAATACTCATTCAGATAGGAATTGGTTGCAATTCTAAGAGATGGTAACTATAGTATTGGAAATTTATTTTCCAGCTTTAAGTCCAGTTCCTCCTTCCCAATAGGGACTGTATTAGATTATTTAGTTGTGGGTTTTTTCAGGTGAGTTTTGTGTTTGGTTTATTTTTGAGTTGTTTGGGTTTTGTGTTTGGGTTTGGTTTTTTTTTTTTAACCCTTAGCAGGTGAATTAGAAAAATAATACCTGTAATACTCTCTGGTTCTTTAGTTTAAATTGTACTTCACATTGACATGAATACTTATTCTTTTCAAACAGTTTACAATAATTGTTACAGCTGATAACAGTTTCTTTTTCTCCTGCCAAAGTGACTATCATATATGTTTTTGCTGTTAGCCTAGCTTACTGTTGAAAGATATTTAATGGCTGTTGTGTGCTGACTTCCTCCCCCAATAGGGACAATGTAGCTGTTGCAGATATTGGTAATGTGCAGTTGGAAGCCCAGCATGTGTTCACCCATCGGCGACAGATATCAGAGGATACAGAAAATCTAGACAACAGAGATTCCCCCGAGGTAAAACAATTTTTAAATGTTTCTGAAATGCAAGTAACTTTTTAATCCAGTCAAAAGACATGTCTTTAGTCTTTGTGACTTGGAACTACTTTTAATTTTTTTCTTTATTTTTAAAGAGCTGGGAAATTATAACTGAAGATGAGGCAACAATGTATAGTAATCAGAACCTCCAAATACCTCTCTCCCAGAGTAATTGTGATACACAGTCTCATCTTGCAGAAGAATTGAATACCAGGCTTACTACCTCTGGAAGTTCAGCTCCTGGACAGTCAGCAGCCTACACTGTAAATTATTTTTCCTCATTGTTCTAATGTACAAAAATCTGTAATATTTTGCACAAAATACTACTGATAGAATTATATCCATGAACACTTCATATTAACAGTTACTTTTTAAATGTTTCCAGTGCAGAGAATTTGAGTATTCTTTTTACTACAGAACCTCATCTAAGCAAACATTTTATTCTTCCCACTTTTCTGATACAAATTTATGCTAAGATAGGATGGCACGGGGGAAAGGGGGGAAACGAGGAATGGAAGCTCCAGTCTTCAGTCAGTTCCTCATGGGTTGTTTTCCTTTGGGGGGGTGGGATAGTAGTTCTCACATTCCCTTTGCCAACGTGAGGTCCCACTCATGGGAGATAGTCCTCCATGACCTTCTCCACGTGGGTCCTCTCCCACGGGGCCTCAGCTCTTCACCAACTGCCCCAGCGTGGGTCACTGCTATAAACTCATGAAGTGTCTTCGCAAAACTGGATGTCCCAGACTCTCGTGTCTTGTCGTTATTAATCTTACTCTCTGAGAAGTTGTGTTATCTCTCACATATCATAAGCTTTAATCTTCTGTCAAGATAATGCAGTAAATCCTATGCTGTAAATCCAATTGTAATAGAACTGGTTGCAATTACCTCTAATGTTTTACATGCCAAAACATCTATTGTTAGGGTTTTGAGGACTTCTGTATTCTCTGTCTTAAGGTTAGAGTACAAACTGTGAACTGTTTCTAGCAGTGTTGAAACAGGTGTTCCAAAATACTAAATCAATGTTTTAAAACAAATATAACACTTTATTCAAGTTGACAACTGTAGTAGTTTGAAGTGATAACCACTGTTGACTGTTTTATGCCATCCTTAAATCTGCAATAATACCTAATATGTCATTCCTCTTCACTACTTCAAGAACCATTCCAGCAGAAGAGGTAGTCTGCAAACATACAGAGTTGAAGAACAGCCTGCACATCCAGTGGTAAGTCATATTCAAAAAAACCACAGGCTTGTGTAGCAGAGAAGCTGAAGGAGTTTCTTAATGTAAAACTCTTTTTTTTTTTTTTTATATACCATGTATTATGTGCTGACATTTTGAATGAGAGTTGGCTTCTGATAACTGTGCTGACAAAATTGCCATTATGAGTCTAGTAAAATTGAAGTTCAGTTTTCATGTTGCAGCTTTGTGGGCTTGGTTTAATGTTAACTTAATGCACGGATAGAGCCTGCAGAAGAAATAGTCTTCCTGTGAAGATAATGGCTTTATTTTTCAAACTGTTTGCTTTATAATTAAAAGCTGTACCACTACCCTTACATTATGTTTTTATGGTGACACTGCAAACTGTGAGCCTCTAGTCAGAACTGCAGGGCTGGATCAGCTATACCTTAACCAGGTATATAAATGAATCCTTTTCAGATCAGGGTCTTGAATTTAAAAAAAAAAAAAAGTCACTTCATACTATTCAATAAGGAATTAAACACTGCTTTTCTTTTTTATCCAGAATCATGAACCTTCTGGGTTATAGTTCTGTGTTTTAATTTGACTGACTGTAAAAAAGGCTTTCCTCTGCTTCATAGTTTTCTTCACTGTTTTTCTTATGTTATCACTTATAGATACTGCCTACTTCATCAGGATTACCCCCAGGCTGGGAGGAGCGACAAGATGAAAAAGGGAGGTCATACTATATAGATCACAATTCTAGAACCACTACTTGGATAAAGCCAGTTGTACAGGTACTGTCTGTCTTAAAACTCATTAATCTTTTTATTTATCTTTTTATTAATCTTCCAAACATCTCTATAGAGGTTTAGAGACCTCTTCAAAATAGAACCTGTGAAAGGCATACACTGGTAAAACACTACATAAAATATCTGAGGGAATGCAGCGAGAGTTAGGAACAGTAATACTTGTGGCAAGCCACTATACTACTGATGTACCAACAAAACCTTCTGGAGAGTGATAGCTGATTGAGAAACCTGAAAGACTTCTTAGCCTTGTAGTATAAGCAGTGATTCTTAGTCGATGTTGTTGGTAGTACACTAAACAAGTCTATGTACTGTCTGGTATCTGCTTTATGGAACTGTTTTCATGAGTCAAAAGTATAGGCACATACAAAAACCGTAGTGCTCTACAGAAATTGAAATATTTGTTTTCATTACCACAGACTGCTGTGGAAACAGGTCAGTTGTCAGCTACGCAAAGTGTGTCTACAGGAAGACAATCACAAGCAACATCAAGTGATTCCTCGCAACAGTCTTCTCAGCAGCAGCCTGAAGCAGAGCAAGGATTTCTCCCCAAAGGCTGGGAAGTCCGACATGCACCCAATGGGAGACCATTCTTTATTGACCACAACACCAAAACTACAACATGGGTAATGGAAAACTGCTCTCACAGACTGAAACTCTAGTTATGCAGGTCAAAGCTTTACTGCTTTCAGCAAGCCTCTGTAGATTAGTACCAAGGTAGCTATGCTGTGTCTAGTAAGGAACCTATGTAATAGACAATTTAAATTACTTTTGTCATGAATAGAACATTGAGTTCTACAGTTGTTACTTGAAGTTTCGATTGGAAGGAGGAAAATCCTGCTGTGGGTAGGAATCTGTTTCACAGATGTAAAGCACCTCTTAAATTACACTTCTGTCATAACACTAAAACTGTGATGGCTTGTATGCTGTTAACAGATACCAGTTTTATAAATTAACCTTTGACAGGAAATCTGTTACCTTGAATTTGGCACATGGTACAAGTCACAATGCAGATCTCTGTGAATTCTTAAGAAACAGGCCAGGTGAAGCTACAGTATGGATGAAGAGTTGTACAGCTACAGCTCCACAGAATGGCACTGCGCACCACATGGCAGTGCTAATAGATGGACTTACACGTTTCAAGAGTAGGTCACTATTACTGTCAGGTGAAAAAGAAACTGCAGAATACACTAAAAGCCTTCATAATTAATATTAATTTCTTCAGGATTATGAAAAGGCCTCATTGAATACAATCACTTCCCCTCTACCCACAAAAAAAAACCCTGAACCAACCAAACAAAACCCAGCCACCAAACCCAAAGTGCACAGGGTATGCCAGAAACCATGTAGAAAGGTCAATCACAGATATATAGATATATATAGATATATATATATATACACATACACACAAGTTAGAGGTCATTAGAAGGTTATTTTAAACTACTAGAGGACCAAGAATCCCCAGTGAACTACTTGGCTGCAGAATATCTAACGATTATCTAGTTGCTACTAGGCATGTTATTTATAAATAAAGTTTATTTAATAAAGAAATAAATTTATTCCATTAATAAAGTGGAAAAAAACCTAAAAGCAAAACAAAACAACAGGATTTTAACATGCTGCTTGTTTTGTTTTCAAAGGAAGATCCAAGATTGAAAATTTCTGCTCATCCAAGGAGAAAGACTTCTCTCGATCCAGTAGACCTGGGCCCATTACCAGTAAGCAAACTGTTTATTCTTCAGCAAAATTTCAATACTTCAGTTAGCACTATTAAAACTTGCACATGAGAAAATGCAGCCTGCTTTTTTCATACAAAAAAATACTTTATTTTGAATTATAGTGCTGAAAGTAGATGGAGAGGGGGAATGCCCAAGCTGCAAATCATGTTGAGTTCTGTGCCAGCTATATAATCAGAAATTTGTAATAAGTGTTTCCTCCTTACAGCCAGGGTGGGAAGAGAGAACTCACACAGATGGAAGAATATTCTTCATAAACCACAGTATGTACAATGTAAAATTCTTCCTCTGCTCATCATTTTATTTTTTGATGTTACCTAAATTGATGGAACTAATTAAGAAATGTCTTGCAGATACAAAAAAAACACAGTGGGAGGATCCTCGACTGCAGAATGTGGCAATAACAGGACCAGTAAGCTTTGTTTATGTAGCTTTACATATTTTTCAAGAATATTGTTAAGGGACTCAGTCTAGAAAATGAAGCTTTCAGGGTGTTTGAACCAAGGCATTTTCATTTCTTGGTACAGACTGTTTAAAAGCATTTTTGTGGAAACAGTCTTTAAATGCCAGAAAGCAAAATCAGTTCCCACAGTAGTAAGAATGTTTCTTTATTGATGGGAAGTGGGGAGGATTTGGAATGGATGAGAAAGAAACTTTAATTTTTTTTTTATCCACGCTGTCCAAAATAAAACTAGCTCAATTCATGAGGTAAAATCTGACAGGGAAGTGGGTGGGGACAGGCAGGACAAAGAATGGCTTTAAAAGAAACCAAACTAATTCTCAGCTGAAAAATAATTATCTGGCCTTGATAATTAATCTGGAGTGCAAAATTATCAGGACTAATTGCAAAGACGGTACACATTGTAATTATAGATAGGTTTTAGTGTTCACCTGATATCTGTGTTTATTAATAGCCCACACATGTAAACAACCATCTCTGTCCATGGAAAATAGAGGTGTTTGTAGCCAGGTCTCTCATGATACAGAAAGGGAAGACTCTGTGTTATGTAAGTTACCAAAGGCATTTTGGTCACTTTGATCTAGGCCAGTCAGTGATCTTAGTTCACATCAGCAAGTAGTGAAGTACAAGATGAATTCTATTGAACTCATGAGAAAAATGATATGAACATAGCAGTACTCTTCAATCCAGGTGTTTTGAATTGTCTGTATATTCCCGAGTTGAAAGTCTCCTCTGGTACTTGGTAAAATGTCTTCCGGATTTCTCAGGACTTAAATGCATTGTCTGTTTCAAAAATAGGAACTAGTTTCTATTCCATTAATTGTTAGTGTATTTAAAACACTTTTGTTTCCTTTTTTCCTTCAAAGGCTGTGCCTTACTCCAGGGACTACAAGCGGAAATATGAGTTCTTCAGAAAGAAATTGAAGAAACAGGTTAGTAGCCAGTGGGAATTCAGCAGAAAGTTAGGAAGCCTATGTCCCTAAGCAAAGGAAAGCTTAGGTTATATCAAGAGGCATTTGAACTTTAAATGTACCTTCCCAAAGCAGGTTACACTGTCTGATTACAAATACATTTGTGAAGCAACAACTTGGTAGCAGTTGGAGTTAGCCTGATGGTAGAGAGTGTGACTTCATGCAGTGATAAGTTTGCTAACAATCATATTGAAAATGTAGAGATTCAAAAATGATAGATTTGTGAACTTGGAAGTAGTATGGCAACAGAAAATTAGGAAGTCACTGATCTAGCATATAATAGTTTTTTGGAACTCAGACTATGTAAACAGAAATTCTCAGAATAGATTTTAGACTGCTTAGATTTTAGACTTCTCAGATTGAAATTTGTACTGGCATCTAGATCAGGCTAGGTGACTTTAATAAATTTGTAGACTTAAAATCTTAAGTTTCTGGACCTCGTTTGCAAGTTCTAGTTTGAAGTGGCAGTGCCAGATACATTTATAACGTGTAGCATAAAAGACTGTAAATAGCATCTGGGTATCCAGATAACAATGAGTCTGCAGAACAGCAATCAAATTGCCGAAATTAACTGGCTGAAAACAAGTGAAATTAAGAAAAATATTCTGTTCTCATACAGCGATTTGCTTAAGTTTTATTCCTGGCTTATTTGAGGCTTACACTGAAAGCACAACAGTAAATATGAGTTCCTTGGATATTTTTACTTAAATATTTTCCTGTATGATGGTAAATATAAACATTGTGATTTGTTTCTGTGACTTCAAATTTTAAATGGACTAATTTTAATATTGTAGGAATACTTGTTTGTCATGTCTTTTTGTCTTACTGAAAGCACACACCTAGATTTATAGTTGGAATATTGAACTAGAAGGTGAAATAAGTCAAATAAAATTATTATGGAATATGAGCTTTTTTTTTAGTCAAGCTTATAATGTGATGAGTTTTGAATGGCTCAGAAAACTGAGTATATGCTGTTACTAGTAAGAACTTATTTTAACCCTATTTTCTTGGTAGAAATAGAACTTAGTATCTGAAACTCTCCAAGCTGATTGAATTGTATTTAAATAGAATTTCCTGCCAGTCATATGCTACATTCCAAATTATTTAAGAAAAGGATTTTTGCTGTTCTTTGTACAAAGAATTTGCATACTCTGCAAGATGCTGGGTTTCATTTTATTTTTCTGTGTTTTTTGGTTTTGTTTTTTAGAGTGATATTCCAAATAGATTTGAAATGAAGATTCATCGCACAACAATCCTTGAAGATTCGTACAGAAGGATTATAGCTGTAAAGAGAGCAGATTTCCTTAAAGCAAGACTTTGGATTGAATTTGATGGTGAAAAAGGTTTAGACTATGGTGGAGTGGCCAGGGAATGGTTCTTCCTTCTTTCTAAAGAAATGTTTAATCCTTACTACGGATTGTTCGAATATTCAGCTACGTAAGTAATACAGGTCTGGAAGACATGAGGACTAGTTAGGGAAGGCAAATAAATTGTGTGTCTCTTACTACTCGAAGAATGCAATTATTTCTTCTGCCACTGTGTAGAGTTCAGTTGTTAACACCCACAATATTCTGCTCTTATTTCTTTGTTTGACAGAATAGTAATGTGGAGGCAGTCCTTGCATTTTTCTTCCAGCAGTCTAACATAAGCCATGTCACCAAACATGTGCTTGCAACCATCTGCTAATTACAGAAGAGGCAGTATGTGATAAATAACGTGGAGACTGTTATTCTGACTACTTTAAAATTTATCAGTTAAGCCCTTCTCTTTGGTATATCTCTGAATTCCAAAGATAGTTCATGATGTTCCCAAACTCTTATTTCTGCTGTGCTAAAAGAATCTTCTGTTGAGTTTTGTTTAATATTAATGGTTTATAAATCCACATACGATTTTTTTTTCAACTTAATGAAAAGTAATACCTGATTTAACCAGTGATGTCTTTCAGATCTCAAATGTGGAGCTGCTCCAATAGTACAATACTTAGTTTTTCTTTCTCTTCCCTGCTTCCTCCCTCAACTTCAGCGACAACTATACTCTGCAGATCAATCCAAACTCTGGACTTTGCAATGAAGATCATCTCTCTTACTTCAAGTTTATAGGTCGTGTAGCTGGAATGGCTGTTTACCATGGCAAACTTTTGGATGGTTAGTATTTATCTTATGTAATACGATAATTTAAATTATGCTTAATATTAATCCAAATAAATTGCTTACTATTTGGTTTATTTGTTCTTCTTTAAAGCCTTCTTTATTCGTCCTTTTTACAAGATGATGCTCCAAAAACCAATAACGCTTCATGATATGGAGTCTGTGGTATGTAATTTACTTTATTGTGTTAGAATTTCATATTCATGAAAAACAAAAAAAAAAGCTCATGGGTTGAGGTAAAGGCAGTTTAATATGATAAAAAAAAAGGAAAAGCATAACAATGATAAAGAACATACAAACCAAGTGATGCTCAGTACAACTGCTCAGTACAACTGCTCACCACCGGCACATCACTGATGCACAGTTAGTTCCCAAGATGTGGTCTGAAGACCTGACCCACTTCTCCCAAATTATGTACTGAGCCTGAAGTCATAGGGTATAGAATACCCTTTGGCCAGATTGTGTGAGCTGTCCTGACCACGTCCCCTATGAGGTTCTTGTGCATCCCCAGCCTCCTCACTGGCAAGGCAGTGTAAGAAGCTGAAAAGGCCTTTACTTAATGTGAAATTGCCTGGCAACAACCAAAACATCAGTGTGTTATCAACTTCATTTTCATCTAAATCCAAAACACAGCTCTGTACCCACTACTAGGAAGAACGTTAACTATTCCTGCAGAAATCCAGACAAGGGAAGATAAATACTGGATGAGATAAATACTGGATGAGGGACAGAGAAGACTCTGAAATGCACTTCAGATAAAGCTGTGACATCGCCATTTTGTTATGTGATATGTTTAGTCCTGAGATTTGTGGAGTCTTTCAGTTTCAAACATCTTTTAAAAGTCTTTGTAGCTTTGTACAGTTATGGAGTATCTGTATCAATACAGGATTATTCCAGGTAGCAGCATTCACTGGGTTGTAGTGCAGCCTCTGGTAGCTGCTCTTATTTTTGTATTTACTACTTGGTAATTCTCTCTCTTAGGATAGTGAGTATTACAATTCTCTGAGATGGATTCTTGAAAATGATCCAACAGAACTGGACCTCAGATTTATAGTTGATGAAGAACTTTTTGGTCAGGTTAGTATGTTTATGTGTGTTTGACCATAAGCAGGTTTTATCTGTATGGTGTTAAGGAAAAAGCTTGATTTTTCACATTAATATTTTTGGATGGTTGGTTTTTTTTGTTTCACTCAGCTTCTTTGTTTAGTTGGCGTGTACTCATGAAGTGCTCTGTTAGCCTGGTTGTGATGTGATGTGATAAAGGACTTGCAAATAATCAGCTGTTTATTATAGCTCGTGCTTTATTTTTCTTAAATAATACTAGAATTGGAATGTAGCTGTTGCTGTCAATGCAACTGAGGCTAAGATATACATAGACACATTACTTAATCTGGGCTAGAGGTTGGGTTTATGTGATTGGCTGGAAAGGATGAGTCCTTTTGGAAATGGTTGGACTCAAACTTCACTGGGAGATAATAATAGATTTTTATTCTCTAAGATGTACTAGAAAACTGTGGAATAAACAAGCCTGTCAAAGGTAAGAGCTATCCAGGGTAAACTGGGTAGAAATATCACAGGTCTCGAATAAAATCTAAATTATAGGTGCCAACTAGATCAAGTAAGATAGTAGTAGCCTTTGTGGCCTTTTGTAACCAAAGTGGTCCTAAGTAGGAGCATGAAACAATCCATCCATAACAAACTGGGAATCGGGTGTTTGCCTACTTAGTTTCTAGTATCATAATTCATTGTATGTTGGATACACTTGATTCACTTAATTACTGTGGCTGCTGATGTTGTTCTGTACGTGTTTTGCCTTGAGACTTGGAAAAAAGGCCGAGTCAATTAATATGCAGTTACTGAAGTCCATGTCACTGAGAACTTGTGTACGAACCAGTGATTTATTGTAGTAGGTCAGGAAAGAATGGAGGTTACTCCATTGCAGGCTGGCATCCCTGAATAACACACGTTTTTCAAAACAGTCAACCAAATTCTGCTTATTCAGGTGACCTGTGAAACTGGTTCCATTTTTTGTGGCTTTCAAATCCTGCGGTCTTCAAAAGTTAACTGAATTACTGTATTAGTAATTAGATATGTATCTCATTTAAGACCTACTCTGTGTGTTGCATTTAGACCCATCAGCATGAGCTGAAAAGCGGTGGATCAGAAATAGTTGTTACCAACAAGAACAAGAGAGACTACATTCAGTAAGTAGTGGTCACTGTGTGCAGTGTGTATCACTGGATTGTCCCTCTAGTAAGTGGTGCTGCATGGTGTTTGTACTAAAAGGAAATAGTTGCTTTGTGTGTAAACTCTTTATTTTAAATGTTCTTTTTTTTGTTTTTACAGTCTTGTAATTCAGTGGAGGTTTGTAAGCAGAGTACAGAAACAAATGGCAGCCTTTAAAGAGGTACAGTTTTAATTACAAAGGAAATTCTAAAAAATTGTTGCATATGATCTTGAGCTTTTTTTGGACACCCTGAAGACCCACAGATAATGTTGTTACGGGTATAAAAAAGGTGGCTTTTATTTAAAAATATAGTTTGTATTAAAAAACACTGTTTATAATGTCAGCTTCAAATTATTTCAGACTTAAGAATCTTTTTGGTAATGCTTTTTTTGAGGTGTTTTAATTTGTACTGAAAAATGTGCTTATTGCTCAAGCCTGGCTGACAGCTGTGAACTATTTAATGAACTCTGTAGAAATTAAAATTAAATCAAACTAAGAGAAGTCAAACTAGCTAGCTTATCCTTATTAGTATAAATGATATTACACGTATGATATTCAGCCTTAGATATTCACCATTCAGTGTAGCACATTGAAGATGTGATACAAATCAGAATTAGAAGTACTGTAACCAGACTGGGGACTGCTGGTGTCCAAACATCTGTATTTGATGTATTGCTTTGGCTCTCTATACTGAAAGATCTAAATATTATTCTTGGTGAACAAAAATGCTTAAAGAACGTTTACTTTTTAGGGTTTTTTTTTTGTTTTGGGTTTTTTTTTTTTTAAATAATCTAACTTCTCCCATCTTCTTAGGGCTTTTTTGAGCTAATACCACAGGATCTGATAAAAATTTTTGATGAAAATGAGCTAGAGGTAAGTTATCCAAGCTATCGTGTAAAAGAAAAAAAACAACTGTGTTGAAACTTAATGTGACTGACTTAACTTTCATGTGTGGTTTCTTTTTTTCTTTTTTTTTTTTTTTTTTTTTGTTCTGTATAGTTACTGATGTGTGGACTGGGAGATGTGGATGTGGCTGATTGGAAACTACATACAAAATACAAAAATGGCTACAACATAAACCATCAAGTAATACAGTGGTTCTGGAAGGTATTGTAAAGTTCTAAATTACTTTTTTTTTTTACTTTTAAACTGTTTAAAAGCTGCTGTCTTTCAGCTATACTGGATTATCTTGTGATTCATCAATAGGTGGGTAAATATTTGACCATTAAAACTCCAGAGAAAGATAGTAATACAGCTAAAGACAGTACACATGGTAAGAATGGAAATACACTACGGATACTTGCATTTACAAAAAAATCCATCTCTGACTGGGGTTAAAAATATTTCTTTGTAGGTTTTTCTGGCAGGGTGTTAAACTAAAGAGGTGTTAAACTCTCCTGTTTAATAAATTACAGGAATTTGGCTGCTAGTTCATAACATCAGGAAACTTCAAAGAAAGTAGGGGCCAAATCTTCAAGGGAAGTATTTTAACAGCCTGCTAAGCTAGTAACCGTACTCTTGTTACAGTGCCATTAAAAAAATTGTTGACTTCATAACTTTTAGTAGTAGGCAGAGAAGTAGACTATGTGTGTCACTTATAAATGCTTTTATGTATAAATACATATATATATATATATAGGGTAATGATGTTGCATAAATCTATTACCTTAAATTCTTTATTTAAAAATAAACGTTTAACTGTAATCATTATCATACACAGGCAGTCTTAATGATGGACTCTGAAAAAAGAATAAGATTACTTCAGTTTGTTACTGGCACATCACGTGTACCTATGAATGGGTTTGCTGAGCTGTATGGTGAGTACTTACCACAATTAAGTAACAAACATTAGTGTGACTTCAAGCATAGGCACAGTATTTTCAGATTTTGCTTTGAAAAAGGTATATGCTGCCAGTTATAAAAAACAAACTTAAGTAAGAGTCATGAATATTTCCCATGTTTCAGGGGAAACATGAGTGTTCTATGAATACTTCAGTACTTTAATTTACAAGTTTTGGAAGTTTTAAAATTTAGAATCTACATTTGAGAATAAATACAGTTCTGAAGAGCTGGAAAAATCTGTTTTTTAACATGTGGTTGAGCTTGAGGAAAATTCTCAGTTGTCTAATATCTGATTACAAAGACATGCTGGCATCAGCAGTTAACTTCAGATTCTTTTTAAGTTCCCCAGCTGCTTTTATCTGCTCACAGGCTACAGATAGAGTTGTTTATAAGGATATATACTCTTTAAAGAGGACTACTGAAATGACACAAGTTAAACATAATGCCAATCTGATGGCAGCAGGCAACAGACTTTAATACGAGCACCAGAAAACCCACAGTGGAAAGACCACGGGCAAGCGAGTAGAACAGCCCACAAAGGGTGGGAGTGTTTTGCTTTTGGGAAGCCTATTTCCAGCTGCCATCAGCTATTATGCTTTCTGCTAGACTACTTTATTAAGGCTAAAAGTGCTTGAGTTCATATGCAAATGACTGAATGGCTTAACTTGTGTATTTGAATAAACATTTCCTTCTTCATAAACAAGAGAGTAATTTGTTTATGAAACACTAGAATTGTGAACAAATGCCACCCACCATGTGTCCTCATTCCTCCTTTTCTTCATTTTCATCATAAATACTCTGTTATTTTTCGGTTCCATCAGTGAGTTGTGAGTTTGAGTGGGAAGGACAGTGCCCACAGCAGACATGAGCCATGTGTCTGCTGTTGCACCTGAACCTTGCTACTGTGGCAGTTGTAGCACATGTTCATTTCAGTGGAACCTGATCAGTCCTCCTGCCCCTGGATTTTGGGGTTTTTTATCTAAAAACACTATCAGTGAGAGAGAGAACTTGGGCATGCTGTTGAGAAAGAAACCATTGAAACTCTTGGCTCCCTTTTGTCCAGGGATTGGGATATCGTTGGACAGTCTGCTGGGCAAGTCTCAATATCTGTAGTTGCATTCTTTCATTAAGGAAAAATCAAATTAGCAGTTGTCTAGCACAGTGCTTTGTTTCTTTCCCTTATCGTTACTTCTGCTTTACTGTGGCCAGCATGCCATCCTCACTAAGCCCCAGTAATGATCACGTTTCCAGTACCTGTGTGTACTTGAACTGTAGGTTCTTCAGTGCTTCGTGTTGGTACGTGGCTTCTTGCTGCTGTGGGCTGCCGGTGTGGTTGTTCCCTTCGCACCTTCGCGCTGCAGTCCCGGCGCTGGCTTTCTAGCTGGAGATCCCCCTCGTGTGGCCTGGAGAGGCATTTCTGCTCACGAAAAGGGGCTGCTTAGTGTCCGGGGGCAAATCTACGAAAGTTTGGGAACTAGAACACTCAACAGATGTGGTTTTCTTCTTTATTTCTTGTCTTTCCTCCCACCCCAGCTTTGTCAGCTTCTAGGTAATTAGTTGGATAGCTAAAATGCAGACTTAGTTTTGGCTAGCTATTAAAAGCGAGTGTTATCTTGTCACATGGTAGTATCCTGTCAGTCGTAGAGCTGCTACTCTGCTTCATCCTTATTCCAGGCATTCTTACTAGTTACCTTTTCTAGCCAGCCTTCTGCCTTGAAGAAACATGTAACCCAAACAAGCTGGTAAAAAGGAGTAGGAAGGGTCCCCACAACTACTGACATAAGTCTCACGGATAGTATTTTTTGATTAAGTGCTTGGTGTCTGATTTGCATCTGTCTCATTCACCAGACAGAAGTATAGTTTCTGTGCATTGATTGGTATATCTTAACTTCTTGCATGTGTTAGGAGAAAACTCTTCCACAGTTACTCTTTTTTTATTTTCATCTCTGGAATAAATTGTCTTGGATTTTTTGTTTGGGTTTTTTTTCTGGTATACAAGTTGGTTAACATCTTCCAAATCCAGTTGTACAGTACACATTATACATATTACCATAATATTATTTAATTTCATTATGAATATTTATACCTTTTTTAATGTCTCAATAAAACCACAGATGAAATAGTTTCAAATTGATGACTATATAGTGGACAAAAAACCCCACCAGGTTTTGGAGGAGTAATAATAAAACAGGGAAGGTGTCTATCTGCATTATAAAACCAAAGTAATTTCATAGGTTTAAAGGTACTTAGCACAGCACTTCAGCTGTATTCATAGATCAGATGGTTCTTAATACAGCTGTTCATCTTTAATCTGAAATATGTTTCACATCATCTGTTACCGAAGTAGAAGGCTGCTCATTCTTGTAGCCATCTGTGCTAATATATTCTGTAACTGTATTGATGGCCATCTTGTAGAATAGTCAGAGGGCACCCACCATCAGAGATCATATCCTGTTCTCTGACAATATAGTGATTTTATTTATTCAGTAGCTACACAGTCTTCTCCAGACATACACAAACGCTTTCAGCAGCGTAAGCAAATAGTATGTGACAGGCTTGTAAGGCACAGGCATAGCTAGAGCTGCACTTGCTAGCCAGACATTCTCTGAAGTGTGTGTGTGTATCCCTGGAGTACACACGTGGTCATGGTGTTTCAGAAAGTTCTCAGTTCCTCTGTTCTCTCGTTGTATAGGTAAAGGGGGACATTGAATATTTTTTGCCAGGTTGTATGACTCTGCATGTTTTGATAAACACCTAAATTTTTCATACAGAATTCATGCAGTAATAAAACTGTTTTCTGTGTAAAATTTTCAATGCCAACTACTATGCATTTGCATTTAGGTCTTTGACTTCTGAGCTTAAGTTGTTATAGTCTCTTGAAATTAAGCTATAGCAGGAAGTAATTAAAAAAAAAAAAGGTAGTTTGGGATCATTGACTGAGTATGTATTGTACTTGATTCAGATAAATAGTGCCTGGTGTCAGAATTGATTACAAAAAAAAAACCAACCCAAAAATTAGTTGGAATTTCTAATTGAAAAAGAATCTTACAATGGTGTGATAATAGATGCGTTCTTTTATGCAGGTTCAAATGGACCGCAGTTGTTTACAGTTGAACAGTGGGGTACCCCTGAAAAACTGCCAAGAGCTCATACCTGGTGAGTATTTAATTTAGGTAAATTATGACCTTTAGAAAGAATGATAATGTACTTAAGTGCTTTCATCTGTTTTTCAGCTTTAATCGCTTGGATTTGCCTCCCTATGACTCATTTGAAGACTTATGGGATAAACTTCTTCTAGCGATTGAAAATACTCAGGGTTTTGATGGGGTTGATTAAGATGCAAGCATAAATTGTATTGGTCCAGTGCTGCAATTTCATTTCAAGGGTTTACAAACAAATTTGAATTTTCCAGGGACTAGCATTGTATTTAGTCACATGGCTATTGAATCTTCATAGTATTACTTGTAAAATAAGTAAGTATTAAAAATTCACTAATTCTTCAAAATGTATTTTGACATTTCCACAGTTTTGTGTACTTTGGTAATAACTACAATATACACATTGGATGGGCCGGTGCCAAGTAAGTAAAAAGCAAAATGTTTTTAAGCAGTTGCCTCCTCTTTTACAGTATTTGACAGACTGTCCTGCAGTAAACTACTGAAGTAAAACTGTGAAGAAATCTTTGCAGAGGATGTAAATTTGAATTGCTGCTCTAAGAGGAACAACTGAAATTGTTAAACTGTTTTTAGAGAACAAAACCAACAAACTTCATGCAATGCAATATCATAATCTGTGCTGCTTCAGGCTGTTCGCTACAGATCTGCCCAAAGCACCTTATAATTCAGCATATTAGGTAACACATTGGAAAGCATTTGTTTGCATTATCAGTTTGCAGAACACTGATTCGTTGACACATTTTGTTCAATTTCTGTTTCTAACTTGCTTTTGTTAAAACAGTGTAACAAAACCAGGGTTTTGTATAAAACAGACAAGCAGCTTAATTCCGAATTGTAATGGAAATTATATCCTTTTTTGTCTGAATTTATATACTGCTTTTGGTTTATTGAGTGATCATCACTTTTGATAAATTTGTAGTTCAACAACGGATAATATTTTCAATTCTGCCTTTTGCAACAAATGAAAGTAAAATTTATATGGATATCACTCAGTATTAGTTACTGGTAGTTAGAGGCCTTTATTATCCATTCTTGCAGTATTGCACTACATAACAATGGAGAACATGTTTACAGGGTTTTCTGGGCCAAATTCAGTAGTCTGATATGTGCAAACTTCTCTGACTCTCATGGGGGTTGTGCACATGTAACCAGGTACAGAATTTGGTTCTGTAATATGTTTACAGGTTATGCTAGTTTCTATAGCTGCATTTTTATATTTTTTTCTCCACTATTAGTCTAGAAACCAAATTTGTTAATACAGTATAACCAAAGTCATAACCGACAATGTGCAATTTATTGTAGATCAACTTGTCATATAAATATTAGTTTGATTTCTTTTGTAAATGTGGGTATTTTTTTGTATTAACACTTTTTTTGAGCAAGTGCTGGTTAAAAAGATAAGCAAAGTTGGCTGGTTCTAAGAGAATAAAATCGGTTTATATACCTGGCTTGCTCTTATTTTAACATTTTATTACCAATATGATCTGAAGAAATGACAGTACCAAGCTTTGGCCAACAATTTCTGTTTAGTCGCAGTCTTTATAAATATGCAAGAAGGAAGTGTAGCACATCTCTCTCTAAAGATATGTAAATTATGTAACAAATGTAATGGGTCTTAAGGGATATTTAAAATCCCACCTTGTTTTATTCTTTGGCGAAGTTGTTAGGGCTGAGAATATTACATGTAAATAAGGGTAACTTATATAAATTTCCCAAATCCATAAGTGGTTTTGTAAAACATGAATGATATATCAGTAAATCTGTATAGATTTGAATGTAGCAGGTTTTGTTGCATACTTTAAAAGTATTAAAATAAGGATCCTGAGAGCAGTCAATAAAAGTTTATTCTAATAAGTTGTGACTCAGTTCTTTGAAGTGTAAAGCGATAGTCTTGACAGAGCAAGAATTTGGTGATTTTAGTACTCCTAGGTAGACTGGGGCAGCAGTTTGGCCACAATAACCTGCTGCTGGTGAGTAGGTATTGAGGTATAGCAGTCCTATTTCCTAGTGTTCTCCTCCCAGCGTGCATTATGTAGTCTCTGAAACATTAATATCATGTTTCTTATAGGTGCTCCAGGTTGCTGCGAGCCCTTGTTGTGGGGCCGGCCTAGAAATGTTACCCAGCAGACAGGGAAAGGCGGAGACCCCACAGACGTGCCAGCTAACTGCTGCTGAGGCAGGGTCAGGCTCCTCTCTGGCTATAGGAACACCTATCTCAGCTTGTTGGTGGGCATGCAGCCAACAGGCTTCCCTGGAGAGTGTGTCAGGAGTTTGAAAGGGTCCCCTAAACTATGCTGCAGGCCACATGAACCGCCCAGCAGCAGTGGACATGCTGCAGGGCTTGGTCCCCAGTACCAGCTGTCCTGGCATGTGGGTGGGAGCTCCTGGAGAAAGGATGCTGTTGCCAGGTGTCAGGCCACAGGGAGTACAGGTGCCACAGGAGCCTACTTGGTGCTTCTCCCTGGAGCTAGGGCAGGGCCAACCTTGCCTGCAGGAGTTCTGCTATGAGCAAGGCACAGAATTGCCTCATGAAATAGCTACAGAAGTAAGCAGACCTGTAGTATCAGGGATGATGAACAGCAAGAGGTCATAAGGGCCTTTGCAGAGACCTTGTAGGCAAAAGACCAAAACCTGATGGCTCAGGTGGAAGAAGCATCACCTCACAAGCCAGAGTATACCCACAGGCAGCCAGGGAAGGACCAGGAGACCTGACCTGTGTGGCTGGAGCCACTCAGATGTGGAGAAATGGATAGAAGGGGTGGCAGACTTTGTGGGTCTGGGTCCAAGGAGAGACTGGCATGGGAAACGTCCTGGTGAGTACTTGTCCTAGGCCCCCTGTTTGTCATGAGGAAATGGGCAGTGCGGTCATGAGGCATCACAAGGATTTGTGAATAGCAAATGCTGGCTCTTACAGGAGACTAAACACACTAAGGGCTGTGGGAAGGGCAGAGTGAGATTTTTCCAGAAGGGGTCACGAACAGCAAGGGTGCTGGGCTAGCTCAGCTGGCTGAAATACACCTATTTTCTAAGATACACATGGCTAGATTTTATGGGGCAACTCCAGAGATGCTACCATGAACACTTATATGGGTTTTTGGCCAGAACCACTTTCTCTAGTAGGACTGAGTGTCAGCTGCAGACCGCTCCCCGTGGCGTTGTAGGCGGGCGTTTAACGGTGCCTTCCTGTGCGTGAAGGACCCTCTCCAGTAATTCCTTACGTTTGGCACCCGGCAGTGCCGCACGAGGGCTGAGGCCGAAACGCCCCGGGCAGGTACGAGCTAAACGCACCGATCTGCTGGAGGAGGGCTGGCGTGTGGCCCCAGCCCCGCGGGCCCGCTGCCCGCCGCCTGCTCGCTGCCGGCAGAAGGCCACCAGGTGTCGCCGCGGGGCGTCGTGCCGGCAGCTGCGACCGGGCCCCGGGGCTGGAAGCGGCATGGAGCCGTGCGGCGAGCTCCTGGGAAGTGGGGACAGGTCACCCCTGGGCAGCGGGAAACCTCTCGAAACAGAATCACAGAAAGAGTGGTCAGGGTTGGAAGGGACCCCGAGCATCATCGAGTTCCACCCCCCTTGCCACAGGCCGGGCCACCAGGCTGAATACACCTAAGGGTGCCCATGGCCCCGTCCAAGCTGGCCTTGAACACCTCCAGCGCTGGGGCATCCACCACCTCTCTGGGCAGCCCGTTCCAGCACCTCACCACCCTTGGCGTGAAGAACTTCCCCCACCGCACCCCGCTCCCCTAACTTCAATCCATTCCCCCCCTTGTCCTACCATTATCTGTCCTTGTAAAAATCCAAATCCCCTCCTGTCTATACATTCTCTTTAAGTACTGGAAGGCTGCAATGAGATACCCCCAGCGCCTTCTCTTCTGCAGGCTGAACAAGCCAAACTCCCTCTGCCTTTCCTCAATAGGCACACTGCTGGCTCATAATCTTCATTTGCATGTTGCCCAGGAGTTACAGAAATCAAGGAAACTCATTTTACGAACCAAGTAACACCAGTAGAAGTTAAAAAACCGTTCATGGTTTGGGCAGAGTTCAACCATCTATGTCTGTGAGAAGGGTGGTGGTGACAACAGCTAATTGTGTGTTAATTGCTACTGTTACACAGTGAATGGGGTTTCTAAATAAAGAGAAGGCAGTCAGGTGAATTTATTTAGCCTGAAAAAGGTAAAGCATATAGATTAACCTCAAGGAAACCTTGCAGTATAAACTCTTCACAAGTCAAAGGTCTACTTAGACTGCTGTGGGTGAGGTTTTCTTAGGGTTTGGGTTTCTTTAATCGATGTCAGTGATTTGATTTGTATTGACTTAAAGGGTTTTGGTCTGAAATTGCCTTTCTCCGGAATATCTCATTTACTCCAACAGTTATCGTGTATGTGGAAAGGCTTTGCAGTCTGCTGTTATGGAAATGAGACTTAAGGTGTGAACAAGAAGGATTCAACTGCAACTTGGAGGTTTGGGACAGAGCTGCCTGTGGCTTTTCCTTCAAAATTAATTTCTCTAACTGATTTTTAGGCTCGGTATTACTTGCATCAAATCTTCCACTTCTTAAGGCGGTACATGTGATTCTTTGCCATTCTTGTTGCATAAGGCAGAGCTATGGGTTAATAGCAAGCAAAAATAATAATACTAATGTTTCACTTGCTGCTAGAATGACACATGACTTTTAATAAATTGCTTTTAATTAATTGTGATAAATTTAGTAATTAATTTTAACTTTAATTACTTGAATTTGCTATTGGTAAGTCATATTTGTAGCATATTGAACAATTATTTTTTACGAGAGACAGGGTACTTATACATCAAACCTAGACAAAATATGAGTGTAGGGTATTTTTTTTTTCTGTTTTGTTTTTCCCTTTTTTAATCTCATTGTTTTATACGTAAACTTACTTCACAAACTACCTAGTACCCTGGCATTTGATTTGTTCTGTGAATCCATAGCACAGTGTGGTGCTATATCACTAGTTGATGGTGTCTTTACAAAAATCTCTGTATGTCTCGCTGAAATCCACAGATGCCTCTGGCATACCGTCAGTGTGAAACGTCTCCTAGATTAGCACAGATTTCCTTTCCTGTGTACTTTTGTCAGTGTGACTTCAATGTTGCTTAGCAAATACATGATACACTTATCAATTCCCTAGAGTGTGAAATACATAATTTTGGTAACGTGCTAAAACACGTATTAAGTAATTAAAACTGAATTTGTGTACTTTTAAGTACTGTTTTCATTTTACTCATCTTTTGTGTGGTCAAAAAGAATTAAGAGACTAGGCTGTTCTGTCTGTCTGTCTTCATGCTGTCTGTTTGTTTGTGTTTTCCTGTCCGTTTCTCATTAATTAGTTTGTCATGGTGATTGCATTCTTCACATCTGTCTGACAAATATTCTTTTATATATATATGTAAGATTCTGGGGTTTTTAAGGAGTTTATTTTTGTATCTATGCTTTTCATGAACAGTTGATTTAAAGGAATCTATGTGCAGCTCTTGTGATGTGAACTGAGAGGAGCTCACTTAATTATCTGCAGTTAGAGCACCACTACCAAGAATCCATACCTCTGGTGCCATAGAAGCACCTTATTGAAACGTCTATACGTTTAAAACGTAACCAACACCTATGATCTTTCATTGCATAAATGGGAGTTAAGCATTTTATAGCTGCTGTATTGCTCTGCAGCATCACAAAATCAGTAAGAGATGCTAGCACAAGCTTTGGTAGTCTTAGACTAAGTTTTTCTTTGAAGTGGAGATGTAATTGCTTTTTCTATGTGGAACATATATCATTAGCACGCTAATCAGAATACAAACAGCTCACAAAGGGGATAATGAGGGAGAACTTCTATGTAATGCTTAGTTTCCATCCACGTGACTCTGTAGAAAAATGTTTTGTTTTGCTGAGCTGTCCTTAATTTGGGGTTTCTTGCTTAATGAGACTTCAAACAAATTCTGCATTGTAGGTTTCAGGTTTTCATCCCAGAGAGGCTTGGGATTTCAGCGATGGGGGAGGCAAAGCAGCTTGGAAAACCTGAACAGACATTAAGTAAGTGAGCACGCCTCTTGAGGAAAGACAGATAAGGCAGCCTTCCTAAACGTGACAGAATGTGAAACTTTCTGTTTAAATGCACCACAGTCTAAAAACATACATCACAATTTGTTTTTCTTAAGCCCTTTTGAGTTTAATTTAACGGAAAATGTTTTCATAATTGTCTGATAGCTCTTCTGATATTTTCTACAGGCTGAAATATTTCTGACTTGGGTTTTGTTTTAAGGGCTGGGAAGTATGACCTTTTGGAGGCTGTGAACACGCATGTCCTACTATGCACTGCTGCTTGGGAGTATGCAAAATGCTAAAGGTTTAAATCAAATTGCCCTGAGGACTGCTTACTGACCTTTTGAATGCAAAGCTGTCAAAACCTTCAGCTAGACATAAGGGAGAGAAGAACACTTAAGGCAGATCAATGCAAATAGAAAACAATGTGTTTCTGACTTTTCATAATTCCTAGTGAGAAATGGTTCCTGTGCTGCAAGAGCTGACAGAATCAAACCCACACTGCTAAGGAGTTGCTGTAACATGTAATAGTTGTTTTTCAGGGAAAAGCTTTTGCAATCTATTCAAGAAACTAAAAGTTTTCATTAATTGCCAAATCCCGATACAGTTATCTGAGCAGGATGCTTCATTGACTTCAAAGGGATTTTTGTCTACTTAAGGAATGCAGGGTCAGGCCCTTAACTAGTGATAACTTTCTTCAGTGAGTTGTCAGATATGACAAACTATGCCACTTTAATGGAGGTTACCCTCGCCATGCCATGCCATCCCTTTGTCCTGAAAACCAGCTTGCTTCCTTTGCCTGGGTAATAGAGTCTCTGGGTAGCTGCTATATAGAAAAGCTAATAAATTACTTTCTAGTTCCTGAGGATGTATTTTCTTTACTTTGAATATCTGTAACATTATTTTCTAATTATGATATGTTATGTATTAAATTCAGTTACGGCAAGTGTTTGGTGGGGTTACAAGTTTCCTCCATTCTGAGAATTGCTGCTTAGCAATTAGTTGTCCATCCTTAATAGATTTATTCCTAATTAGTTGTTCACGCACTATTGCTTGCTGTAATGCAGAGTTGTAAGTGCCTTCCTTTCTAGGTAGGCTTACAGAGATGGACCAAAAAACAGAGGACTGAGATGCTGTTCATTTGTGGTTGGTTCTCAGTCCGATAATTATAGCCATCCTGTGCATAATGTATTAAGCAAACATTATATCTTATGCTGAAGACCCTCAGAATAATTACTTCACAGGTTAGTAAAAAAATAATTCTCTTTGCTTTATCTGAAAGTTAGAACTGCTTTTCTCTTAGTGTAATGAAAACTTAGCTGTCAAAACATAATAGGTGCTGCTTCATACAAGGCAAAAATAATACAGCTGAGCTCTAGTAACAGGTAGCTAAAAGCTATGCCTTGTTTCAAAATAATTCATTTTCACTATTCTCCACCATGCAAAGTCAAAGTCTGACTGTAAATCATTTTAAGATCAAACTTTCACTTACATAAATGTCTACAAATTTCTTTAAGAGAAAAAGAGTTGATGCTGAAATTTTTGCACCGATTTGTAAACCTGGATTAGGAAAGTGGGCAACAGTCGTGTAAATACTTTTTTGCGCTGGGAAAAGTCTGTCTGCTTAATTGACTTCTAAGGTGGAAACAGGCTGGATCTTTTGATCTTTCGCTGTAGAAATGCATCCTAATCACACTGTATCTAACTTGAAGGCTAAACAGCTGAACTGATCGATCTGGGGCTGCAGCTGCAGCAGGGATGGGACGTGGCGGGGAGCTGAGCAGCAGGATGTGAGTCAGGGTATCCTGCACTGGGAGGGGGCTGCAGATTGTTCAGGATGCCTGAGAAAGGGCCCATCTCTGCCCCTCCTGGGGCTGGTAGGAGTTTTAATAGGAGAATTTGGACTGCTCTCTGCATGTTGAAGGTTTTCTCTAGTTAGGCTAAGGCATCATGCTTTCAATGCTGCAGTAGCTTTGTTGGTGCTGAATGGGATGCTCCAGCCACTCCAGGTGGGATTCCCACTCAGAGACTTGCACTGGCTTGGTTCTCAACTTGAGCACATTACACCCATTTAACTCAATAACTTGTCATATAAATTGCACACACACACACACACATTCCTAGGTACTTGGGACGAACATTTTGGTAAGGGTATGGTGAGTATTATTTGCTCAATACAAGTTCTGTCATGTGCCAGCACTTGGCCACTGTGACCTTCTAGAGGCATCTAACCATATGATAGCAGAATGTTATTTAGCATGTAGCAAAGGTAATCCTGGGGTAATGATTACATTCTGGATAGCAGCATAGCTGAAACCAAGGAATACTACCTGCAGCCTTAATTGCAGGTTGCTCTGATGCACTGGCCAAACACATCTGTGTATGCCACATACCAAACTCAACCAGGGACTTGATTTCAGCATAAAAATATTTGTACTTTCCCCTGTCATTTCCATTGGGATCAGTTCTCTGATCTGATTCCATCAAGCCCTTGTGCCCACCCAGCTCAGGCACTACAAGTTTCAAAGTGCTGAACTGCACCAAACTGAGGGTGCCTGTGGATACACTTCCCTCAGAGCCTCTCTGATCTCCTTCTGCCCAGGTGGGGGCCAGATAGAGAACTGAGCCAGGTTAGTAGCAGTGCAGGGAAAGAGGAATTGGAGTGGGCTGCTCTGCTTCACCTCAGTCCCCTGGGCTGTGCGAGGCACTGTGATCCAGCCGGATCTCCTGCCTTCAATAACTCCAGCACTGGGCAGACAGCTCTTCCAGAGCCTCTAAAATTGGAGAAATCCCCGTGGGCTCCCAAGTGACTCCCACAGCCCAGCTGAGATAAATCCCAGCGACTGCAGCTGATGGAGTCAGTAATTTCAGCATCAAAAGAAATCACCCCTCTGCTGCCCAGCTTTTGGCTTCCCTCGCTTCAGCACCCCCCACCCCCGCCCTTGCTTTACTCCTTGCACCAGGGTGTTGCCTTTAGCGGTTCAGCCCGAATTCTCGGTAAAGCTGTTCTGGTGTAAGTCACAGCTTCGTGTGGCCCTTCTAACATCTCGCTATCCATCCCCAAAGCTGTATTTTGTGCGGGGGCGTTTGCAGGACCAGCCTGTGTGCGTGTGAGGGGGAGGAGGTGCTGGGAACATGCCTTGAAGGCTTCAAATCTGTTTATCTTCACACTCCTGAGAGGCGATCACTCTCCCATGACAGGGCAGCGTGCTGGAGGGAGCTCTGCTGGCAGCGAGAAGATAAACCTATGGGGCACAGGCTGCTTTGGCCAAGTGGCCTCTCTCTGACCAGCAATTCCTTATGTCTCTGTGAGATGAAATGGGACAAGAGCAGCAGGAAGCCTTCTCCAATCCTTCTTTTTAATAGTTCCTTGGGATAAATTGTAGATAAGAGGACAGACTACATTGTTAGCTAGCTGAGAACACAAAGACATAGGACTGCAGTCTTTCACAGCAAGAATAAATAGGTATCTGTATCATATTCCATATGTCCAACTGCCAGTCAGCCTCTGACTTGCCTTGTCTTTAATTTATTTTATTTCCAGTAATTGTTTCCTGATTACAAACATATAGAGGAAAAGGGGCAGAAATGATTTGCGCATTTCCTGTTGTAACAGCAGAATGAAGGTAACTTATACAGGGATGAAAGGAGACCATATTTCATGCCTGTTGCTAAACAAATAGCTGCAGAACAGTGGGTTGTCACGATAACCAAGAAAGACACTAACAAAAAGCTGCCTCTGGAAGCTTCGAGAGATTCCTTTGTAGATTCAAACGTGGAAAGTGGTAACCTAGGAGATATTTTCTTTCTGTTCAGTTATTCTTGGTCAGATAGTTATTGTAGAGACCCAGTGTATTAGCACTTTGTTTTATCAAAGATAACATCAGAGCACAGTATTGAAGTACTTTCAGGATTTTGTTTTGTTTTGTTTTTCTTGGAGAAAGGGGTGAGAGGGGAACCTGTACTGAACTAATTTAAAACAACACACATTGCAAATAGAGTTTATGGGGCAGCTCTTCTCCACCTGCCGCTTTGTCTTCTCCTCACTGCGATTTCCACATATGCATAAACCCATAATGAAGTTATTCCATGTGTTTCAGTGCACAGATTCCAGCTGTAGCTGCCCATCTGCTGTCTCTTCAGTACCAAGCCAGCTGAGCACTCCTCCCAGGAGTGCTGAGCATCCTTGAGGTCAGAGGAATCAAATGGTGCTCAGCACCTTATGTGAGAGCCCAAGGTGGTACGGTAGAGGTGTGCAGGCTGCCCTGCCCTGGGAACATTCATGGTGCTTTGGCTGCTCTGAGTCAGGGCAGCTGCTGTCCTGTGCTATTGCAGCTTCAGCTGCATGTTGCAGCCCCTCATGTTTCACTGTTCATTTTACAGTACAAAGAGCCAAATTATGGAGGTAAAACAAGAGAAAACTTACTTTACCTGAGTGTGCTGGTGGGTGGTGGTAGGTTTCTGGCACATTAGGTGTCCAGAAAAGCTCACTGCAGGCAGAAGAGCATTATCTGTGGCATGAGGACCAGAAGGGAGAAGATGGAGCTGCAGTAAACAGCTCTATGCTGTGGGGAAGTGGAAGATCAGGTATGCCCTTGTGTGTGTATTCTCTTGCTGTAGCTGTGTGATTTGTTAAAAGGTACCAAGATGACCTGGTGGCTTACATCTAGGAAACAGCAGAGTGACTGATCAAAAATAGGTATTTTTCACACCTTCCAGCAGCAATGAACAGGCATGGGAGAGTGAGGAGATACGCTGTGCCAGATCTCTGTGAGGTTGTTCCTCCAAACTGCCTGTTATCTCTAGCAGCAGGATGTTGGTGTCCCCTCTTGCCTCTGCAGAAATTCATGGTGGGGTCACTCTTCATTCTGGTGTGACAAGTCTTCAGGGGTGGGAGGTAATGTCTAGAATCTGCCTCTGGGGCACAGTGAAACAAGGTGGCTGAGGCACATCCACCAATTTGGGCCAGTAGAACACTTTATGGAGGGTAGCTCAAAAGTAAAAAAAAACCCAAACCAGAATGTGAAAAGCCAGAAAAACTCTAGTGTGGCAAATAATTGTACTCCTTCCACTTCGGTGTCTGTTGGTTTATAACCAGATGAGATCTGTGTTAAAATCCCTTTGTCAAGGAAGTGTGCCTTTCCTGTATAGGAAGGCTCCCTGGAGAGAAAGTTCATTAGCATCCGGAGGGCTCAGCCCAAGGTGTGTTTGTCTATCTGCTTGAGGAAGGAGTGAATCACCTCTTAGTGGGCAATGGAGATGGTAACTGTACACAGGTTCAAAATGAACTGAGAATCCACTGAGTGACCAAACGTGCTGACAGTAAACATTTGTATGGTGGGTCTTAATAGAGTTAGCTTAACATATTGTAAACCTGTGAATACAGTTGTAATTGGGTCAGGAGCTTGGCATGAGAAACAGGGAAGTGTCTAAACATGCCTACAGTGACACTGGTTCAAAACCACTCAGAGCAAGAACTGTAAAGAAGAAAGGGGCTTCCCTGAGAAGGAGGGTTAATGACACCCTGCCGGGAGTGCAGGGCCCTGGCAGCCTGTTAGATGGGGTTTGAGGACTGCACTGGCTGAAGGCAGAGCTGAAACGGTGCAAATTGCCGTAATTCCCCTGCAGTTAATAGGGCTCCAGCAATTACCGCTGCTCTCAGCCTGCCCTGAAAAATGACTGCAGCTCCAGTACCACCACAGCCGTGCTAAACTGCCCATGGTGACTGTACCCTTTCCCCTGCCCTAGGTGCCTGTAGCTACAGCTTTCTTCACCCCAGCAGTGACACCCAGCAGCTCCTGTGCTGACCTGCAGGCCAAGGCAGAGGAAGAGCTGGGACATGGCACTGGTAGCAGGGAAGGGTTGAGTCTGCAGGGCTGAGAGCAGTGGGGAGACAGGGATGATGATTATACATTGATCTGAAAATAAATTTGGACTCTAGAACCCACCTACTGCCTTCTGTAGAGTGCAGCTAATCGAGAACAGTGTGACTGCACATGTGGTGATGGGGACACTTAAACTGCTGTAAGCAGCTCCCTTTCCCACCTCTCCTGTTTCCCACCCATGGCTGCTCATCTCTCTCCTTTCTTGTCCCATAATGTTATGGTGTTAAGGAAGAGCCATGTGAAGCCAAACTCAAGGAATGGATCTTGGACAAAGCCATTTTCCCAACTCTGAGTTTGGGATGTGGCAGCATGTGGGCACCCAGCTTGGGCAGTTTGCAGCCACGCCAAACACCATGTGTGCTGCTGCGATGGCTTTTCCCAGACCACAGGGATCAGAAAGAGCTAACATGATGCTTTTCTTTTTCTCAGGTAGAGTCAAAATGCTCAGTGCAAAACTGACCACAGACAAAACTGTACTATTTCTGGTTTAAGCTGAAAGAAAAATCTTATTCTAACTTGAAAAGAAACTGCATTCTCCACCCTGGGCATGTGGCTGCGGAGACCTTGTAAATACAGAGTTCACCTTGCAAAGCTCCAGTTACAGGTGAATATTCAGCTTCTTTCCTCTTCCTGTGGCTGCTATGTTCCATCCCAGGGCAGAATCCTGACTATTAGTTCCCCTTCTAGAGATGATGGCAACATTTAAGAGATAAAGTGTATAAACACCACGGTCATGAGACTTCATTCACATTTGGAAAGTTCCTTTCTCTTCATCCTGGTTCAAAATGGAACCAAAAGTCTCTATCTGGCCTGAGCCCAGTTTATCTGTCCTGGATGAGAGCTGTTCTCACACATATGCAGAAGAGCAGGGGGGCAAATCCCTGAGCTAGATCTGTTCATGCCAGTCTTTCTCTTGAGTAGACAAACTGGGTTTGTCAGGCTGAGGATGAAATGCAGCATGAGGTAAATCAGGTTATTTACTTACAGCAACCTGAACAGCATGATGTTATTCCAGCTGTTGATAGCACTTCAGAGAGACCTCTTGCTCCTGACTTGAGTTTTAAGATATTGAGAAACAGACTGCCAAAGTATTGCAATTCATTATTTCTTTGAAAGATATTTGTGGCTTGTTTTCAGAACCCAGAATCTAATGGCAAGCTCAGAAAAGGGTTTATGTGGGTCTGAAAAGTGCAAAAAAACCCCACAAAACCTGTGGAAGTTTGTATAGTTTCCCATATATGCCAAAAATACATATGAAGGCAAGCAAAAAAAGACTGTGCTGGTGACAGAAGAAAAATTGCTGCCCTGCAGCAAAGTAGGCATAGCTTTGTTTATGTTGGCTGACAGTATCTTGTACTCATCCTGGACTGCCATTCTGGCTTTCTCAAGATAATGCTGCTGTGAGACATTTAGGCAAGTAGATAATTGTGCTTATTGTCTCCATATTTACTAACATGCTGTATTTGACAAAGTTATGGCTGGCAGTGCCTTTAAACTGTGGTTTATCAGCTTGCAGTTAAGTATGAATTCAGATATGTTATCACAAGTCTGCACTATCTCTAATACAATTAATTACTGGAAAATGTGTTAAAATTATGACTTCTGACAAATTAAGGAGGAGAGTTTATGCTTATCTAGTTATAGGACTGCTTAATTTTAGTAAGGAATTTATTTGGTTTGCTCAACAGAAATATGAAAACGGAAATACTGGTGTTTGCAGCTGCTCAGATCCAGGCACAAGGAGCGCTCCAGCGGGAAGCACTTTGCTTTGTTAAGCTTTTTAAGACAAATACTGCATTTGATCTCACAAGTCAAACCCTCCTGCTGGCACAGTGTAGTCCAGGGAGAGACGATAAAGCAGTTCCCTGCCACAGCAGAATACAGCAGTGTGAGACGAGACTGATGGAAACCACAAGCAGGACTCTAACTTGTGCCCCTGCTCTGTCTGTGGGTGGGTGGGTGTGTTTGTTTAGGGTTTGTTTTGGTTTTTTGGTTTTTTGGTTTTTTTTTTTTTTGTCCTCTGGCCCACTAGGACCAGCTCCTGCTCCAAAAAGGGCTGTTGAATTGGGCAAGGAGGTGTCCTTCCTGGGACAGTGTCCTGTGCAGGGCAGTACAGTCAGCAGTCACCCACCCACCTGTGCCCGAGGGAAGCAGTGCTCTGCTGCACAGAGCAAAGGGCTGCAGGGAAGTAACACTACCTCTAACCAGGGAGAGTTTCAGGCTCTCCACCAACTGACTGAAGCACATGGCATAGAAATACTAGTGGGTACTGCATTGACTGTTGCTGTGTTTTGACTTCTGGATGTGTTGAGGTCATCTAGGAAATCTCAAATTCAGGTCACTCTTATTAACTAGACTTTAGCAGGAGATAGTACAGTACCAGTGTGAGCTGCAGATGAAAGTTGTGAATTTGCCACAAGAAAGACGGTACATTTAATCAGCAATACTTGAACATAATATATAAAAATTGCTTGCAAGTTACATTCACACTTTTGTGATTGGGAAAATGAAAAATACTGGATCCAGTGGATCCTGTTGCTGTATTTAGCCCTATTTGGACACCAAAGTGTGCATGTGCGGTTCTGCTCTGCAAAGTGACTGTGAAACTGCCTGGATGCCTTTTGGGTAACTGTTTTGCATGTAAAGCAAATCTTGCCTAATTACCTTTCCTAGAAGCTTTTTTTTTTCCCCTTTTCTTTTCCTTGTGCATTTTTGACAGGTAAGGAAAGTAAAACTATGGCTTACATCTGTTTCAATAGCTGTTTTTCTCCTGAAAGCTTTCAGTGGAGTCACTGGCCGAGGCTGTAGCAATTCCTAGTGATGATGCAGCAGGAGGGTTGAAGTTTGGCTGCCAGCTCCCAGCTCGGTGAGCTTTGCAGTGCTGGCAGGAACAAAAAGCAGTAAAAACTTGCCTGTCACTGAAGTCAGCAGCTCTCACAATGAAAGCAAACAGGGGGCAAATCTGCTGAGTAAGAAGATGCCTCCTACATGGTAACTTTAGAAACGAGAAGTCTGAACAGACAAAAATGAACTTAGAAATCACTGGCTTCAGCCATGGAACAGTATCGAGTAAAGATGGCAGCAGCAACATTTTCTGTCAGGACAGCTATAGTGTGTGGACAGCATAAGTCTCAAGCCGCACGTTCACAGGTTAGGGTGCATTTCAGCAAGTGATGTGTGGGTATGGTAGCAGGTGTAAGCTGGCATTTAGCATTCTGGTGGAGACAAGCAAAGGGCAGCTTGTCCTTGGCACCACAGCAGTGCCCTGGGTGGCCCTCGGGAAGCAGGTTTATCTGCACTGTACGAGGGTGTCAGTGACAACCACTGATGAGAAGATGCAGCCTGTCCTGTGGGACAGGCTTGGCCGGCCCTCAACACTCCTGCACCTGCGCTGGGCACCGCAGGGTCCGCTGCCCGGGGCTCGGCCTGACCCGCTCCCCCGGCTGGGTGCCTTCGGCAAGGCCAGCTCTGGCTGAGCGAACGCTTTGCAGATGCTGGCGATCCCCGTGAGGTGAGCGCTGCAGCCCGCCTTGTCCCGGGGAAAGCACGGCCGGCAGCTCTTGTCCCGCTCGGAGGAACTCGACCCGGGGCCTCGGAACCCCGGAGCCGGTAGAGCCGGGCCGGCTCGGGGCTGTGCCGGTGGGCAGCTGCCCTCGGGTCACGGCGCCGGGCCGGGAGAGGCCGCGTCTCCGGGGCAGCATTGGCGCTCACCCGGACGGAGGTCGGGCGGGCGGGCCGGCCGCCCCCTCCCCCGTGTCCGGTCCAGATGGCGCCGGGGCCCGTGGCCCATCGTGCGCGGGGCCCGCGGGTCCTACCG
>VXBZ01006815.1:221629-248273 GCA_013399135.1 Heliornis fulica
GAGCTGCGGCGGGGTGCGCGCGCGCTCCGCGGGCCGGGCGGCGAGGACAGGCGGCTCTCCCCGGCGGGCCGGGCGGTTCGCGGCCCCTCCGCTCGCCTGCGAGGGCGTTTCGCTAACGATTTCTTGTAAAATTAGCCTTTTACGACTCGCCCCGCTCCGGGTCCTTTGGCAGGCTTGTAAAATTAGCGAGCGGCTCGGGCGCCCCGGCTCCCCGGGCGGCGCTGCCCCGGCAGCAGTAACGGTCGCACCTGTGTGGTAGCCTCCGCCGCCGCAGGCTTGGCGGCGGCACCGGGGCGGCTCTCCCTGCCCGGCGGCTTGTCCCGCGGGGTCAGCGCTGCTCACCTCACCGCGACGCCCAGCGCCTCCCGTGCTGTGGCTGTGGCTGCGCGGGTGTCGAAGGCTCTGGTCCTCCAGCTTCTTGACACAACGCGTTTGGAAAGTAGGAGGCAAACGCCTGGGTGTGTCGCAGCCTGATGGCCTTGCTCCAGTTGAGTCGTAGTTTTCCCAGAGTCTTCTGAGGGGCTGAGAGATCTCAGAGCCTGTGGTAACGATAGCTTCATCTCGCGCTTGGTTGACTTGCCCATCTATGCTTACAGGCAAAATCTTTTTTTTTCCCCCCTTAGGAGTGTGGTGCTTTAGTGAACTGTTTTTTGTGAAAGAGCCCCAGGACGTTACTGTCTCGAGGAAGGATCCAGTGGTTTTAGACTGCCAGGCCCGTGGTGAAGCTCCTATAACTATTACGTGGCTGAAAAATGGAGGCAAAGTATCTGAAAATGAACGGATCTACATCTTATCCAATGGCTCATTATATATCAGTGAGGTGGAAGGAAAGAAAGGAGAGCTGTCCGATGAAGGATTTTACCAGTGCTTAGCTCTGAACAAATATGGGGCCATTCTCAGTCAAAAAAGCCACCTCACACTAGCAAGTAAGTTTCAGCTCTTCTTTATTAACCTGTTCCTGAGTTTGGGACAACAATTCCCTGAATAGCACACAACAACCTATCTTTTTGATTGTATACCTGAAAAGACAAAAGTAAAGAACAAGTTGATTCTCTGCAGAACCTTTGTTTCTTTTTAAATGTGTAAAGATTATGAGGAAAACTTGTGGACCCTTTTTGAGTCTCTGATGTGGCAGGAGTGGCACAGCCATCTGTGAGATCTCATGGGCAGTGGTGCCATGTGTGGGTGGCTCCTGTGGGTCACTGATCTTCAGAGCACATGGTGATGCTGTGTTGGCAACCTGCTACAGAAGTCCTGTGTCTCGATTCTCAAGTGCTGCTTAGGCAGATCTACAAGGGTTATCTACAAATCGAATAAAACTGTGTTCCTTGTCCAGTAGCTTGAAGTTGTGTTATGTCGTTTGGGGCAGGGCAGAACATGGTGGTCTTTGGGAGGGAAAAGGTTTTCTGGGCAACCATGGAAGGTAAATTTCCAAGCTCTTGCTTGTTTGATGTGTGTGTTCAGCCAAGTAGACGCAGGTACTGTCCTTTTTGGAACTGCTTCAGGGTCCTCTGGAACCAACCACGAGGACCTGATGCATGGTTCCACCGTGAAATGGGAGACACATTTCTGGGGTGACTCCCTACTGCTGGATAAGTGGTGAAGGAAATAGTTATGTGTAAGTGCTTTTATGGCTTTAACAGTCTGACCCTAAGCATGTGTTGTTATCTTTTTCTAGCATCTTTAAATGTCTTGACCAAGAGATGTGTGCTAGCGACTGAATGTCATGCCTTTTTCTGTGCTAGTGCAGAGCTTTGTCAGTAGGCTGCTTCTACACCACCATTTCTTTTGCTTTCCAGAGCACATTGAGTCATTTCAAAGAAAGTCTAACACTGGGTATACCATTTATATAGTCTTCTTGCGTTCCTTCTACGATACAACTGAACCAGTGAATTTAATAGGAAAATGCTTCCTTTAACCTCTTTAACTCTGTTTGTGGTAGTTGCACAAAACTCTGGTGCTGATGCAGCTAATGTTAAGTTTCCATATAAGCTAATTTACACATTAGGTATGTTAGCTTATATTAAAAATTATATTAAAATTAAAAAAATGTATGATGTTAACATTTGTTAGTTCTGTTTGTTTGTTTTTTTCTTTCTGTGTTTCTGAACTGATTATAAAAACTGTCCAAGAGATATCTTGGGAAGGTGTGAAATACCTTGTTCAGTGAGCTAGAACATTGGGCAGTTGAAAACCCGCAGGTGGCTCCATGTAAGCAATGAGTTTTTCACATGCTGTAAGATGCTGATCTGAGAACTCTGGATTTAAAAAACTTGGCTCCTTCTTACTTTGTATCATGGCATGTTGCTCACCTACATCATTAATAGACCAAGTAGTTCTTGGATACTTCTGAAGAAAGAATGAAAAATGAATTAATATGGTTGACATCTAAATTCACGTTATTAGATTTCAAAGTGTCAGCACCATGAATAAACTGACAGAAGAAATCTTTCTCAAGTGGATAGGAATTCTGTTGTATAAATATAAAGTAAAACAATGGCTGATGGATTCTGTGTGTGATTGGAAAGTTCAGTGCCATTTTAAACTGGACACATTTTATATCTGTACTCTGTACCGGAGAACAGAGCATTATACTGATACAGCGTGGTAACATTGTTGGGTAATAATGTCTGGTTTTGTTTAGAGTACTGAACTCGTGTAAATGTTTGTTTTCTATGGGCTTATTATCTCATTTGAAATGGTATAATTTTCGGGGGGGGGGGGGGGGGGGGTTGGTTTGGTTTTTAGTTTTTTTTTTTTTTTGGATGATGACAGATTTTCACCAAGGAAGAGTTGTGAACCAATAGATTGCATGCTGTGGAGTGACGCTCTTGTTTTGAAGCCCCCTTTTCCTCCCTTTTTTTCCTTCTCTTCCCTGCAAGAGTGTGACAAAAGGCTTCTTTTTCTTCTTTGAATACTTGAAAGCTTTCCTATGGCAGTTGGAGAAAACTGGAAGAGATAGTGGACCCATAATGATCACAGTGGGTGTTGTTGACTTAGCGATTAAGTGGTTAACTAGTGGCCAAACATGAAGTTATCCTATATAGCAGTGTTCTTTTTAGTCATATTCCAATCTGGCCAGTTTCAGAATGTCTTCTTCACTGTACAGCTGTGGAATAAGTCAGTAATTTGTGTTGTTATATTTTTAACCCCCTAAGATACACGCAGAATTAATTTTGTATCTCCTTTTTACGCTTTCTCTCTGCTGTCATGAGTTGGTTGAACTTAGTAGATGTTTTAAGTGAAATTAATTAAAGTCTTGGGGGTGGATTTTGTAGGCTTATGATTTCGTTTAGAAGGAGCTGTCGGTTGCTGCAAATTACTTTGTGGTCAGGGTACAGAAGGAACTATACATATTAAACAGGTGGAGAATAGGCATTAAATGGGCATTCTTTCTTTGGAGGAAAAAAGCAAGTGCTCTCTTCAGTCTCTGGTAGCAGCAGGGTGCGAGGATGTTCTTTTACTTAGCCTGGTCAGAGCTTTTGCCAGTAAGCTTATCTTTTGCTTCGGAATTGTAATGTTTAGTGTTGCATTTGGAAATCAAAAACTTTAATCTGTCCAAGAGTTTAAGATTTGAACACACAAGGAGATCAGGTCTTAGTTTCTAAAGTTAGGAACTGGAAGCTGAAGGTTGCACTCTTGGCAAGAATTCCATTATTCATGTGCAAACTAAGAATTTACAGGGTTAAAAGGTTAGAAACTGGCCAGGATGAGGTTTACCCTTGTGATAAAGAGCAGATGACCCTCATTCATTGGCCAAAGCTTTCATGTAGCTCCTCTGCAAAGTTAGTGATTGCCATGAATTGTTCTTGAGGAATGCAGAAATTCAAATGTGAGCAGGCCTTTCCTTAAGTGTCACTATGGAGCCTTATCTCCTGAGCACATCAGAGTAGGTCTGCAGGGACAGGGTTCCTCCCCAGAGGCCCCAGGGCTTTGCTTTCCTGTTGTTCATCCATGCACAAAAGAATTTGACTAATTTAGGGCTTTTTTTCGATGAGATCCCCCAACTTTTTTAAAGGAAACTATGGGGCTGAGGTATTGCTTAGGTAAAAATAAATATTAGTTTCAGTACATGCTTGTAGTTGCTTCCAAAGCAGGGTAATTGATGTGGGGGAGGGGGGAAGAGGGGTGCGTTGCTGTGTGGGTCTTTAAACACATGAGGTTAAAATCAAAGCGAAGAATAAGATTTACTCAAAATTCAACTTGCCAGTGGTACTAAGAGACATCTCGTTTAATGAAATATAAAAGAAATGTAGCCTGTGAAGGAAGCCGAAGCACCTCTGGTACAGTTTTGAATCAGCCAAAAATAAACCAGCTGAGATTATTAATATTTTTTTATTCCTGCATTTTTAATTTCCAACTATTTAACCAGATTTAAGTAAGATTTTTTTTTCTAAAAATAAAGATAGATTTCCAATAATGTAGTATTAAGAAAAATTTGAGAAGGTGGATTGTGTTCTGACGGTAGTAACGTGGGGCTTGGGCAGTGATTAGACAGGATGTTGTTGGTTATTTCCTTTTCACAAAAGGTAGAAATTGAAGTCTTAAGGTGGTTGGATGGGGTATCAGCTGGATTGAAGCATTCCTAGGTAACTCTTTCTCCTCTTGTAACTTGCCTGAATTGATTCTACTGTTTGTGAATTACAGGAAACATAGCCCAATTCTTGGTGTGCAGGTTTCTACATTTCACAGGAGTGAAAGGTTATGCAAGCAGAAGGTTTCTGGGAACATGCTCCTGGAGAGAAAGAAACTGCAAGCTGCACTGCAGCCTGTGAAATGCTGTGCCTTTTACAGTAGGAGGCTGTACTTAGTGGCGAGTTTGTAATTCTACTTACCTGCTGTGGCAGTGATGTGACTCTTGGTCCCAATAATTGGCTATGTTTATGTTTTTATATCCCAATAATGTCTTTTGCTCTGCTTTTGAATATTGTACTTAAGAGTGCACCCAGCTGAGTTGTATTCTGTACTCTCACAATCATGTTTTCTTAGCAGTTCCAGCTGTTTGTTCCCGTTTTGCATTATGCCCTTCCTTGTGTGGGCACAGCTGCATGTGTGCCTAACTGAACAGGAGGCTGATCTGGGTTAAAATAATAGAATTACAACAGAAGATTGTGCTTAACCCAGTTGAGTTCCCTGATGTGGTTTGTCACGGAGCCACTCACAGTGACTGTGCTGGCATAACTGAGAGGAATGGTGTGGATGGAGGTGGGAAGGCTTAGTGGGGACAGAGGAAGGCTACTGAAATTTAGACTTGCAAAAATAAGGGTTCATCAGACTACAGCCTTTATGGAATGTGTGTAGACAAAAACTTTGTCCTTCTGCTACTATTTTAATTAATTGTAGTATCTTGCCTTAAATGAAGGGATTAACAGCTGTGGTCTAACAATACAGGATTCATTTTGTGTGGAGTTTGTAAATTCAGGTATCTTCCAAATGCATACGGTGCTCAAAGGTATGTTTAATTATTTAAACAGTAATGGTGAGAGGAACAAATTCTAAGATGGGAGGATGGGGTTGGGGGCAGAAGTGGTTTTTGACTGAGGTGGAAGTGAAATGGGAAATGGTTATTTTAGACAGTGGTTTTGAGACGATGGCAAAGCCTTAATGCTGTAGAACTGGTGTGGTTACAGACAGTTTGAGGAGGTTTTTGTTTTAGGTTTTTACAAGTGCTGCCTTATTGCTTTGATTAGTTGACTTGAATGTCCTGAGATGAGAATCTGTTTCTAAGATGAGAGTACACATGGCTGAATTTTGGTGCATTTAAATTCCAGTATTAAGGCAGGGGAGGACATTTAGCCATGTCAGTTGATAATGGTTAATAAGAGCAGTAAGATGTTTTGTTCTTTAACTGAGATATGTTGAAGAAATAAGATAACTGGGAAATATTTGTGTCCTTAACTCTGTTTTTAGTAGAGAGGAGTTTTCCTCCAGAACTCCCCCAGACTTCTGACCTGCACCGCTACAGCAGTTACTTTACGGAAGAAGCTGTTAATATCTTTTTAAGTCATAACCACTTTTTTTTTTTTTAAACTTTTTTTTTCCCCCCCTATGAGGGCATTCCCTATTTTAGGAGTGACTGGGTCTGCCCTTGTAAGAGCTCTTCAACAGACTAAGCGATGGGTGTTTATATTGTTGCCAGGACAAAAAAAATGTATGAAGCTTTACTTAGCACACATGAGCAGTGTTTGTCTCCACCACAATCCTAGAGAACTGGACTTTTTATAGGTTTTTTCAACACCTCACTTTCAAATTTGTGTCAAGCATAATGCCAGAGGCGTTTCATGCCCTTGCTGTTCCTCCTAGCTAGTGAGGCCAAAGCTGTTCAGAGTTTACTAGTTTTTATCACCGAACTTTATAATGTATAAAGTTTTTACCACCTTCTCTTTTAAAGAAGTGCTCAGTCTTATTCATAGTGTACTCTGCAGCTAATAAAACCTTCACCTATGTGAGAAATGTTGAAGGAAAACATGGTACCATGTGAGAAGCTGTTCAGAGCTCTGACTAAAGGCACTCGGTTCTTACGTGCTGCAAGTTGTGTGTCTGATCCATGCACTGAACTACTGTGATTTCTACTTGCAAAGCAACGTACGACAGTGAAGGATGCTGTTCTGCTCTTGCAGTGTGGTGCTCCCCCTCTCAACTGCTCCTTTTCTCCCCCCTCCCTCCCTCTCTCTCTGTGTTTCTTGGTGTAGAAATTGTTGAAAGGGCATTCAGTAAGGCCCCCTTTTGTCAGCCAGCTCTGATTATCCTAAAGAAAAGGATCTCACTCTGAGCAGTTGTTTGCCTAGAGACTTCTTGTCACGTCTTCACAATTTAACAGCTGTGGCTATTGACGGTGTGCAGAACAATTTAAGACAATGACAAAAGAGAATCTTGGAGGAAGAATTTAAAAGTTACTGAGCATTTTCCTACATAAATACAGTCATTTCCATTGTTGAACAAGTTTGTGCTTAGTTTTCATGTATTTTTCCCAGGATTTTGTATTTCTCCACATCTTCTCTTCAAAATTGTGGACACAATCTTTTGTTTAGTTTTGATTTTTTTTTGTTTTGTTTTGTTTCATCGATAGGCCCAGCTGTTAAATTGGGATTGATTGCTTCCAGTCTTTATAACTGGTAATCACCACCTAAGTGAAAAAGTAATCAACAATGTCAAGTCTTCACATTTTGTTGAGTAAGTGTAGATTGTATGGTAGCATTAGTTACTAGGGTCAACATCTATGTACCTTTTTAGCAGCAGCATTTTAAGCAGCATCTAAGTTTTAAAGGTGATTATCTCAGCAGTTGAATTTGGGGAGAAAAAACCCCCACTGCACTACAGGGTTGGTGTTGGGAGTTAGAGATCCATCTGTCAGCCTTCCAAAACCTAAGTCTGTAATGGAAATGGGGTTTTGTATGCGTGAAATTGTTAGTTTTTTAATAGATGGAGGTAAACAGCAGACATAGGAAGGAGATGGTTGTGGAACCATGGGAGTGTGCCTAGGACTGACTGACTTTGTGAAGTTACTGTGACCTCTTCTTCTGTTGGGTGGTGGGTTTTTGTTTGTGGGGTTGTTTTTTTTTTCTGTACATAGAAGTTTTGGAGGGAGATGGCCTTCCTAATACGTTAGAGGATAATATACAGAAGCAGTACTAGGCAGACTTTCTTTACTGCTTTTATTTTGTCTTGTAATTTTTAACAGTAGTTCTGGTTGTAGGTTTTGTGTGTTGGTTTTGGTTTTTTTTTTAAATTAAATTTGATCTCATTAGGTGAGTGGATATTCTTCTATTTTTAATAGCATGAATGTTCTTGAAGGCTACAGATAAACTACATGGCATCTGGATAGTACAGTTATCATCTTGAGGCCCTGTTCCAAAGTGGTTGTTTCCCAGTTGCCTGTCTCTGTTGGGCTTCTTACAGGAGGTTTCTGTCATATCAGTGCATCTGCAGTATAGGGGAATAGAATTTTAAGTATCATTTCCCCCAGATGCACATAGGTTTGTGGTGTGCTCATGAAGGTCACTTAGATTTTTATTATTGTAACCCTAAGTGACAGTATGTACAATCTTTGTATTTTATGGGGTGAAGATTTCAGTGGCCAAGTATTTCTGTGCCACTGAATGGCTTTTTAAAGTCCTGCTGTACTGCCTGAGTTTGGCTAACGGGAAAACTGTAGGTTTTTCAGCAGTTAAGCTTGAGGAAGTTTTACGTTTGCTTCTAGCCTGAACACTTTGTTGCAGCAATTGTGATAGTATTCAGTGAGTACCTTCTCATTTACTGGATGTTGAATCAGTAGAATGTAATGTGAGAAATTAAATACTGGAAGTGAACATCTTAGAAAACTTGTTGTCAGCATTCCTGTATTTTATATCTAAAGTTGTGATCAGAATTGGATCATTAATTTGATGAAAAGTTGCAATATGTGAAGATAACACCATCTCTGGGAGGGTTACTGGGGATGTAACTACTGGGAAGGGGGGAAGTCATCAAGGAGTACAGTTGTTTAATCTTCTGTAATTCTGGCTCTTACTTTTATACCTGTATAAACTGATTTCTCTTCTGATTGGAGTAGTAAGAATACACATGTAGTCCAATAAAGTATTTGAAAATCATCTTATGAAGTTGCTTCTGTGTGTCAGCAAAGTTTTGAGGAAAGGAATGACTTTTGGAATGTGAAATAAACGTGCATTGATTGCAAAGCTCTGGTAAAATTGAGAACAGTTAAGAACTCTTGTTATAAAAGTAGAAAACATCTAGAAACCTCACTAAGTAGAGTTTCTTGCAGTCATGGGTATGGAGGCTTGCAAGGCTCACAGAGCATGGGGTACACTCTGTCCCAGCTCCTTCAACCTGTCCTTACTAGAAATGCTTATTTAATGTTTTCACCTGGGATATTTCTTCCAAAGTCTGCAAAAGAAGTTTAATTAACCGCGAGTGTGGAAGTCCTGCCTTTGGGTACCTCAGTAGACACTAAACCATTCTCTGTGGCCATTCTTAAGGAATATTGCTACATGAGAAAAAACAGCTGAGCATCCCCTTTCATAGACAAGAATGATGCTTTTCCTCTCAAGACCTTAGACTTTGACTTCTATTTTACCAATCTTTTCAATGCTGGTAATACTACTGAGCAAGTTACATCTTCAGCCTTTGACAAGAACTGTGTGTAGAAGTGGTGCCTGCCATGATAGCCCTGGTAATGTTCTCCTGGACAGCAAGGAGTAAGACACTTGATGGTTCTAAATTATGATAAATCTGTTTTGAAGAGCATAATTTTAACTGCTGAAAGGGTCTTTGATAGCCTTTGATATCATTTACCATGTACAGGATCTTAGGAAACAAACTACCTCGGTACTGGCTGATACAAAGGAGGTGTTGGTAAGACAGGGTTTGTCTCAAAACATTGCCATTCATTAAATCTGTGTTAAGATATAGAAAAACTTTGCAAAGCCCTTGTTGAAGTAAATGTTGTAATGGGCTACAGGTTCCATTCTGTGCAAGTTTACTGTTCTGCCCCAGATTGGCAGGCTTTTCTGAATCACAGCTTTAGGTGGGATCAGTACAGTATTTTACAAAGTAGAGAAGTGTGTGCCCCTAGCTACAGGCTACATTGTGTGGTATATTGATGGCAAGACAGCAAAACTTACCCTGTCCTAGACTTCTAGCTTCAGAACATGCTAAAATTATGATTTTGAATGCAATAATAATCAATGATTGGATTTGTATTGGAAATTTGCTCTTTAGCTGTGAGGTGCAGTAGTTCCATTTTGAAATTATTTGTGTATGAGACAGTTTTGAAAGAAGCAATTGCCTGACTGACCAGGGGTGAGGAGTATGTAAAAGTTATTATAAGCATTAAGCATGTCACCTAGTGTTCTTTTAATACATAGCTGGGGGGCAGTTAAACCAGGTCTTCACAACTTGTGATGTATATATTGTGTGTATAGTGGTGCACGAGTGTTGGAAACCGGAGGGGATTCTGTGAACAGGAGCAACTCTGCATCTTCATATTTGATTTTTAGAGTCTTCATATAATCCCGCTGACGTTGATTACCATGTTCTCATTTCAGTAGATCAGAATTTCTCATGCAAAACCCTCACGTATTAATGGCATCACTGGCAAATTGGTAGAGTTATAACACTATAAAAGTGTTGGATTTTTAATTGTTCTGTATGATTTTAACACATGTACTAGCTCATCTTTGGATACTCTGATAGATTCACATCACTCACTTTCAAAATCTTAATTACACCAAAGATATTTCTGAACCTTCAGTCAAGAGTGGTCTGAGATTTTATTTTTCTTAATTTTTTTCATCTTCTTTGAGTTATTTCAGATTAAAGACAAAACAAGATAAAATAGGATGAGAAAATAACATACTCTTCTATGTCTACTCAACCTTTGAAGTAGCAATGGTCAGTCGACTTTCTCCTGCTAAAGTCAAGTGGAATTGTTGGCTCTTTTAATCTTTACTGGGGGACCCTCACTTCTTGTACACCTTAGAACAGAGAGGAAAAACCATCAAATGGAAAATCTTTTCATTCATTCGCTGGTTTGTTCTACTATTTAAAATTAACATAATTTGTGTCCTCTCCCATGTTCCCACTCTATCTTTGTCAGTTGCAGGCTGGTTTTGCTTCTTGGTGGCTTTTGGATTTTTTTTTCCATTTATTCTCTTTATGAATTGTTGTGTATATGCTATATCATTGTTTTGGATTTGCAGAACTGCTTCTGGTGACCTCTTCTGTTTCTTAGTGCTGTCTGATGACTGGAAGGAGGTACTGTTTTCCAGTGGAGCTTATTTTCACAGCTGTGACAGAGGAGGGAAGTGTAATAAGATACTTTGAGGTCAGTTTTGACCCCAAATTTAGATGAAGTAAAAATGATTTGACAGAGGTGTAATATCTTGTCTCAAGTGGTCTGGCTGTCACTTAAAAATCAGATAATAATTATGATTAAAGAAAAGCTGGTTTGATAGCCATTACAATGTATAATTAAAATATTTCAGCGTTACGCTGTACTGATTTTTGTTTTACAGCTTGTTACAACTGGAAGTTATCAAATAAGCCATTATCTCGTGAAAGAAAATTTAAAATTAATCTTAAGGTCTTTGAACATGCAGAATAGTTTGTGGGGTGGGTTTTTGTTCGTGTGTGTGTGGTTGTTGGTTGTTTTTTGGTTTGGTTTTGTTTTTTTTTTTGCTTAGCCCTGTGTATGCTTATCCTCAACATATTAGTAATTGTTTAGGTAACTTATCAGCAAATTAACTTGTGTAAGTTGTTAAATTACTATTTCACTGTCCACATCAAGATCTCCAGTAAACCTCTAATAACTGTAGCATGTGCCCCAGGCAGAGCCGTGCATTATGCATGTTCTTTGTAAAGAGAATTCATTGACTTTATGAAGCCATTGACAGACATTTATCATTTTGTTCATTAAACTTGTCTGTGACATCCGGCAAATTGATGTTAACTGGAAATATTCTCTGGGAGTTCTGGCACGACTCTCATTTTGCCTGAGGAGAGAGAAACTTTGTACATAGTGCATCCCAAATTACAAGGGTGAAACTTCCTTCCCCCAACCCCTCCCCAAAAGTCTAAGTGAGCATATGACCAGCTCTTTTCATCTTGCTTTTAATGCTTATTTATGCAAACAGCCCTGTGGCCCACAGTTTGTAAGCAGATTTATCATTGATCTTCAATAGAAATTGTAAGTGGATACTCCTTTTATTTGTTCAGCCAGTCTGTACAGCTGAAGGCAGTTCACAGTTTTATCACAAGACCAAACTATTGTCAAAATGATCATAATACAAATCCTGTGCTGGGCGCCAGGAGTCGTGGAACCAGCTCAGCAGAGTTGGTATTCAGATGCATTAGCCTGGGCTCTCAAAATCTGTATTTCATGTATTTTAAAAGTGGAGGCATTAATTGGGTATGGGGATTGTTTTGCTGTGTGGGTTTTTTTTTTTCTTTCTCATTGTTTTACTCAAGTTAGTAAATCTTTTTTTCTTCTTTTTTTTCCTTTTAAGGGCATTAACTTTATTTCTAGCAATATTTAGGTTTTCTAGTGTTAGGAATTCTTGGATATACTGAACACTAGAAGAGATAAGCTCTGACACAGTGTACAGGAAATGAACTATGGAATTGTTAGCAGCATTGATGGGAGTTTTGTGACATTCTAAGCACGTGGCCTTCAGTACTGGTTTTTAGTGGTCATCATCTTTACCTGATGTTGCATATTGCCGATTCACATAAAATATATGGTAGATGACCAAAAGCTTTGTGGAAAGCCTTGTAATATACGTTGCAGAGCAGTGCTTCATTTGGTCTTTGCAACTTAGTGTGTTTGGAATGATGAACAAGATCTCATTCATTCTGCTCTTGAGCACCCAGTGTGTGAAAAGTAGGCACTTTTAACAGTTGCCTGTGTTTGATTCCTGTGGATAGCTATCTCTAATAATGGTGAAGGTTGTTTAAAGGATGTCTGCCCACCTGCTAGTATTCCTATTGTGCTACCTGAATCTGTGTTAGGGATCTTCTAAACAGGAATGAATATACTGCATATTGTGGCATAACTGACTAAAATATTTATTATTGGGTCAAAGATAATGTTCAGATTGTAAAAACTGTAAAAAAAGAATATAAAAAAGCACCATTGTGTAATTTTTTTTTGTCTTTTGAGAGAAAGAGTAGAGCAGTTGGCTCTTTAAAATATATTGTGTCTCACTACATAATAGTTTGCTGGATTAAATGAATTTATTGATTTTTGGTTCTTTACTGACACACATTTATGAGCAGTTTCTTTGGCACCATGGCCACATGTCAAAGGTCATAACTTTCCTTCACTGTGGAAGAATAAAAGCTTTCAGATTGTGAATCCCTGAAATCCACACAGTGCTTTATTCCCCCTCCCTCAATATAATTACCGTTTTTGCATGAGTTTAAGTAAACAATAATAATAAAAAAATAGCTTAGAAAAAACCCCTATACTTTATCATAAATAAGCTGCAGGAAACTATTTCTATGCCTAAAGGGTGACATATCCAATCTGCTAATAGGTATGAGTTATATAATATATTGGGCTCTTTTATTTGAAATGGTCAATTTTAAGAATATAATAAACATATCTCTTACATTTCAGTTTAGAAACAGTATTTCTTTACAGCTGTGTCAAAGGCATGTTACACTTGCACCAGAGGTGATACTGGAAGATCCTACTCAGAGAATGAAACACATCTGAAGTATGTGCTTGGTGTTTAGATGAAAGTTTATAATGTTGACATTTTCTTTAATGCCCTTCATTAATAGTAGCCTGTGGGATTTTTTGTGTGTAGTAGATATGGACGTCCACTGGTGACATGAAACTATGAAAAAGAAACTGCAATGGAATATAAAGAAGTTCGATCAGTGCACCAGTTTGCAGAAAGAGAGCAATAAATCATGCTTCAAACATAAAGTGGCTGACACTAGTTCTGAAATTTTGGAAATGTATAATAGGATGCAGTCAATGTCATAGCTCTTGTGCAGTCTGTGGTGCTCATCTGGCAGATAAAATAGGGTGGTGGTTTTATTGTTTTGGTTTTTTTTTTTATTTGCTACCTAAGTCACTAATGTGGTTGGCAGTGATGATTTGAACTGTAGTACTGTGTAACCTGACGGTTGCTAGAGCTGGCTGGAGGCAAGTATGCAAGAGTAGTGGGGATTTGGGACTTTTTTGTCTTCACTTTTTAGCAGCTGCTAACTGGTAACTTAGCTCTGAACATTTCCAGCAACAGCAGTGTGAAGGAAACTTCACTTAGGCGCTATTTTGATTTTTAAATTAACAAAATGGATAAGCTAGGTAAGGTGAAAAAGATTGGAATTGATAGTGGGGCCTGTTTCTGAAGAGATAGCAGAGCCTAGAGTTCTATAAATGGAAAAAATCCCCAATGGCTTTCTGAGAGGATGTCGTCTTCCCATCGTCCACCCCAGGAAAGGGAACTGGGTGCAGAACTTTATTTTTACATAGTAGGAAAAAAGCCTGTTGATGCTATTAATCATGACTTGAAAAAATATTTGTGGTAGACTATTTTATGCTCTGTTGTTTGGTGCAACTGATGATCTTATTCTAAGCAGGGTGGTGGCACTCTGTTGTGTTTATATAGTGTCTATTGAATACTCGTAGGGCAGAACTGGTGTTGCTAAGTTTCTCGCATGCTAACCTTTTGGATAGAAATCTGTCATGTCGGTATCCATGTATTTGTGCTATTTTTTAAGAATACAGTATACTTCTACAGGACTGTTTATCCTGTTCCCTAGAACAAACCTAAGATGAAACAGCTTTTTTATGTATTGTTGTTTTTCACTAGGATAGCACGGGAATGTGTACTGGGGAACAGACACACAGTATTTGTTGCAGTAGTGTTCTTTGTGTCTGGAAGTAGCTTTTGCTGTTGCTATGAATATATTTGCAAATTTGTTTGTCCTCTTAAGTTTTGAGGGGAAAATCTCAAACCTTTTTTTTTTTTTTTGGCCATATGTTCAGGACAGACTTGCTTAGCTTGAGTAGCAAAAGGCACAGAAGATGCTGTTTGTGCTGAGCACAGTAGTTGTGAACGCAGAGCTGGGCTTTCCCTCGAAGCAGTTGAGGCAGCTGTGGACTTGCCTTTTTTTCCTGCTCTGAATTAATGAGGAGCTAAAGTGTGATCTAACACTGCCTGGAGAAACCAGCTGGGATTGAAAGCTGAAGTAAGTGAAAACAATGGTCTAATTACCTGTAGAGGAAGTTTGGGAGGGGAAGTGGGTGAGGTGAAGGTGTGAGTGGTCTCACGTGTCTAGAGGTCAGAAAGGGGAGTAGGAACGCATTGGTGGGAAGCTGCTAGCACTAAGTAAAAGCTTGTGGAGTGAGCCTGTTTGGCTCCGTTTGGAGATTGGCATGGGTACAGTTTGGGAGTGGGAGAGTATTGAGGGACTGACAAAGGCTGGTAAAGTGTGCCCATCAGAGCAGCTGGTCTTTCAGGACGTGCAGTGTGGGCCCAGGAGTCCTGACTTCCCTTGGGACCTTCAGAAAGTCAAGAATAACCTCCCAGTCAGGGGAGCTTTGCAGGATTTAAATTGCAACCACTGCTTTAGCCAGAAGCTTCTACAGTATGTGACACAAGTCAGCTTGTCCTTACTTTTCATAGGAAGTCTGTGAATACATGTTTCTTATGGTCTCTGGTGTTTGATTTAAGTTCTGAGATTTGAGCAGTTGGAGATGTAATGAATTTGGGGAGCTGTGGTTGCAACAGATGGAATGCTGTGAAGGATCAGTGTCTTATCTTGGACACCTAAATGTAATGAATATTTTAGACCACCATCCAACTGTTTGGTCATACTCAACATTAAATTTAAAATAATAATAAGAGACCGTCCTCTTGAGGTGTTGTGAGAGTAGATGTGTTAACATTTGTGAAGAACTGTAGTGCAGAGCCCTGCAGAAAAGGCCATAGGGAAGTTAATAACTCTGTCTACAGTGCAGTGCTTAATAGAGTGTAATAAATAAGGAATGAGGCCACACACTGAACAGAGAAAACAAAATATTGAATAGATGCTCATTATGTGAGCGCCATTCATTTGGCGCTGTGAATAGTGGGGGAAGTGTGATTGTGTAGTTAGATTGTTTCTTAAAGCATGTATATAAATAGAGCAAATCAGTTAGATAAGCAGCTTAATTTCTTCAGTTTCCTAACTTCTGAGCATTTGGGTTTGGAAATTTTCATCTTGTAGGTGTATACACATATAAGAAAGATATATGTGTGTACATATATAATGAACACTTTGTTAATGGGAATGTTTAGGGGTTAGCTTTATTTAATGTTGTATGTAATGCAGCACAAAAAGTACTAAATACAGTNTAGAGGTCTAAAACAACATCTAGAAACATGTTGGTAGTATTGTTTATCAGAGCATAATCTATCTTAGGGAGCTATTTTAGCACAACACTAACAAAGCCCACATTTAATTTATACTTTTGACTAAGTTTAAGCTTGTGTGTGGGCAGGGCTTGGGTGAGTGCACACCTGTACCCGCTCTGGTGTTTGTCAGTGCAACATTTACTCTTTCTGTGACCTGACCACAAGGAACTTAGGTTTATTGCTGGTGTACAGGAGAAGTAAGCACCAGGGAGGACTGGGGGCTCCAGCACAGCAGAGGAGTGAGCACCTGTAGGTTTCACCTCCTCCTTTATCTGGAGGTATTTACTCCAGCACATAGCCTAGAGAGCCATTTACTTATTAGGCTGTGGGTCTTATTTGAGCCAGAGGGCAGCTTTCTAGAAATACAGTCCAGCAGTCATGGTTAGAGAAAAACCCTGATACTCTCTTCTTTATTCTTGACACATTTATGCANCATATATAATGAACACTTTGTTAATGGGAATGTTTAGGGGTTACCTTAATTTATTTAATGTTGTATGTAATGCAGCACAAAAAGTACTAAATACAGTTTATATAGGCAGGGCTTGAGGGGAAAAAAGGCTCATAATAGGGAGGCACTGAGATAAACTTACTTGTCTCAAAAGTTATCAGAAAATTTTTGTTCAACCAAAGTATGGGCTAGTGTCTAAGCATGTATTTAGCAATAGCTTCAATTTTATAATAATAACCTTGGACAAGTTTATATATATATATATATATATATATATATATATATGTTTACTAGACAGTGAAGATACTGTAGAGGTCTAAAACAACATCTAGAAACATGTTGGTAGTATTGTTTATGAGAGCATAATCTATCTTAGGGAGCTATTNTTTCTGTGACCTGACCACAAGGAACTTAGGTTTATTTATTGCTGGTGTACAGGAGAAGTAAGCACCAGGGAGGACTGGGGGCTCCAGCACAGCAGAGGAGTGAGCACCTGTAGGTTTCACCTCCTCCTTTATCTGGAGGTATTTACTCCAGCACATAGCCTAGAGAGCCATTTACTTATTAGGCTGTGGGTCTTATTTGAGCCAGAGGGCAGCTTTCTAGAAATACAGTCCAGCAGTCATGGTTAGAGAAAAACCCTGATACTCTCTTCTTTATTCTTGACACATTTATGCAAAGGATCGCAAAGGGCACTGTAGTATTCAACACCCAGTGCCTTCAGTGAAAGGTATGCACCTGGATCCTGTTGAGGATCTGGCCCTTCGTATGCCAGGACCTTCTTTCTCTGAGGATTTTTTTTTCACAGGCGTATTCAGAAGCTGGAATGATGAGGAAACGCAAAGCATTATTTGTACTTATTTTAATTGTTCCTTTCCTCACTATTTGGTTGCTGCTGTGTTTGCCATTGTCTTGCGTTTACCTAAATAATGGTTGCCTGGCCTTTCACAAACTCGTGAAGAGGAAAGATGGTGACCACCTGAAACAATATCTGAAGCAGAATAGCCTGAGAACTTTAAATAACCAAAGGGGACCGTTTCCAAGGCAGCTAAGTGACCTTTGGATCCCAGAAACAGGCTATTCATAGAGGCGAAGCCTTTGTCCTGCTTTGACCAGTGGTCAGTGAACTCTGGCAGGCCCCTCGGCTCACCATCTTGGCCCTAGACTAGCAGCTGGTGATTGATTCATTTAACTGTCCAGATTCACATTCTTCCGTCAAGGACTTGTCAAGGAAGAAAAAGGTTCTATGGAGGGCTATTCATTTTACTAAAAGGAAAGGGATGCATTATATGATTGAGTGGATTACTTTTGGGTCAGAAGAGTTCCTGCATTGCTCTGTTTTAATTCGGCCTTCAATCAAAGAGAGATTTAGTTTATCAGCACAGTGTGGTGCTCGTGAAGAAGGGACAGATCGTTTCAATTCCATCAGTGCAGTGGGGCTGTTTTGTGGGTTCCTCCCCTCTCAGTTGTATGATTCACCACCCCACGCCACTTTTTTGGCCAACAAATCTCTATATTTTTGTTATGAGCTAATAATATTTCTATTAATCTCTCTATCGTGTATGACGAATGTTAGTGCTTCTGTTACCTCTCATATGGTATTAAGCAATTCAGAAAAATCTAGACTAGGTAAAAGATTAGTCTATTACCTCTGTTTTAGATGTGGAAAAAACCAAGAGAATAAATTCTTCAAGATCATGCTAATAAAATGCTTTCCTACAGAAAACAGAGTTGTAAAGCTGAGAGTTAAACTTAGTATTTTCTATTCAGTCTCCATTTTCACCTGATGAAAGTTAGTTGTATAAATCCAGTATCTTCTGGATGCACAAGAATGCTCTTTTGGTTCAGAATCCCTTGTTCAGAACAAGCTGAAGGTGTTCCCATGCTGTATGAAACTCGAGTCATGTTTTCAATTTTTTAAATAACGCATCCAAACCCCAACTTTGTGTTGTACTAGGGATGTGTGTTTCCTCATCATTGTGTTACCAGTCTCTGCTGTCCATCTTCACTCCAGCCAGGCTGTGTTCCCTTAGCATTAGGATTCTTTTACTGATCCTCTTCATGAAGAAGTTGTGAGACAGAACGTTTTTAGTTAGCTCCTTCCACTGGAAATAACAGGCATTAAAGAGCAGATCCCACCAGTTAACCTTCTGGCTCTGTTTGAATGAACACGATGAGCTGCAGCATATGAAATATGACCTTCAAGTTTCTTTATCCCACTCTCATAAGCTACATAGTGTTTTGATTTGGCTTATTGAACACATTATGAGGGATTTCTGATTGGCTTCAGGCCAAGGTGTACGCTTCTGTGGATGCAAGTACAAGTGTATAATTTAGAAGAAAATATAGCAAGTCTTGGTCTGATGTATTCTTCCCCTCTTTTGTGGGAAAAGGGAGAATTTTGTATTTTTTGAGATGAATGACTGGCTTAACTATTTTAATAGCACAAGAGAGGGAGGAAGCCTGAGAGAATCTAACTTGGCTTAACTCCTCTGTTATACACCTCTACTTCAGTGTCAGAAGGCCTGGTGGTTATTCTTTCCATGTCTGCGGTTGCATTTCCTAGGGATCGTTGCCCTTTCTCTGAGCTTGCTTGTTTCAGGCTGGATCATAGTGTCTGAGCTAGGGTACTGACTTCTCTGTGCTCCTGGTAAGACTTCCCTTGGCATCTTCCTGGGGGCTTCACTTCATGGCCTTGAGTTGGAGATAAATAATCAGCTTTGGAAAATCACAAAAGGGGAAAATGAGTTGTCACTGTGTATTAGAGAATATGAGTAATCTAATAACCAGAGGTATTACCTACTTAGTAGAGCCCAGTTACATGCTTGTATTATGACTGGGCAAACTGGAAATCCAATTACTGCCTCCCACCCTAGCAGTCAACAGTTATAGCAAAGTGACTTCCTCTGAAGACAGAAATTTTTGTTTGGTTCTCTTTGCCTTTGATATGAGGGGTTTTGGTTCATTCAGAATAAATTTGCAGGATATCTTCCAGACACGTAAGGGAGAGAACTATATTTGGGGAAAAATACAGGGATTTCTATGGCATTGAAGGCAACATGATTTTTATCTGGAAGTGACACTTCTGATTTATGTGAAAATGCAAGAGTTGTAAGCTCGTTCTGCCCTACCTCCAGAAATTTTCAGATAAGCATCTGATTTAAGGATTTAAGTAAGATTAGAGGATTTAAGTAAGTTCAATAACTAAACAGTATTGACAATGCCTGTTGTTACTTGTGTGTTTTGTGTGTGTGAGGTTTGTTTCAGTTTTTCTCTCTGTTGTGCTCAAGCTTTGACTTTCAGAATGTTGCTGATAGTTACTGTGTTGTGTAGGAAGACTCAGGGAGAGATCTCTGGGCTGTGTAATGCAGTGAGGGGGGTATTTTGGTGACGGGGAAACGAGCTGCAGGCACATGTCCCTTGAGAGTGGAGGTATCTCTTCTTTCCTTTCCTCACGGGAATGCGTCAATGTTGACATTTGGAGAGGGGGCTGAAGGGCTTGAATTCCCAGCGCCTCTCCTCGGTGCTTTGCAGCGGAATTGTGTCTTTCATCCTAGGATGCTCATTTTGAAACACTGTAAGCAAAAAACAGAGAGTGCTCATATCTCTCGGGGATAGTGTTTCTGGCAGTCTGAAGACTTACTGCACCACCATATCAGTTTACAATCATTCATATGTGGATGGTGTCGGTTTGCCACTGTATGAAATGAAACCTCTTCCTCTGCATCCCCCCAGATGTGAGGGAAGGGGCAGTGGTGGGCGGCGCGGCAGAGGAATGTGTGGGGCCCCGCTCCTGTCCTGGATGTGCTCTGCAGTGCTTCCTCTGATTGATGAGCTGGGCAGGGTGAGGTGAAGAGTGGGTATTGCATTCTACTTAGGCTCTTGTTTTATTTCAGCCAGGAATAGCATTTACTTATTTTTAAATGTACATGGCTGATAAACAGAAGCCTTACCCTTCAGCTGGCATCTGCGGTGGCATGCATTGGTGACAATGGGGAAGCTTTAGCTCTTTTTCTGTGTGGTACCGAAACATCATTCCATTTTTCATTATTTGAGGAACCTTAGAATCATAGCAATTCATCTTTGATTTTCTATTTTACTTCCAGTTTTTGGGGTAGGTTTTGTTTTAGTTTGGCTTTTGGATGCCAAATTAGGGATAGTTATGAAGGAATACATCTTTTGTTGCACAATACTGCTTATGTTCTGTTCCCTCGTGTTGTAAAGTGCAAAACTGTGCTGGCTGTACCCCGTGCAACAGTTGGGCTATTAAGCAGAACTAATTATTCACAGAATGACAACAACTCCAAAGAAAGGCATCTGTGGGATGGGGGATAGATACTAGAAGGCAATCACTTGGCAAACTGCTGAAGGAAAGCAGCCCTTGCCAGGGAGAAGGCGGTGTGTTCTTTCTCCTGAATGCATGCAGCCACACAAGAAGAACAGCTTTGAAGCTGCTTAATGTGGCTTACTGTGTGCCTTTTCTGTACTATTTCCTACATTTCTTGTCTGCAGAAGAACAGAGGGGAATTACTTGATAAGTGCTTTAGCATTTATTGTGCACTTCTGTGACCACACACTGTTGCCTGGATGATAGACTAAGAAGGGAAAACACCAGCTGGGATGCCTTCAAAAGTGAAAAGATCAAATCTCTCATGCTTGTTTACATGATTCAGTAGTCTATGTCTGTTACACCATCAAGAATCTGGTGAATATGTAGAACTATGTATTTCTAACCCTCAACCTTTTATTTCCTTTAAAATAGTGCTAGTGGTAACTTCTGAGGTGATAGGTGTGCCTGGTTTCATTGGCAGAAGTGGTAATAATGGTGTATTTTTTTTGCCACGTAATAAACAGTTGTGGTGTAGTTAGGCAGTATGTGGTTATGTGAATAGCTTACACCTAGCTGCAAGAGGTAGAAAGTGCCATTGCCAGAATATCATTAGCTGCTTTTATTAACCAAGGTTAAATAGAAAAACTTTGGTGTATTATCCCATGCTGTCATCGGTTTCAGATTGGGAGTTTTGATGCAAGGCCCTGCATTGCATTTCTGCTAGGATGTCACCTTGGTGTGAGTACCTGATGGGCCAGAGAACAGTAAAATAAGGTGCTCATGGGTTGGTACTGTGTCAGGATCCTCCCATCATTTTCTCTAGCACATTGGTGCTGCCTAGGATCCCATTTCTTGTCACGGCTGTGTTAGTATATCATGAATAACAAGCTGTATGTCCGTTCCAGCGCTGTGAAAAGGTGAGGAAGAAACAGTATGATCTAATACTCATCCTGTCAAACTGTACTTTCCTGTTCCTGAGGGCATGTTTTCTGCATTAAGAGAACTCTTTGAAGGGTGATTATCCACTTCTGAGGAGCCAGTTTTCTTGAACTGTTTTGAAGTTTTTTCTGAACAGCAGCTGACGTGCTAGTTACAAACTCTTTCTGTTGCTAAGATTAACACTTCACAAAAATTAGCAAACATATGCTGCATCTTTAAGTACAGTATATCCTGAGATGAAATGATTGGTTTTATACTTGAGAAAATGGATCATGTTTAGAGAGACCCCTGGTGCATTGCTGTGATTATTACAATAATTTTGATTTCACAGCTTACCCAAGAAGGAAAGCTTAGATAGCTGGACACATGTTTAAATGTTGAGTCTGGTGTGCCATGTCCTGGAAGCAAATATTTACTAGGCTGCAAGCTTCTGAGACAATAGCTAAATGGCAATGGTAAGGCTTGCTTCTGCCATCAGTGTTGTCCATGTGTGTAGGAAGGCATTGCATTTCCAAAACTGCCTCACCAAAGGGAGGCTGTTCCAGAACCACAGATCTCACCTATTTTTTTTTTTGGTTTGTTTTGGTTTTGGTTTGTTTTTGTTTTGGTTTTGGTTTTTTCCTGCTGTTTATTTTTCTTTGGAGCAGCCAAAGATGATACTTTGTCTTTGAGACCTTGTCTCAGGTCTTGCACTTCTGAAGAGCTTTTACAAGAGAGGAGTAAATTTTGATTTATTTTTGATGAAAGCAGAAACAAACTTTGGAAATTCAGGATATAAAAGGAAAAGGCTATTCCCAGTTCTTCTGGGTGGTGGAATTATTCTTTATCTTGTCAAGTTTCTTCTCCTTTCCAGCTGTCTAACATACTCCATGTGAGTCTTCTTTTGACTTTCTGTATTGGGATATATCAGAAATTTGCCCATGAGAGTTTCCATTCTGCCCATGGAGATGACAGTATACTTTTCTGCTTCCTCAAGATACTGTAAGAAAGAACGAATGAGATGATACTGTGGGAAAGAAAGAGTAAATTAGTATGTTTCCCCAAAAACACAATCCAGAATAATCTACTTCCAAGTTTTCAGAAAGATGAAATGCTGCATATGAAACTTCAGACTGGTCTCAGCTTTGAGAAGCTGGAGGTGAAAACAGTGTCTGTGTGTGGCCAGAAATGCTTGTACTGAATCTAGTCCCAGCCCAAACGGTGGAGAGCTTAGTGATCTTCAGCGGATGTATTCAGACTTGGTTATTCCTGTACAGAGATTTTTAAAGTGATCATTTGTCAGCCACTGAATTAGGAGCTTTAAAGAAAGGAGCAGGGGGACCTGAAAGTGTTAGAGGAAACAAATGAGATTGCAGCTGACATCTCCAAGGGAACTTTTGTTCAAGGGTGCTCAGGCAGTTGACCTCTTTGCTTCTCCATTTCATTGCCTTTAGATTATAGCATTCTTCAGTACCAGAAAAGTAGTGGCTAGTTTGTGACTGGACTAATGCTAATGCTAACTTTTTTTTTTTTTTCCTCTTTTTGGAGGCAGTCCCAGGCATTGCTGTGCAAAGATTTTAATGCACAAAGAAATGGGTTTGCATCGTATCTTAAATTTTGGGGTTTTAATACACTAAGCTAATTAATTATTTCATTTTCTCCCTTCTTAACAGAGATTGGAGACTAATTCCTAGTGATCTGCGTGTTAGTTTGGAAATCATTGTCTGTAAATGACACTTCTTAGATATGTGTCAGCAGGTTGGCAAGAGTATGACAGAGGAAAGGAAAATTAAAGCATACTGTTGTTTCTTCCTTTTTCTGTGCCTTTTGCTACTGCACCTCCCTCTCTCTGTTTACTTTTAGGGGTAGATGCAAGCTGTGGTAGGCTAGAAGTAAATGTTTTTAGAATAAGGTGACTGTAAGTTTTAGCAGAGCAGGCTGTTTCCCAGGTGTAATTGAGTGGCAGTTTGCTGGAGCTGAAGCTGCAGTAAGCTCTGCAAAGGAGCTCACTCAGCCTTTAGCTTAGCAGTCAGGGCCCAGGAGAAGATTTGTCGAGAGCAGTGGTAATGAATTGAGAAAAGCAGAAAGGGCAGATGGCCCAAATCCTCACTCATTAACTCATCTGGTGTCTCCTCAGTATTTATCAGTGAAAGCTTTCTGTAATTACCCCTATGTGGAGAACCTCGAAATGAGGTTTTTGAGAGGGTCCTGTGGACTAATGCCTCAGAAAGCTTTGGTCCTTGCTAGAACCTGCCAATACTGTAATGAACGGAAACATGAGGAGCATGAGGTGTGAAGGGTCAGTTCTGTCTGTGGGGATTGTAAAATTTCATGGCCAAACCCGACTCCTTCTCTGTGCTTACATGTCTTTCATGGGGTTTCTAATCTTGTTGGTTTTTTTTTGCAATATTTGAACTTTTTTTTTTTTTAATTGTTTAGGCTTTTGCTTCCAGTTGAAGTTTTGAAGTAACAACAATAATAACAACAACAGTAATGTAAAGATTAGTTAAACCAGAACAATTATCTTCAAGTCTTCCTTCTTCCCTCCTGATCTCAACAAGGCAGTATATGCCAGAGTTCTGGGATAATACACACATTATCTAGAGAATTGAGATGGCACAGTATTTTTCTCAATGAAGTGTCTCATCTCTAAAAGCAAGGCCCTGGTTCAAAGCTTTTTGAAATCAAGGGTAAGACTACTGCTGGTCAACAGGTTGGAAAAAAATGAAGGCGTATGTCAGCACTCTTAAACATTTTGCTCTTAAAACCCTGGATTTGGAAACACAAAGTGCATGGATGCCAGTAGGCTCCCCAAATGTCATTCCATTTGAATTAAATCTGTTCTTTGTCCTTTTTGAAAAAAGAAAATGGTAGGAATGGAAGAGGAACCCAAGTTGCAGTGCTAAAGTAGAGGCTTCTAAAAATCCTGTAATCTCTCACTCTGAACAGTTTTCAAAAGCATCAGAACAATAATGATCCCCATAGAGTATGATTCTATTCTGCATAAACTGTGATTACAAGCCACCTCTTTTAAAATGTTAAAATACCTGCTAGGAGATTCTAATTACAAATGGTTAAGAAAAATCTTTGGGCTAGACAAGTTAATAGGTGTCACATATCAATTATTGATAGTGTCAAATCAATGCAGCAGTTCCAGTCTCATTTAACCTCCCTGTTATTTAATTGTAATGCTCAAAGGTAATTGACTGAGACTGGATTCCTTTTCAATACAGCTCTGAACTGCTGTTTCAAAACTGCTGCTATGCTGTTAATACTACCACAATCTAGTAATTATTATTGTAAAAATTATAAACTTGTAGAGGAGCATTTCTTTGTTTTTGCTTTCATTTTAGGGAGATAAAATTGATGTGTTTATCCTGGAAATACCTTTCACTCAATAAATATTTGTGAAATATACAGTGTTACCTGTTTCACAGATAGCACAGTGATAGGCTGAATCTTACTCTGCCTGCTGATATGTCCAGTACACATGGCAGGCTACAAGGTGTTTATTCTGTGTGTTCCTGAGGAATGGAGAGAGAGCTTATTCAAGAGGAGTGTTATTTGCACCTCTGTGTCTAACTTCAGTGAAAGTAAAGGGAACGTTACTCGTTACCATACCCAGAATTACAGTTTTGTCTTGAACTAATATTTTTAATGGAAGAGGTTTTGATCAACTTAAACCTTTCCTTAGTGTCTAAAATGAGGGGTTTTCTTCCTGAGATTTAATTTTAGCAAGCCAATGTATAGATGTTGCTTTTAAGGCAGGTTTCCTCCCACTTGGAGTCATTGTAGAGGCATTTTAAAAAATGATTCTCGGGGAAAAACTCCCGATTTTTCTGAGGTATTGTCAGTACATATTTCAAGCCAAGTGCAGAGTTAATTTTTTTCTGTAGAATTTTCATCCTGCCAGCACAGTGGTCCTGGAGATACATGGGCTTCTTGTGTTGTGAAAACACTCTGCTGGCATGTTTAGATGCTGCTGGAGAATGGTATTAACGAAGGTTCTGAAAAGTACCGAAATATTTCTGTATGCAGAAACAAGAAGTTAAGTGATAATCAGGCCTATGTTAGCAGTAAAAACTGTACACCTAGCTATAAGGGATTTTAAACTGACAGGATACTGTGGTTTGAGGAGTCCTTTTATTTACATAGCACTGCTGTTTGCTGCATTCCATTTTTTTTCTTTCTTCCTTAAAATGCTTATTTTCTGATATGTCATTTCTGAATTAGGTGATTTGGGGGTTTTGTTTGTTTTTTTTATTTTGTCACTTATGGTCAGTCTCTAGGTTTTCCAGGAAAACTATTTTTCCTATTGGGAAGCTAAATATCATACTCACTAATGGCAAATGAGCATTTATCTGTCATATAAACTTCGGTCTGTATCCTGTCTTCTTTCTACGATTAAGTTTGTAGCAACCAGCTTGATATAACAAAGGAGAGGCAGAAATTAAAGCTAAGATGTGGAGCTGGAAAACAAGACAGAAGAATAAAATGAATGCTTTTTAGCAGATGACTACATTTTCAGACAATTCAAGTGAATACTGATTTTTTTTAAAGTAATGTCTAACTGTTTAGTGTTAGTACTGCATTAAAGTCCAGGGATTAGTAGTAGCAGTCTCCTTGTTGTACAGTTGAGTTTAATTTGGAATTAGAGGGTACTGGATGCCAGTCAACCAAAGCTATTCCCAGGGTATCAGTGAAGTAGGATGGCAACATTCTGCTCTCCTCCTCTGCAAGTATGCAAGGGTATGCAGCATGTGTAGTGTGTGTGAAAACTTGGAACAGGGTTGGGTATTATTCTCCTCCCTTTCATACTACAGGTATTTCTAAACACACAAGTGAGAAGAAACGTTTTGTGAGTCCTAATGTATGAATTAGTGAATTTGAGGAGAGGTGTAGGGTGAATTTATGGGCACTACAGTCCCCTCCCAGTTTCTAGCATTTATGGAGAAGCAGAGGATGATTGGTTCAGTGTGTTATTGATAATTAGATCCTTAAATAATAGCCATTAAAGTGGGGAGGGGGGAGAAG
>VXBZ01006815.1:248288-316464 GCA_013399135.1 Heliornis fulica
GGGGAGAAGGGGGGGGGGAATACCTGTGCAGACAATGGATGAGTCTGAAGGAAGGGACATTCTTTCCCTATGTTTGCATTTATGAGCTAAACTACCAGAGGTGTGTAGTTCAGGAGCAAATCTTTCTGATGCTAGGAGTGGTTAAGAACACTGTTTCACTCCCAAATTAACATACACTGTTGCCTTTCAAAGAAAAGCAAGATAAGATAGCATCGAGTCTAATTCTTGGAGTTAGAGGGGTGAATTACAGTACAATACTTTCCAAGAAGCAAAATCCAACAAATATTTTCCTCCTCCATTGTGAGTATGGGAATTTGCTGGTTTTGTACATAATCTTTTGTGTTTTTCCAGTTATGTTGGATTTTTCTCCAGCTTGATGGAGACCGTATCAGAGAAGGTGTGTTCCTCAGATGTTTAGCTCATAACTATGTGAAGACATGTTCTTTAGTATGGTGCTGCTCTCTTCATCTGATCACAGTATATCAGTAAAATTTAGTTTCCTCTTGAGCTTGTCTCCTGCAACTATAGTAATGGCTCCTCTGTGACAACATTAGATTGTTGTCTAGTTGCCTTCCAGAATGACTTACAATTTTGGATCTACTTGTACTTACTTGCAAAGCAAGTATTTTTCTGTGTAAGTGGTCCAATTAGCTACAGTAGTCTAAACAGGGACTTCAACACTTCTTTCAATTTGTTATCCTCTTTCTCCTATTCTGGGTTGTTGTTTGTTTGTTTGGGTTGGTTTTTTTTTTTTATTGTATTTTCCTTAAACAGAGGAAATGTATTCATTGGGTGAAGTCAGCCTGATATTTTGGAATTTTTCTATTACAATCTTGGTCCTACTCATCTCCACACTGACTAACAACAATGCAGGTTTGGAGTCTTTGTGGAGCAGACAGTGCCACTGATGTGGAGTTACCTGAATTGTCTGTGGTATTTTGCTGGAGACGGAGATAATTTTGACCAAACAAACCCCATTCTACATGAATTGACATATAATCTGATTTCTAGCAGCTTACTAAAGAGATGGCAGTCTGCCTTGAGCTGTCTTCATCCTGAATCCCAGAAATCCCATTTTATGAGACTTTGCATTATCTGGACAGATTCTCCTTGTGTGGTTATGGTTCCACACTTCAATGTAGAGCTATGATCACTACATGCCAAAATTTGCTTTAGGATTATTTTTTAAATTTAAAATACTAATTTTAAATTTAAGCATAACAGGTTATTATGTACTTAATAATTAAAATAAAAAGGCAGTAATATTTTACTCCAAAAGATTTGGATTTTCCCATGCACTTCATATTTGTTCTCTTTGCATGGATGTCTTTCTAAAAAATTAGCACTTACAGACTACAGCCTGTACTGATTAATTGATAGTGGTTTTTTAGATGGAACAGTTTACATTTGCGTTGCTATAAAACTTATCTCCAATTAATTTTTTGTTCAAAACCTGGATGTATCACTTTAGGTTGATGACTTACTTTTCAAGACCGGTAGGGCTATCTATCCTCCCCTCCTCAATGTAGTTGAGCAGCTGATGAAGCAGCCTTTGTACCTGTTGATCATCGGGTCAGTTCTTTCCCCTGGCTTAAAAAGAACGGAGATTTGTTGGGACACCGATAAAGTTACTCAAATGCAGGAATGGCAGAGGTGGGGACCTGTCCAGGTGAGGCTGTGCCCTGGCACACCTCAGCTGCCCGTTAGGCCTGAGGGGATCGTCTCCTGATCCCTTCTCCTACCCGAGGGGTGCCTCTGGCACTGGCTCTCTCTGAGAGACCCTTTTAGTTAGGTACTAGCTTCATTGTCTTATCTCCACACATTTTAGGGCCTATTGGTGGAAAAAAGCAGTGTGCTGATAAAGCTCTGAAGAGCAAAGAGGAAAGGAAGGGGGATGAGAAGTGAAAGGCTGGAAGATTGAAGAGCGCTTTTATACAAATCTGTTCTGAATTGGTTTTTTGCCTGAGGAAAAAACCTCAACAAACAAAACACTAATAGATTCTAAATGTTTCTGAAGAACAAAATTATTTGTTAAAGGCTCTTTATTGTGGTATTTGGTGTAAGGAAAGCAGCAGGAGCAGTGTCGCTGCCCTCAGGCAGATAGGTAACAGCCCGGACATCCCTTTTGTATCGCCTTGTTTGCTTGCTTCTTGCCAATACATTTCCACTTTAGCAACCGCTGCTAAAGCTAAAGCCTCTTCCTCCCTTTTCTGCTCGTACTGATTAATGAGGGTCCTTGCTCCCTCTCTAATATCTCCTTTGTATATTTGTAAGACTGTAATTTCTCTCTTCAGTTTCCTTTCGTATTGCTAATCAGGTCCCAGCTCTTACAGTCTTTCCTTATGGATCAGGTTCTGTTTTCTCCTGCAGACTCTCATTTTTGTGCCTCTTGTTTTAAAAATAATAATTATAGGTCAAACAAAACTTGATTAAAATTTTAAGGATTAAGTAAGAAATCACCGTGCTTGTTTGTGGCAGTACATACAGAAGGCCCTTTCCTTTTCACTTACAGTTAGGAAAAACTTTACCCATATTGCTCCATTTATGTGCTGGTCACTGCTGAACTGTATGTACTAAGCAGAACTTGAGCTCCCAAATACTGTATTTAATTTTCACTATCATCTCCTGGGAAATTTGGCCAAGATCCACCCATTCAATCCCTTGACAGCTGTGTAATGGCTTCATCAGAAATGGGGAGAACGGCTCTGTTTGTAGTCTTGCCGTGTGTTTGGATCTGTCAGTACTCATGTAAATGTTATTCTCAATACAGATCCAGACCAGAGTGTGCCATTTGAGTAGCAAATAATTTGGAAATATATATGTCTGAACAGCCTTGCTCCTACATGGGCTGACAAAGTGCACTAAGCTCAAGGCAAATACGTGTAAGTTGGCTTCAGAACTAACATCCAATACACATGTAGAGTTGTTGCCTTTTACAACTGTTTCAGAGAGAGAGAGAGAGAGCAAGCATCACAAAAGGTACATCAAGAAGAGAAAATTCAGTATTAAATTGATCATGTGCTGTCACAAATTCCATGTCTTTCGAAAAAAACAGTCTTTTTTTAACATACAGATTTGTATTTCTCAAGTGAAACTGCTTCATCTGAGAACTAAAAAAAAAAGGCCAAGATTGTTGGGTTTATTTGAAGGGTTAGGGCTATCGTGTAATTCCAATAGCATTAATATGTAAGTTCTTCAAATAACATTATGCACTTCTGTTCTTTCCACCTGAGCAGTTCATCAGCCTGAGTGGCCATTATCTCTTGAGAAACACTCAAGTGGTTCCTATCATGTGCCTCACAGTTTCTCAATATTTGTTACCTTCTGGTTAGATGAAAAACTGCTTCTGTGCTACTGTGTCAGTTCAGGGAGTAATTTCAACTCGGGTTTTATCTTCCATTCTTTCTGTTTGTTTATTATACAGCTGGAGTCCAGTCTTGGGCGAATGTCAGCTGTCATGAAAGCAGCAAGATTTAACAATAGTAAACATGCAGGTTATTGGAATGTCTTTTGCCTCTTAGGCAATCCCATTCACAAAATCACTTAATGACACAGTGTATGATTGGAAAGCAGTAGAGAGCCCAGCATGTAAGGGAACAAGTCACCTGGGCTTGTGTTTCAATGAACTTCAGGAGTGAATGAAATGGCTCTGTGTGATGGTGTGTTTCTTTTGCTTTGTTTGTTGGCTTCCTTTTTTTTTTCTCATTTTTAAAGAGTTGAAGGACTGCTGTTCTGTTTAAAAAAAAATTAAATAAAATTTGTGTGAGGGAGGAACTTCTTAAGGTTTTTTGTACCTTAATAGTAACATCTATGGGAGCCTGTTCAGATATACAGATTTTTTTTCTGCATGTGCGCAGGCGAGTATTCAGCCTGTGTGTGATGCAGGACACCCCAGCGGTGTTTCTGTAATACTGAACTACCATGTGACAGTGAGTAATCATTTAGTTGTTGAGCCTGCAGATGTTTGTCTCAATGCTAAATGAGGGAACTTGTACCTGAACTGATGTCTGATTTCTCTCTGCATAGATTATTGGTCAGAACTGTCTGGTTTATGGCATCAGAGATATTCATATTCAAAAGTAACTGTACAAGCACATGTTCCCATCACATAAACTGTGATGCAGGAACTTACAAAAGTAAATAACAGTTTCTAGCTGTTGCTTTCTTCTGTAAGCAGTGTTTGATATTTTGCAAGATAAAAAGGGTGGGAGCATCATCTTAGGCTAACAATTATTTTCTTTAGGCTATAAATCTGCGAACAAAATGATTAAAAAGACTGGAGAAGTGGGGGGAACAACTCAAATAAAAAGGCACTTAGATTTATTGCATTTTGCAGGGTTGTTTTCAGGAACAACGTATGTCTCTTGAGACTTTGTTTCTTATCCATTTTATAGAGCTCTGGCCTCTTAACAGCACAGCTTTAATGACTTGTTCTTGGGGTTCTGAGTTGGTATCAGTGCTTGCCATGAAAACAAGCCTGTTACAAAGAGGTCAGGTTTCACGAGACAGCAATAGACTTGTGAAAGCAGATTTTACTGGAACAAATAAAGTCAGAATTAAGGAGAAAGCAGAGATTTGCATAAAGAAAGAAGATGTAGAAGGAAAAAGTATTGACCTAAACTGAAAAACAGTGCATGAATTTAGATGAGAGATGAGGTTTGTTTTTTATTTGTTTGTAAAACCATATTTAATGACATTAATGAGTTATTCTGAAAGTGTTGTGCAGCTCTCTAGTGCCGACTTCGGCTTTCTTTGAAGATTAATTTTTTTATGGAAAGCCATTGTTAGTGCTCAGGTGCAAAAATGTTCATTAGATATCAGCTTCAACTAACAACTTGCATTGGATTTTCTAAATGGCGTAGCTGAATCTGATTTTGCTTGCTATCATCATGACATTAAATGTTCTGTGAAGTACTAATTGTTCTTAGTTTCTTTTGTCTTTTGGTCTTTATTCTTCAGCTGTAATGTACCCAGCGCATGGAAATATTAATTCTTTGTGTGTGTACACACACATATATATATATATAAATAAAACCATATATTGTGTTTCTGTTGTCTGAATCTGTCCCTTTAAATAATCATACCAAGATAGGAAAATGGTGTGTGATTTTTATAGGTCCTATGGAGATTAAACTTTTAAAGGTGTGTAAGAGCTTTGCTTCAAATAACACTGTATAATTACCTTTCTGCCTTGTTAAAAAGGTCCTTTCTTATACCACTGGCTGTGTTGTGAGGCTGTGCTACATGATGGCTATGAAACTCATGTTGTGGGGATTTGTGGTGGTGTTGCCTTTATTACATGCCTAGAGATTTTATTTTGAAAGCTGAGCAGACTAGTTTTGTTTGCCACGTCAAACTTGTCGGTAACTAAATGAGGAATGCAAAGCACTATCTTTTCTGTCAGAAGATCTGTTAAGAACAGCTCTAGGGAAATGCTATTCTGATTCCAGGTGAACACAGGTAGTGTAGGGAGGAGGGAAGGGAGGAAGTAAGGCAAGCCTGGATGCTTTTGTTTTGTTTGTTTTTTCTTGGGTTTCTTCTTTCCCCCCTCCTTCTGTGAGAGTTGGACTGTGTCAAATTCATCAGAAAGCAAATCCACAAAGTCTGGAGTTAGGGAACAACCTGGTATAGGTGCAGGTTATTTGTCTTGCACTGGGTCTATTCTGTGAAGCTGAACTACTATAGGTAGCAAAGAACTATTGAGGTGGGGCTTTTTTCTGATGACTGCTTAGCAATCGGGAGAAAATCTGTTCAAGGGGGGAACTGCTTTTGTGTCTCCCCCTTAACAGGCTTTAAATGTGAGACTTGTGTTGTAACACATTTATGTTGTGATATTCTTCATTTTGTTTGTTTGCATATTCTTGACCCTGGTACTGCTCAAAAATGAGAGAACAAAAAGTAAAATATAGGGAACTGGGTTAAATTCTGCTGGTTCTGTCTGCAATGGACATGGGTAGGGAAGAGACTGCAGAACGTGATGGGGCTGTGGGAACCCACTGGCAGAGCATGGGATTGGTTTTAAAAGGGGGGATACCAGCAGCATCTCTGCTTGCATCTTAGGAGTCTGAAAGATGTTTGAGGTGCCAGACATACTTTCCAGTGGCCAAGGTGTTTGCATCTTGTGGCCAGAACTGGATTCAGATGATTTTGCTGCACAAAGTGATTCATTGATTCAACCACAATCCTTGGAAGGTCACAGAATTCACAGAATCACAGAATTGTAGGAGTTGGAAGGGACCTCCAGAGATCAGAGTCCAGCCCCCCTGCCAAAGCAGGTTCCCTACAGCAGGTTACACACGTTGGTGTCCAGACAGGTCTTGAACATCTCCAGAGAAGGAGACTCCACAACCGCCCAGGGCAGCCTGTCCCAGTGCTCCATCACCCTCGCTGTGAAGAAGTTCATTTTCACATCGGTGTAGAACCTCCTGTGGTCCAACTTGTAGCCATTGCCACTTGTCCTGTCCCCACAGGCCACTGAGAAGAGGTTGGCCATCTCCCTTTGTTTGCCACACTTCAGATATTGATAAACATTGATGAGATGCCCTCTCAGTCTTCTCAAGGCTGAAGAGCCCCAGCTCACTCAGCCTTTCATCATAGGGGAGATGCTCCAGGCCCTTAATCATCATCTGTTCACCAAGCCACAGCACTTAAACCCACAGTGCTGATGCAACTACAGGAATGCACAGAATCCCAGAATGTCAGGAGTTGGAAGGGACCTTGAAAGATCATCTAGTCCAACACCCCCTGCCCAAGCATGATCATCTAGATTAGATCATACAGGAATGTTTCCAGCTTCGTCTTGAATGTCTCCAGAGGAGACTCCACAACCTCTCTGGGCAGCCTGTTCCAGTGATCTGTCACCCTCACAGTGGAAAAGTTCCTCCTTATATTAAGATGGAATTTTCTATGTTCCATCTTGGAACCATTTTCCCTTGTTCTATCACTGACCAACACTGAGAAGAGCCTGGATCCATCCTCCTGACACTCACCCATAACATAGTTATAAACATTAATAAGGTCACCCCTCAGTCTCCTCCTCTCCAATGCAGTGCAAAAAAAAAAAAAAAAAAGTATTCTGACCAGGAAAATTATCTAGATGTACTAGTAATAGGAGACTTACCGATTTCTGTGCTTAAATCTATTTCAGAGCATTGTTTTCATTGAAACACTATTTTACTGAATTGGGTTAAAGCAAAGTTTTTCTTAGTAAACTTTCAACTAGCAAAACCATACTATTAAGCAAAGATGACAAGGTAATTAGACCTATCTTTGCATGTAGAAGAGAGGACTGTTTGAAGATTTCTGGGTATTTTTGAAAGGTAGTCTATGATCTGGAGTTTGGTTTAGCCAGGAATTTCTCTTTGGTCTGGTCCTTTAAATTCAGTGTCCTTTTGTTTTCAGCCATTTCTGCCTTTGAAGTCCAGCCGCTTTCGACGGAGGTCCGGGAAGGTGGAGTGGCTCGATTTGCCTGCAGAATAACAGCAAACCCTCCTGCCACCGTGACGTGGGAAGTGAATCGGACAACTTTACCTTTAGTCATGGACAGGTATGTGGAGTTGCACGTCTTAGAATAGCATCTCTTTGCTGTGATAATTTTGAGCCTGCCACATGAAGAAATGCTTGCAGTGCCATTAGGAAGTGTCATGGGTATATCAGCTATTAAAATACCCAGTAATAGTTATGTTACTAATGAATTTTAAGTTGGTGTTAATAAGTCTGGCCCAGATCCACCTGTTATTGTCTACAATAGTGACCACTGACCTATGAATCATTGGTGGTGTCTTTTGTATGCATGTCATCTTCAGGAATGGGAATTGCTGTGGATGCAGAGTAGGTGAACTTTGGCTGGAGGAGTGATTTGAATTAGTGGGATTGCTTTCACAGAAGAATTGATGCTGAGCCTGTTTTTCTTTAGAGGGCAAATAAAGAGTCACATGTGCAGGAAACTGAGTTGAAACACTTCATGCTAAGGAAAATCTGTGCAGGGAACTTCTCTTGAATCAATTAACTTGAAGCACACGGCCTGCTCCCTGCTAGATTTTTTATGTCCAGATTGTATTCATTGAACCTACTCCCATTCTTCTCAACACATAACTTCTTGAACATGTCTGCAATACCTGGCATGCAAAGGAAGGTGTAAAAAGAAACAAAAATTGAAAAACATAGGTGGGTTTCTGGGAACCATATACCAGTTATACCAGTATCTCAGAAACGGCTGCCAAAAATCAGCCTACCCTAATAGTATGAATGTAGTAGCTGGCTGAAGAAGGAAGGCTAAGGTGGTTGCTTCTGAGGGTGAGAAATATCTGCTTGTTGAAGGTAAATTCCTCTGCTCTCATCATGGTGCTGGGGGGAATCGTGCCTGTAGTTCTGAACTGTAGGAGGTGAGTCATATATACAGAATGTTTGAGTCTCTGGCCTGCAGTTCCCAGGTCACTATAACAGTGGCTGTTTGAAATCAAGTAGTTAATTCCATTATGGTGTTTGCTGACTGTTTATCTGCATGCCTGCCTTTTTTTGTTTGTTTGTTTTTTCCTGTGGCAGGATAACTGCTCTACCTACAGGAGTTCTTCAGATCTATGGTGTTGAACAGAAGGATGCTGGGAATTATCGATGTGTTGCCACAACAGTATCCAGTAGACGTAAAAGCACTGAGGCAGTGCTAAGTGTTATTCCAGGTACTAGCATGTGAGACTTTTTTCAGTGGCATTGTATTCTTTTTTATGTTATAGCAGAAGCACTTACATTCACTGAAGAGCTGTAACTGTTGCCTGAACCACTTGCCCAAATAATAATTTTGCTTGGTTGTATATTGAGGCTAAAATGTTGTTTACTGTAAGATTCAACAATTACTGAAATAAGACTTTGGTGTAAATTTAATTTTAAGCATCCTTTAAAAATATTAATGCTTTATTTCATATTTAATTGAGGTTTTGTTTAATGGTTCTCACTTTCTTTGATTTTTAAAGTTTTTTTTTTTATTTTGAAACTTTGTTCCCCCTCCAAAGCCTCAGACTTGAAGCCTTTTCACAAGCCATCTATAATAGCTGGTCCTCAAAACATTACGGCATCTCTTCATCAAACTGTCATACTGGAGTGTGTAGCCACAGGGAATCCAAAGCCAATCATCTCATGGAGCCGGTTAGGTAGGTCTTAAAATTACAGCATATGACCTTCAGCCTGTGGAGAGGAAGTGAAACTGGAAGAAAACGATTTCAGTGATTAGGTTACTGTTCTGAGGCTTCATGTGGTATGTAATGATTAGTAGGTTAGGGGAGAAGTGAAACATTTTGAGTTGCATACTTACATACTGCTGTTAAACCCTGAGCTTTGCTGAGGCTTTGGACTCCTCATTACTGCTGTCAGTCCCAGACTGTCCCACGCTGGGCCTGGGACAGTCTGGGACACCTACAGTGCCCGGTAGGGTGGTGAACTTCAGGCATATGTGACTCCCAGTAGAATCAATGGTGAGTTAGAGCACGTTGGGAGTGGTTGTGTCCTACGAGACAATCCTGTATGTGTTTTCCCCTTCACAGTGTGTGACTGTGATTTGGACCGGGTGTCAGTGGGACATTTGGACTGTGGATCAGTGTAGTCAAACCCCAAGTAGTCTGTCTGGAAGGGGAGAAGAGAGGCAATACAGTAAGAATGTAACATTAGTGCATCACCTTTTTCCATCAAAATTGCCTCTGTTTATATTCTGAAATTTACCTAAATGTGAAAGTCAGGACTGTACTTGTAGAAGTAAATAATTAAAGGTTTTCCCACATTTTTATTTCTGAAAGTGGGACAAATTAAGAAATTCTTGCTTGATTTAGTGGTTCTTACAGACAAACAAGTAAGAAAAAGTTACCTAACAGTCATAGAGAGTTTGTTGTCAAAATAGAAGAGACTGCATGGTAACCAGATATGCTAATTTTATCCCCAGCATAATTCAGAAGGAGATGCATGATCCCTGTTTGGAAAGATGATGAGGGTGTGGTAGTGATGAGCTGAATCATAGTGCAAGGTGATTGGGGAGGGTAACTGGGAAAATGGCATTAGTTGTTTACCTGTGGTGGTGGATTTCAGAGATACTCCACTTAGCCAAGTGGTGACACCAAACCATCTAAGTGCTCAGAGTGAAGAGCAAAGCAAATCCAAAATACAAACATCTGAAAGCTCATCTGTTGATTTCCCTTTGCATCCTTTGACTATTAAACACTAATCTATGCTATTATAGCAACCCTATTTAGATAAGTTATTTAAACACACTTCACAGCCTTCTAACCACGTTTCTCCCACTCTCTCAAACAGACCATAAGTCCATTGATGTCTTCAATACCCGTGTCCTTGGCAGTGGGAACCTCATGATCTCTGATGTAAAGGTGCAGCACGCAGGCGTGTACGTCTGTCGAGCCACTATTCCAGGCACACGGAACTTCACAGTAGCAATGGCGACTCTCACTGTGCTGGGTGAGGCTTCTTTGACTTCCACAGTGTGTTTTTAACATCTTGTGTCGGTCTTGAGCTGTGCAATGTACTGGGTTGTATTTTTATCTGAAACAGAGTGTGCCAAGGGCTGCAGGGAGATTGAAGAGGTGAAACAGATCTCAGAACTGTGGTTGCTTTCTTCTGTCTGTTGACTTAGATGAGAAGTGTCACATACTCAACACTGAGTCATAAACTAACAGTTGATCTGCATTTGGAGGTACCCAGGTGCAATGTTTGCTGTGGGAAAATAGGCGTTCAACATAGAAAAGAATGCTGTAATGAAGTAGAAATATGCAATATATGCATATACTTCATGAGCAGTATATTGTAGGCTGGAGTTTGATTTGTGTGTATTCATATATGCATGAATTAAAATGTGTAGCAATACTGCTATCTGTGCAGATAACATGCATCTTGTAACAAATCTGTTTTGTTGATGTGAAACATGCTTTCTGTGTATTTGAGTGGCCCAAGGAGGGAGTTTTATGTGTGGAAAGTTAATTATTTTTCTCACTCTCTTTGCATTTCTGGTGGTTTGATTATTTTTTTTTCTCCCCCCTCTCCTTTTTTTTTTTATTTTTCCCCCCTTGTTACTTACCTGTAGCTCCACCTTCATTTGTGGAATGGCCAGAAAGTTTAACACGACCAAGAGCTGGTACTGCTCGTTTTGCCTGTCAGGCAGAAGGAAATCCTGCCCCCAAAATTTCATGGTTAAAAAATGGAAGGAGAATACACTCGAATGGTAGAATAAAAATGTACAACAGGTAAGATTACATTTGCTGTATGAGAGCTGGGCTCGTGGTGTGCTAAAAAGGATGAAAGTCCAGTAGCTGGTGCCAAGCAAGATACAGCTCAAGTAAACATGAAATTGGACATCTCCTTGGCAGAAAGAATGTAGATTAGTCAGTATGTGAAGTCCTCAGCAAAGCTTGTGTGATCACTGCCTTACCTGAGGGGAACTGAAGAGTTTCATCAGAGTTGCTCTAGACTTACAGTAGTGTAGCAGAGACCAGAATCTTGCTATTTGTTTGAGGCTTAATTTCACTACTTCTTGTAGGGTGAGCAGCTCATATCAAAGAAATGACAACCCAAAGGTCCTGCTTTTTGCAGGAGGGGTGTAGATTTACAGGTTTGTTTTCACTGTGCCTGCCTTTGCAGGCGTAAGCACAAATGTGGCACCTTTTGATTATCGCCTCAAGTTGCTAAATTTGACAGCTGAACATCTATTTCTAACAGAGGTGTTTGTAGTGTGTAAGTAGTTATACTAACCTCACGAAGCAGAGGCAATCATAACTGTTGTTGCATTATCGAGAGCTAAGTTTATCCAAGATGTGAGCTTTTTTCCTCCTTTTTCTTCCTTTCGAATTCAGTAAATTGGTGATTAACCAGATCATTCCTGAAGACGATGCTATTTATCAGTGCATGGCTGAGAACAGCCAGGGATCTGTTCTCTCCAGGGCCAGGCTTACAGTAGTTATGTCAGAAGACAGACCCAGTGCACCTTACAATGTCCATGCAGAAACAATGTCAAGCTCAGCGATACTGCTAGCGTGGGAGAGGCCACTGTATAATTCAGACAAAGTGATTGCGTACTCCGTGCATTACATGAAGGCAGAAGGTAAGCAGTTTGGTTTAAATGCTGTGTAACTTCATGTGTGTGGTGAAAACTTAGATGTCCTTGTAAAGACTGTCAGATTGGAATGTTTGGAATCAGGGCTGCATCAGAGCCTACCAGCAAAGAAATGCATGTTGTAATCAACAGGCACGCCTGGGGAAAAATTGTTTTGCCACATCATCTCATTTGTGGGTCTGAGTGTTCCTCCAGCTCACCCTTGTCTGATCATTCCACTGAGCAGATTTTGAAGTTACAAATGGACGTTAAAAGTTGGAGCCTCTATGCTGTCCTTTGAGTTTGACTATGTCCTCAGCTGAAGCTTCTGCCTACTCTTCCAAATTGTGTGCTTGACGGGGAAGGACAGAGCACCTCTAATCCTGAAGGCTTACAGAGTTAAACTTTTCATCAGTGACAGGTCCTTTGTCTAGGTCCTTAAATTCTTGTGACTTCACTGGTTTTCCTGTATTTTTGAATAGAATAATAGATACTTTATTAGTTTAACTGTCTTCTCTTAGAAGAAATATTGCCTGAATGGTAAAAAACAGCTCTCCTTTCAACCCTTGGTCTCCTTTGATGGGAAAAATATATTCAGACTCTAAAATATATCCTCTGAAATAGCCACGAACGCTTTATACTAGTCTCTGAAATCATACATAAATCCCTATGTAAAAGAGAATGGGTAGCTAAGTATAAAAATGAGTAATCAGACATTTTAAAATTCTTTATTGTTATGTAATTGCTTTAAGTTATACAGGCATTTTTCATAAGCAGGAAAAATAATTACTTGAAAATTTGTTAGGTGTGTGGCTTAAACTACGCTCCAGCGCAGCTCTGTTTTCTAGAAGTGATTTCTCTTTTCCGTTTCTGTTCAGCAAGTGGTTTATTCAAGGACAGGACTGCAGATGCTCAGCTCTGTGTGGAATGCCAGTCTGCCATCTGCTTAGCAGAGGACAGGAAGGACAGCTTAATTACTCTAATACTGATGCAGGAATAGCTGCCTTTGCTTTTTGCTGGTGGGATATTTCAAGACTCAAGAGAATTTTGTCTGAAGGAAGGAAGGAAAGGGTTTTAAAAGATAATGAGGACAAGAGGTGCGGGAAATTACCCCCTACACTTTTGAGTCACTGAGGTATTGTGCTCACAGCCCCCTCTTTAAGCTAATGTGAATAAAGTCACACTAGATAAGTTATCTGGGTAATTGTGTGTTCACTACCAGTATGGAGAGCAGAGACTGGGTAAATTCAAAGAAAACTCTCTGCAGGGAAGTGGGTATTTGTGCAGGAAATACTCTTGCACAGTAATGAAAGGAGGTATCTTCTGAAATGTGTTCTCTGTAAAATCATTGTGCAGTCTGACGTTCATTTACTTGCTTATCCAAAGGTTTTATTTTCAGAATTGATTGTAGTTTGTTTAAAAAACAAAATCTCCAAACAAAAGCAACCAAAAAACCCCAAACAAAACACTTTTTTGAAGTTGCTTTCTCAAATAGCCATCTTTTAATCTTCATGGATCCTCTTGAGGAAGTTATTTTATGTAATGTAATGCTGGTGTGACGGCATCCTTTCACATTAGTAAAGAAATGCACACAGGGAGAGTGAGGAAGAGCTGTTAAGAGGAGTAATCACACTGCTGGGAATCAAAATGTAGGTGATGTACATGCATTTTTTTTTTTCCTTTGGTAATGTGAATAGGTAGCACCAAAAGATAAAAAACAGGACATAAAAATAGTTTTGTCTTGTTTCATAGGTAAAAATGTACTCCTGTAAAAGCAATTGCTTTCTAACTGATAGTCTGTAAATCCTCTGAGCGTGTTGCCCAGATATCAGAGGCATCATTACAAACCTAGAAAATGCCTTTGTGAGGAAGTATCATATCAGCCATCTCTCTAATGTAAATTTAGAAGAAATTATATTTAAAGAAATGCATATGAAATACTGAGGAAAATCTTTTGATGATGTTCACGTAATAACCAGGCTGCAAAAGTACTAACAGACTGTTGACGTTACCAGCACCTTATTTACTCTGTAACAATTCAGGATAATTATGTGTTAAGGTAACTAGTGTGTGTGACCGTGTTGCGTTCATTACTGCCTTCAGCCTGTCTTTCCCCAGTCCACTCTCATTCCTTTTCAGACACTAATGAAGATTCAGAATTATCTCAGATGTATCCGAGTTAACTAGAGTATATTTGACTTGCTTAGAGCTTCTTGTGTAACTTGTATCGCTCATGTTCATACATTGCTCTCGTTTTGACTAGGAACTGCATTTGTCAGTGTGAGTAAATAACATTTTATGCAAACGAAAGACAGTGCTTCCTAAGTCTCCTAATTTGTGCTGATGCTTCAATTCTGTGAACTTTAAACAGAAACTGGGTAATATACTAAGCACATGCAGTTTTATAGAGTGGGTTTTTTCTGTAGCCTTCACAATGTGGTAGGTGCTTTTAATACAAAAGATTCCATCATTCCTTGTTTAATTTCACAATTCAAGGATTCTGATGTTTCACTATAAAACAGGTTTAGGTCCTCTTCCCCATTAAAAAAAAGGTTAGTGTTTTAATCAAGTTAGTTGAAGAAACTAACAGGTGTTTTTTTGTGGTTTTGGGCTTTGTTTCTTTAAGCAGAATATTTTACATTCAAATCGGGGTCATAGTAGCAAGAAGAATAAGGGTCTGATGAACATGCATGTTGGAGTGTGTTAATTCCTTGTTAGTGATTTAGAAAAGGCACAAAGGGAACACTGATTGTGGTGGAAGGCAAGCCTTGTTCTCTATTATGGCTGTTTCATTAGGGCCTCTGCATGAGGCCTAGCAATCCATTCAATAAGAGAACAAGTCCTTTTAATTTGAGCTCAAGGATCTTGTTTAGCAGGTCAGAAATCGTGCCTTGCAATTCCTAATTAACAAGCCATTAACTAGTCTGTTGTGAGATGCTCGTAATCTTGTCTAATTAAAATGCTATCAAGTTAATTCATAAATGTGGGAAAACTTAATGGTGGAATTTGCCTTTCGTTTTGTTTATAAGTTCAGTTGTGAAGAGGAGGAGCTGGCTCTTACAGAGTTTTGATTAAGTTGACATGCACTTGGTGTGAATTGTTCGTTAACACAGCAGCTTTCACCACACTTATTCCACTTTAGAGCCTTCCTCTATAGGAATAAAGCCCAACAAAGACAAGAACTGCTACATGCATTGCAATGCATATTTTAATGTGAATTGCTGAGAACTTTTCTCTTTAATTTTTTTTTTTTTTTTAACAACTCACTAAGGAGCCAAATGGTTCTGAAGCTCATTCTGGCCTGTGCTTATTGGCCTTTCTCCAAATTAAAGAAAAAAACGTGCCAATCAAGTGTAATAGAATTCGCAGAGCTAAAATGAGATCCTTTAGTGAATAAATTCTCTCTGTTTGTTTCTTCTTTTTGGGGGGTGGTGGTGTTTGTTTTGTTTTTTGATGGAGTGGAGCCCTCGCATTCCTCAGAGTCTGCTATAGAAAGGCTCTGTAAATAGGTTTTGAAGAAAACCTCCCCGACTCTAAACAAATAGATTGAGAAGCTTGGATGAATGATAAGGCTATTAGAGCTCGTCTGTTGTGTTACTGTACATTGGGCACGGTTTGTTGTGACTAATTCTAAATAGGGTTTAGAATCGCATTCAGCATCCCTTATTCAGGAAAATCCTGAAACACCATAATCTGTACCACAGCAAGACACAGTTACTCCTGTGCTTGAAAGAGCTTTTGCTTACATAAAAAATAAAGGTAGGCCAGTGTGCAACCTGAAGTAACTTTGTAAGATCTTGAAGCCAAGATACTGTGATATTTAGGGATTGTAAGGAATTCTTGTTTGTCTAACCCTTGCTTTATGTCAGGTTTAAATAATGAAGAGTACCAAGTGGTCATTGGAAATGATACAACCCATTACATTATTGATGACTTGGAACCAGCCAGCAACTACACCTTCTATATTGTAGCTTATATGCCTCTGGGAGCCAGCCAGATGTCAGATCACGTGACTCAGCACACCCTTGAAGATGGTAAGACAAATACCGCTGACTTATGTGAACATTTTTATTTGCACTGGATAGAAGAGTGCAATCCAGTGTGCACAGCTCATGAGGATCCCAGATTTCCACTGACATCAGTGAGGCTTCTGGATAAACACAGTGTAAGACTGAGCCAGGTAATGAAAGGAATGAGAGCAAAATAACACTCTGACTGGGCAGTGTTGTATATTACACGGTGTCTTTTTTTATATTGAAAGCCATTTCATTAAATCATATAAATATTCACATTTTTAAGAACCCCCTCAGTGTAAAGAATATGATTATAGACTAGGATTTAGCCTCTGTGACTCTCGGGCATCTGAAATGTGAATCAAACTGCACACCCACTGCATTCCTTGTAAATTCTGAAAGAAAATTTGTAAAAAAGAAGACCCGTAATACAAAAAACTTTTTGTGAGGTGGTGTGTCTACATGCTTGTTACTAGAATCAGAAATTCATAAAAGGCACAATTTATTTCTGTGCAGTGACTAAGCTAATCTGAACATCACGGCAACAACAAACTGTTTTGTGTAGGCCGTTAGAACAGATTAATAAATCCTGTTTGCCAGGAGTTACTACCCCCATTACCTTGGGGTGGAAGAAAACATGCACTTGAGTCTTCAATAGTACAGGTTGTTGTCTAGACTCAGTTTAAGCTGCCTCATGTAACGCTGATGGTCAGTTTTTCAGAACAGTAAGACACCGATGGCTTGTCATTACTGCTGGCGGCAGTAGGAGAAGAAAATATTGAGTCCTTACAGAGAGGAGCTTGCTAAGGCTATATGGCATGCAGAATGTGAGAGGTATGAGCAGTGTGAAGTTATCCTTAAACAAGAATTTACAGGGCTTCTCGGGTATACTTACTCTTGCAATACTGGCGCCTCGTCATAGACTAAGGTGTCAAGACAAGAATTTTCCATCTCTCTTTTCTCTGAGCTCAAAAGCTATGTCTTTTCCTTTTTAGTTCCCTTGAGAGCTCCTGAAATTAGTTTGACAAGCAGGAGTCCTACAGATATTCTCATCTCTTGGCTGCCAATTCCCATAAAATACAGGAGAGGCCAGGTGGTCCTGTACCGTCTGTCATTCCGCCTTAGCACGGAGACCAAAATCCAAGTCTTGGAGCTTCCAGGGACTTCAGATGAGTATCTCCTCGAAGGCCTGAGGCCTGACAGTGTGTACTTGGTTCGTATCACTGCTGCAACAAGGATTGGTTGGGGAGAGGCATCTTTATGGACTTCACACCGGACTCCCAAAGCTACGAGTGTCAAAGGTAATTCTTAACGTTACCAGCAGCCTAGAGATGGAGTCAGTTGCAGGCTTCATCTGAGGGCTACAGTTTTCTTCTGGCAGGTAGTGCAAGCGTGTGGAATAGGTTTTCCCCACTGTGTGTTCTTGGTGATTTAGAAAATAGTTTTCTAACCACGATTCTGTGCATAATCTGCAAAACCTTTAAATTAAATGCATTTAGAGCATAGCTTTGGGATCAAAAGCCGAAGAGGAGCTAATTTGTCTTACGAAAGGCCTTATATATGAGAGCAGAAGGAAAAGCTCCTACACTATATTGGTGTCTATCCCTGATTGCTTCCACATGTTGATGTTCACATATTTGACATGGTGTCAGAAAACTTAATTCATGCCTGTGGGCTGCTGAGATGTTTTAGCTTGTAGACTCATTTCCAGTGATAAGAGAGTTGTCTACTGCTCTGTGTAATCCAACGAGCACAAACCCCACTGTTGTTCAGGGTATAACACCTTTCTGTGAGTTGGGACATCACACTCTAGCAGCATGTACAGGTACTCAAAGGACCTGGGTTTGATGCATGTATGTCTGTTTACAAGCAAAATGTGCATGTTTTGAGTATGCAAATTGACTTGATATTTGAAGTTGTTACAGTTGAGCTTTGGATTGTGTTATTATTTAGTAATGCCATGCAGAAGACCATTCAACTTTGCATTAACAGCTAGAAAAAGGTGTGGATTTGAACTTGTAACTTTCTTCCCTGTAGTCCATATTTATCCACTCTGAATTTCACTGATTTTTGACTACTGTAGTGAATTATTAGCACTCGATGAGGTGTGATATTGTTAATCACATTTGTTCTGGCTCACTTTAAAACAGGATATAGTTTTAATAAGTATCTTTGGAGTGTGTTTGGTTTTCTTTGAAAATAAATAAAAGTAAATTATAAACTTAAATTTGATAGTAAATTTAATTAAGGTATCAGGATGCAGAATTTTAAAATTTCTGGTCTGATTTATGCTAAATTAAGTTCTTAGATTATCTTAAAGGGTGTCAGACATATAGGAATAATTACATTAGTACATGGATGAGCTAGAATAAAACACTGGACTGATGGGCACCCAGATTTTTACAGAAAAAATGTTTTCAGAATGTAAGAGTATTATTTTTAGAATGTAAGAGTACTCTATCTACTTCTCTGAACACAGCACCGAAGTCTCCTGAGCTGCGGCTGGAGCCGATGAACTGCACAACCATTACAGTACAGTGGCAGCAGGACTCTGAGGACACGGCAGCTATTCAGGGGTACAAGCTGTATTACAAAGAAGAAGGCCAGCAGGAGAATGGACCGATTCTGTTGGGTGCCAGTGATCTTGAGTATACTGTCAGTGGCTTAGGTGAGTATATAAAACTGTTTGAGAAGACCATAAAGTCAAAGTACATCTGAGTGAGCTTCAATTGTTACACCTGCCAGGCAGCAAGGTAAGTTTGGCCATCTATTTTCTCAGCAATAAGTTTTGCAAGCTTGAGTTATGTTGCTGATGGAATAATCATCTCCCAAAATATGTGTTGCACAACACTTATCTTGAGTGTACATCTTCAAACTTATACATGGTTTACAAGATCTAGTTCATAAGATACAGATTCACAGAATTGTAGGGGTTGGAAGGGACCTCCAGAGATCAGAGTCCAACCCCACCTGCCAAAGCAGGTTCCCTAGAGCAGGTCACACACGTTGGTGTCCAGACAGGTCTTGAATATCTCCAGAGAAAGAGACTACATAACCCCCCCTGGGCAGCCTGTCCCAGTGCTCCATCACCCTCACTGTGAAGAAGGTCTTTCTCACATCAGTGCAGAACCTCCTGTGGTCCAACTTGTAGCCATTGCCCCTTGTCCTGTCCCCACAGGCCACTGAGAAGAGGTTGGCCATCTCCCTTTGTTTGCCACACTTCAGATATTGATAAACATTGATGAGATCCCCTCTCAGTCTTCTCAAGGCTGAAAAGCCCCAGCTCACTCAGCCTTTTGTCATAGGGGAGATGCTCCAGGCCCTTAATCATCATCTTTGTGGCCTCTGCTGGACTCTCTCCAGGAGATCCCTGTCTGTTTTGTACTGGGGAGCCCAGAACTGGACATAGGACTCCAGGTGAGGCCTGACCAGGGCAGAGTAGAGGAGCAGGATCACCTCCTTCGACCTGCTGGCTATGCTCCTCTTAATGGACCCCAGGATCCCATTGGCCTTCTTGGCCCCCAGGGCACACTGCTGGCTCATGGCCAACCTCTCATCTGCCAGAACCCCCAGGTCCTTCTCTGCAGAGTATCTCTCCAGCAGGTCATCCCCCAGCCTGTACTGATACCTGTGGTTGTTCCTTCCCAGGTGCCAGACCCTACACTTGCTGTTATTGAACCTCATCTGGTTCCTCACTGCCCAGATCTCCAGCCTTACAATCTCCAGAATTTGCAACCTACTAGCAGGAATTACTAGTTATATCTGTTTAATATTTAGTTTAATACACAGCTTTTTCAGCTTTTGTGTATTTATGCCTGGTCTAAGAACAACAAAAGATTAATAGAAGACACCAAAGATTTTTCTCTAGCCTCTTGCTCTCTCACTGTAGCCTTTGTCACAGCTGCACTGTGCAACAAGCACTGCTCGCTCGCTGTAGTAGCAAATAGCCCTTGTGCATGTTGTTACCCTGTTAATATTTTTGAGGAGTACTGGTAAATATTTGCAGGCCTGAGTGCAGAGGTGGGGGCACAGATCCTGGTGAGTCCCACTGGAGTCTTTCCATTGATCACCTGGTCCTGTTTTTCCTCCTGGAGCCCTTGCAGTGTGTGTTAGCACAGATGTGCTGGTCTAATCCCTAAGTAGAGGGTGCTTCTGTTCACATATACCACTGCAAATTTCTTCCACAAAAAGATGTGATCTATAATGTAATCAGCAATAGTAGTATATGTCTTGACACTTAGTGTTTAAAGAGTGTTGAAGTTGTTGATTTAGGGGTAGTGTAATGTGGAGAATTAATCTTGACTAAAGTCTCAACATTGACCTGTAGTGTTAACTATGGGACTCTTGACCACGCTCAGATACTCTCCTCTGCTGCATATAGCTGAGAATACTATTTTAGGGGAGATTTGGGGAGAGCTTTCTGGTCTGTTAGCTGGACAGCTGACCATCTGTGACCATTTCTAGCCAGAGCATATGGCAGCAGCTGACTGTTTAACAGAGCTGGGAGACAAAAGAGGGATGGGATGTGTGTGTGTCCTGGGACATAAATGCATTTGTTTGTCTTCTCATTATGCAGCTACAAAGCTGTGATTTCTAACACATGCAGACTTACTAACTGTGTGATCTACATCACATGGGTTTTCTCGGTACGCTAATCCTCCTCAGATTATTATTATATTTCAGATTTATGTTTCAATGTATGTTATCTGTGTGCTTTTATCAGTTTTTCTTTCCAGTAAGCATGTAGAGAAGACAAGAGCCAAGTGACTTTGGGAAATTACAACCTCCACATGGTTACAGTGTTGGCTGAATCACAATTTGTGTGGGTGTGGAAGAATTCACAGTCATGGTGCACGTGATGTGCTGTTTATTTCTTGTCATAATTTGAAGTATCTAAATATGGTGACTAAAATGTGATACATTTCATGTGATCTAATTGCTATTGTTTATATTTTTGGCATATGTGTAATTTATGCTGCCCTAGGTGAGGTCTGCTGAAAAAATAATTGTTTTTTCCCAAGTAACATGTCAACTTTTAAATTGTTTTAATAGGCTGTATTGAGTTTTTAGAAGTCTTTCTCCAAGTTTCTTTGCTGGTTTCTTATTTTTGTCTGCTTTCAGCATTTACAGAAACAGGCATTCATTGTTGGAATGCTACAAAAGACTCCCTTGGTATGGGAAATTTGGTTAGGTTGTGATTTCCCACTGCTCGGATGATTACATGACTTGAGGTCTGTGAAGTTCACATAGCCTTCTCCTAGTGACAGTGCCTGCCTGACTGCTGCCTTTGCCCATTGAAAACCTGCCTTTGAAATACCTGGGCATGCTATGGTATGCCTTAGGGAACAGTACTCAGCCAACCTTTTTCTGCCTGTGGGCAGCTGTGCTTGTGGACAGTGGAGAAGGTCAAGGGACAGGCAACGTAGGAGTCCATAAAGTCTGTAGCAACATCCATGCATCGAGAAGGCACTGGTTTGCTTTTCTTTTTATTTCTTGTGAATAGTCTAAACCATTTGGACCAGGTTATTTTATTTACATGTTTCAGATATAAAATATTACTTAGTAGGAGGTGGTCCTACCTAGTAGAAATTGAGATAAAGACACCAATCCAGTTTTTATAACTATGGTAAACTAAATCTTCGTAGACTGGACAGAGGCTTTGAGGACTTATGTTGCCATCCATTTGCCTCTCCAGAGGACACTAAACTACTGATTTATTGACAGCCTCTTTAAAATAAATGTCTTGGTTATGAGCTACAGGAATTAGTAGAATACTGCAAGTGTGAAACAAGGAGAAAGGTGTGCTTTCAGATTTTTGGTTTCATATATGTCAGACAACATGGTGAAAGGAAAAGGCTATTCCTAATTTGGAAGAATATGCTAATAGTATTTGGTGCTTCCCAGGGGCAAAGGTGGAGCAGTTTCTCATGCATTCTGTGTGGGCACCAAAGTTCTGTGGCTGCCAAACATTCCCTCTTCATGTCCTAGTTTGTCGTGACCTAAGGCTGTTCTACCATTCCCTGTTCTTTTGCACAGTTAATAAAGTGCAGATAGACTTCTAGTGATGTTTGTTTTGAGCATGTCAAGACATCTGTCTGTGGAACTTCCTACAGATGGTACAACTGCCAGTTGTGTAGAATCTGTGTATTTAAAAGTGATGTCTCACTCTGGCAGTTGAACTGTATCACAAAATCAGAATTATTATTATTCTCTAATCAAAGAGAACATTAGCATTGATATTCTAAATGCAGCTGATTGCACTGATTGTTGATGGCATTGCTATAGCTACTGTAAATGATTTGTGAATGTCTACAGCACTCTTGATGGAGGGACAAGTGTGATGGATAGAACAATCAGCAAATCTCATGTAAAATACACGGTTACGGTGATCTGAGTGTGAAATATAACAATACAAATATTACACTGTATATTTTAATCTCTTCTTGTTTCCTACCTTGTTTTGTGAGAACTGGCCTTTCTCCCTCCAGTGTAGGTATACCCAGATACTTCTGTGTATTTTTAAACTGGATTATTTATCATGATAGTCACTGTGTAAATAGAATTAAATGATTTGATCAGAGTCAGGGCTGCCATTCTCAAAATAAATATCCAAAGTTTCACATAGACATTTGTTTGTGTTAAAGGTCTTGGCATTTACTTTTCAATAGCAGGCTGTTTCCTAGTCCAGTGTAAAATTCCATTATCACTTGAATTTGCCACAGGAGCAGACCCTTGGGTGCATACCATGCATTTTTGCCTCTATTTTTAATTCCTCCTTTGCTTCCTCCTGCTCTAGAAAGTTTTCCCTAACAGAAAGTCTTTCATTGTGTGACTCGATGAGTTTGCTGGTGCAGGTTCTGTAATGTTTCAGAACTTGTGTGTTCAGAAATCGAGTTGGGTCTTGGTGGTGGAAGGGTTTTTATTCAGGAGCTTTCTCATTGTGCAGCAGGAGAGGGGTTGGCAAAGCTTGAAAGTTAAATTGAAGGGAGTATCCAGAGAAGTCATTTCCCCATTTTAGCATCTTCAGATTTCCTTTTTCAAAGAATATTTGAAGTGTGTGCATGTGCACCTCTGTGTTGCTGGTACTCCCTACTGTTCTCGGTGAGCTGTTGCAGCTGTTTTGGTAGGAAGGTAGAACCTATACAAGAAGGACGGTGACTCAGAAGCACCCATTTCAAGTGTATCTGCTTTATTGGCGCTGAGACTTCTCCTAACTAGGTTGTAGTGCTCATAGGAATCTCATCCTGGAACCAACCTGTAGGGAGAATAAAATAATATTTGTCTTCTTGTTCAGCAAACTCAAAAAAGGATGATCAGTAGTGATGCTGTTACACTGTGCTGTTCTTCAAGTTGCCTGGAAGCCCCCTCTGAACTGGATGTTATGTTTCAGTTTTTATCATGCTAGCAGTTAAAGCCATGCCACTGGTGATGGGAGAAGGCCACATGTTTGTGTGCTGCTAATGCCTTCTGTGCTTGGAGGTCGGGAGGGAAGCGAGAATTCACCCTTCAGTAGCTGCTGCCAGGGAGCTGCAGCACCTGAGTGATGGCGGTTGCGCTGGGGAGTTCAGGAGGTTGCACTTGGGTGACAGGCTAAGGTAGGGTCCCACTAATGCACAGACACCCCAGGCAAGCAGGTTGTGGCAGAGACTGTGCCCCTTAGGTCTTTTGTTTCTGTTGCATACAAGATGATATCGCAGTGAAGTTTTCAGCGGACACCTTGGGGGGGGATGGAAAAACTGGTCTGTTGGCTTTGGTGAAAACGCCTTGAGCGTGGGAGCCCACATACCTTGGCCTTTCCCGGCTGAAGGTCCCTCCCCAGGAGAGCCTGCCGAGTGTCCTCTTCTGAGAGCACTGCTGGCTCCTCAGGGCATGGGGCACTAGCGGGCTGCAGGGCACTGCATGGCTTGATGGCCGTGAGATGGAGAATATCTGCTTTAAAAAAATGAGTTGTGATCCCTCTGAGGCTTGGAGGCAAGGCAGGTCTCTGGGAAAGCTGCTTCTGTGCTGACTGAGGCCAACTAAGCGGTTTTCTGTCATGGGCATCCAACCCCTTGCTGCCTCTCCTGGCACTCCAGTTTTACCTTACCTGGTGGCATTTTCCCCTGCCCCAATCTATGTATTTAAAAAAAAAAATGATTAGATTCTGTCAGACTCATTTGTGTGTATTACTCCAAAAGGTTTGGTCTAAATCAGAAAAATTTCCAAGGCTGAAAGATCTTCTATATCCTACTTCTTTCCAGTTGCAAAGAAGAGAAATAAGGGAAAGCTCATTTCCCTGCCCTCCTTGACTTGGCCTCTTTTCCAAGTGAAGAATGTGATGAAGTCTAAATGACACAGACACGTTTTGTGATCCTATGTGGCACTTTGCTCTGAAAAAGGGGCTTGTGCTGAAGAATTAGCCAGCTACCTACTACACTTAGCATTCCTGCAGAGGCTTGGCCTTTGATTGTTTGATTTCCCCTGGACCTATTTCTATCACTTTACAACCAGGATTATAGGTAAGCTTTAGTCCAGGACAGCGAAGATGACAAGGTGGTTCTGCAGTCTGTAGAAGCTGAATGGTGTGTGTAAGAAGAATCAACACAGAGGATTTGTCCAGTGGAACTGTGGGTCACCTACGTGTCTCTTGCAAGAATTCTGCAAAAATGCTCAGGGAGTTTTGAAAAGCAATTAATATGATGGCCAGATTAACAGTGGTTTTGTTTGCACCATATTGCAAGCGAATGTGCTAGAAAAATGCAAATTTAAAAAACTTAAAGACATCTTTGACAGCTTTGATGACATCTTTCTCATTAGGAGCTGCAAATGCTGTTATATTGAGGAATACTGTAAGAGAATTGCATGTGCTAAGTGAAGTTATTTCTGATATCCAGGGCTATAACTTCATTTTTATCCCAGGTTTTGTGGTTGTTAAATATAGTTTTGCATACTTGTATCTGAACATTCTGGGATATCCAAAACTGTGTATATAGGAATTGATATCGCTTTCTGGTTATGAGATACTATGGAAATTTAGGGTGGGGTTGCTATACAGGTTCAAGGAGCCAGGCATTCCTACAATTTTATGAAATAATGTGAAACAAACAGCTCTTCTTCCTTAACCCTCATTTTTTAATATTTATTTTGTAGTTATCTGTTAGAAAATGCCATTCAATAAAATATAATTGGGTATTACAGATATGCTTTATTTCTGCTTGAGGTATTTTGTATCATGTCAGGTGTTCACAGTTAATGAAATGTTGATTTGAATAAGCTACAGCTCTTCAAAAAAGAAGTCAGAAATGGCTGAGGTTCATAACAAAGATCAACTGAAAGCTCAGTTTTCTTGCTTGGGAAACCAGCTGACAGCGCTGTATGCTGTATATACTGCAGCCCTGGTATTTACATTGTTACATAGTGAAAAGTGTCTGATAGCTCAGTAGGTGACCAGGACAAATATTATCGTTTATTTCCACTGTTTGCAGCTGGGTCAGTCTAGTGTTTACTCACGCTGATTACATCCTTAAACTAAACCTCTTATCTGTCAATTCTCCTGATTGTATGTAACAGGCTTGCTACTACTACTTATCGGCTAAAACACAAGGGATTTGATGGGGGGTGGTGGGGAATTGGTCATATTTTACAGTAATAAAACCAAAAGCCCTGGAAGTAGACTGGGCATGTTTAAAAGCAACCTCTTCCTCAGCTGACTGTGACCTCTTTCTCTTTTGCAGTTATGGCAGTTTACGTTTATTTGTGCTTAACAAACCCGAGCTCTTCCCTGGTCCTGGTCTGACAGTCACTGCTAGTACACATCGGTAAACAAGAGCCATACATTCCTTACTGCACAATCACACAGGGCAGACCTGTCACCACTCCAAATGAGCTTGTCTTCCCCATGCAGACATGGCATATCTGCATATCATTTTCTTCCCTTGATTTTTTTTTTTTCCTTTTTCTATTTGAAAGGGGAAGGGGAGAAACCATTGTACATTGAGAGAGAAGGGAGGGAGCTTTATTACCCAATTAACATTTTAACCTGGAAAATATAAAAGCAAACACTGCTTTGATACACTTTTACATCTTTTTATATAAAGAACCATACTTCATTTTACAGGCTGCAAGTGTAAATAGAGATCAAACTGGGTTTTGTTGTTGGAAGTTACAAACTGTCACATCATGTTTTGTTTCAGATGTTTGTCAGTGCTCATCATTTCTCTAGACAGGTGTGGAGCAGAGGAGTCAAACCCCTCTCTCGTGCTCCAGCGTTTCTGGGTGTGTGACTTGGTCTGTGTGCAGCTTGACGTGTGCCGGGCAGGTGAGCAGGGGACAGCAAGAGGTTGCGCAGTGCGAATGTGCTGAGCTGAGGTGACCAGACTGATGTGCAGACTCACTTGTTTGGGTCATGACTCCCTTATGGAAGAAAAATATTAAACTCAGGTTGTAAACTGAATTCTTACTGAGTAAAACTGAAGCTTGGGTTTATCTATGTGGCCCTTGGTTGGAGCTTATTGCATGGCATCCATTACAAGTGTGTCTTTGGACCAGCTTTATTTAAGCACTCTTACGCAGACTGAGTGGGAATCCTGGATAAATATCAGCTTGTTCTGAGCAGATTTACTGAGGAGAGGCCAGTTAACTATCAGCTGCTAATGCTACGCCCTTATTCTGCAGTTTAAGTGCCACATCTGTAAAAATGTAATGCCTGCCTTGCTGTGTAGTTCTGCAGTTTTCTCTTGCACCATGCACCGTTGCAAAATTGTATCATAATGGCATATTTTAACTTTATTTTTGTTCTTTAAAAAAAAGATTACTTTGTCGTGTATTCTGACAGCATTTAATTTTGTCTCTGTTAAAGAAATTTGGTTTATCGGTTCTTTTGTTCAATTCACATCACAGTTTCTTCTACCTATGTTTTTTAAAAGTAACTGTTATTTTTATACAGTTAATTCGTAATGGAAAGCTTTAATTAATGTTTAATATATTTGTCAATTTTAAATTACACCACCAAACCTCTGGATAAGCTACTCATTCAGGTGGTAATCAACCTCAGGAGGTGTTGTAGTACTGAAGCCTGTAACATTTGCAATAGCAGAATAACTGGCTTTGGAGTTGATTAAAACGTTGTATATGACAGGCACAGTAAGAGGAATCTCTAGGCTTTCCGTGAATTAACTGCGGAGTCAGGAAATGGCTCTCAAACTTATGGAAAATTGCTAATTTGTCTACATCTGTGCACTTAGTCTTGGATCAGAAAGATGTGCTCTTTCTCTCCTGGACAGTTAACTTTAAGAAACAGATTGTGTGTTGTTTTGCCTAATACATCTTTATGTAACCTTCTTGAACACGCTCTGAACTGTTCCAGGTTCAATCCATTTATCTGGGAAAATAGTCCTGAGATCCTCATTTAAACGTGCCTTGACTTAGTAATTTGTTTTAACTGTCCAGGCTACGGGCTCTTCAGAGGGGAAGGATATGGTGAGGCAGGAGATATCTAAGTTCAGAATAAAGATTGCATGTACTGTACTTTGAAAACCAGAATGTGGTGCTAAGACCAGTTAAGCCTGGCTCTCCCAAGAGATGGTGAGAGCTCTCAGGATGAGGGGAGTTTCATTATTTCATGGAACAAAGACTTGTAGCATTTTTAAAGGTAAAAATGTAAAGATATGGGCTTTACTGAGGACATGGGAGAGGTTCTGTTCCGTGAGCCCACGCCAGTATCATGGAGGGAGGGCTGTTGCCTGTTTTTCAGACTTTCTGTCTCTTTATCAACTGTCCCCATAACTGAGCCAGATGCAGTTGTTTCTCTGGGGATGTCAGGCTATGTCAGAACTCGAAGAACTGGAATCAAGGGTGCTGCAAAGCCTTGGAAATAGGAGGGGAATATTTTTTGCACTCTGGCAAGATAACTTGCCAGCCTATAGTAAAGCAAAATCCGTCATCTTCAAAGTATTTAAGGTAAAATTTTCAGTGGTGGGAAAGTGATTAGAATCTTGCAGGAAATGCTCTCTGCTGCTCTGGGTTCTCAGGGTAGAAATTCCACCATTTAAAGCTAAACCTGTGTGAGAATTCAGTTGGGAAATTGTGTCATGTTGATTGAGTAACAGTTAGGATTTATGCAAATAGCGTTTCATTGTTCGTTTGCTGGAAGGCTATATTTGCTTCGTGAAAAAGACATATTAATCACTCTTTACATCAAGAAAATGGTAAATTATTTCGAATAAAAACTCTAAAAGATGCTTTTGAAAGGTTTCTAAGTACAATGAATATGTAATATACATTTTAATAGCTATAGCATAAATTACCAATGAATAAACACTAATTTATTGGCAGTGGAAAGTAAGTAAAATACATACCCCTATTCAGAGAGAAAAAAGAGCAATCAGTTAACAATGGCAGGAATGACCAGAGAACTGTTCAAGTTTCTTAAAACAACAAAATAAACCAACAAAAAAAAACCCAAACCAAAAAAATACAACCCCACAAACCCAACAATTACAGACATTCCTGTTAGACAACTTTTTTTTTTTATTTAAATAGAATTTTAAGTACATTGCTAGTTTGTTTTTTTTTTTAATTTTCTATTTTTTCCCCTTTTTTTCCCAGGAATGAGAGGATTTGTCTCTGGGAGACAGCATTATTTAATTTGCTATTTATTGGACTTCATTAGTAAAATACTTAAGTCCTGGATTGCAAAGAAACTGCTCCTTGGAGAAAGCTTAGAGAAAACTCCTGTTGTAGGAAATTAAATCAACATTGTCCATTAATCATACTGCATGTCAACCCCCAGACCTCTCTTGATTGTTCTTGGTGAATGTGAGGAACCATTAGATGTGTGAGGTCCTTAAAGGTCTGAGTAAGTCAAAGGGGAAGAGTTTAAAAAAATGCCACCATTAGCACATGAAAGAGACTTCAGAGTGGACAGAAGAAAACATTTGCTGTACAGGGCTAGTTACATTTCTTAATTCCCTCCCTTCCCCCACCTCCTTTTTTTTTTTTTAAATTATTTTCTTCCTTTGTTAAACAAGAATCCAGATGTTGTGATCAAAACGTTAACTTAATTTCTCCCGAGATTGTTTTCATTAACTTTTTTTGGGTCATATTAGCACTTGTGACAGTTGTATGGGCAAAGAAACTGGAGGGGCTCTTTGCATTCTGCACTAATGATAAGTAAATGCACTTCTAAAGCTGTGCTAATACATTTTATGGTAGCTTTCCTGCCTTTAGTATCACCTCTGTTACATATTTGCCATGAAAGCATTACTGCTAACAGGAATTTTCTATTTTGAGAAAAAATTGGTTTTTTCTGGCTGCCTGGATGCAGACTTTTGTGGCAAGTGAAGGGAGGGTATGTGGGAAGTGGGGTGGAATAGCCAAACTCACATTGGAAGAAGCAGCTCTTGCTGTGAAACTCTTTTTCCAAACCTGTGATTTCTTTACATCAGGGAAGGTTTAATAGAAATAAGTTTTGCATAAAAAGTGTATATCAACATTTATCCTCACTTTCACAGTGTTATCATTATCACAGATTAATATTGTGCCCCAAGTCAAGCTAGTTATCATTAGAAAAAATCCTTGTTACTGCACATGTTGGCAGGAGCTGGGACACTCGTGGTCCTGTTTGGTAGATCAGTTAAAGACTGGAGTGTTCTGCCTCCAGCTGTGTTTGCTGGGTCTCTTTGGCTGTACAAATGTACCAGTTGTACAAAGAAGGACACACAAAATATTGTATGCAAATACATCCTGAAAATACGGTCTGTCTGTCAGATCCCAGGCAAATTGTTTTTTAAAGACCGTTGAACTGGTGATATTCAGGAACAGGTTTATGGTGAGATGGTGTATATGGGGAAGAGGCTGATGGGTAGGTGTTGCACTGCAGTGTCTTGTGTCCTTTTATCCATCAATTCCCCACTTTCTTCTTTTTTTTATATTTAAGATGCAGGGAGGGCATGCTGACAGCCTTTGCATAGCTCTGGCTCTGTGTGCCTTTGCATGTTGATGTGGAAGCTGTTGTGTCTCAGCAGCACACCTCTTGGTGTGTTAGGGCTTTGTATGCAGTTTCAGTTTCATGTTGGCCCCAGCTAGCCTTTCTTTCTCTGCTCATTTATTTTGGCTGCCTTCTTACTTCTGACCTGCCTTTTAACTAATTTCTCTCAGTTTCCCATCAGTCCTTGGTGCCTTGATGACAACCATTTCAGGGGGTGGGGGAACCCACAGCTCCCTAACAGTGATTTGTGCTGGAAAACTGCTCAGGGGTGGTTAGGATGTATTAAGACTTTGAATGTTATCCAAGCAGAGTAGACAGGTATGCATGGACCGTGGTTGGAAGAGTTGCATATTATTCATATTTCCACTTTTGTTATATCTGCTAATTACACATACTGTGTTCTTCCAGCACTTTAACCATTCCAGTGAGTTTCCCAGGTGGATGAGTGTTCACTGCCCCATCTCACAAGCTGGGTACCTGAAACACAAGGATGAGAAGGGCCGTTTTCAGGCAGTTGCTCGGGTACTGATGGTTTAAAGGGAGTGTGATGTGATCCTGAAATCACTGACAGAACTGAGCTGTATGCTTCCAGATTTCCAGCTCTGCATTCTGTCTATTAGATAACAGCTCCCCCTTGAGGGAAACTTCTTTTGCCAATAAATTAATAAAACAGCTATTCAGTCGTGGTAGTTGTGGTGTGGATAGGTTTCATGTTGACAGTTTCCCCAGGCTGCAGGAGATGAAACAAGCTCGTGGTGTGTCCAAACCAGTTGTGTCTCGACCACAGCTGGGAAGAGCAAGGTGATTCTGCCAGTGGCTCGCTGTGCCACCTTGGGATGCTGCTTGGCTCTCTGTTCACCAGACCCCAACTCTGAGCACAGTGAAGTAGCAAATGCCAGCACGTTTGGAAGAAAACACCCCACGTTCCTTTTGTACCTGTCTGTGCTAATCTGCTGCTCCTCTCTGTGCTTGCTTTAACACTTGAGTGGTTGGACAGGGTGGGAAGGTGGCCTGAATGGAAAATAACTCTGCCAAGGAAGGAGTGTGGCTGAGGGGTGAGAGGAAGCAGGCTGGCTTCTTTCAGCTGCAGTGTTTGGCTAATGCTCATTTAAAATGCTCATCAAACTGCAGGCTCAAAACTGAATAAATGATGGGTAACCCTTTTAATTGTACAAAGGAAGATAGCTAGGTAAGAGTTAAGTAGCTGCGTGTTTATTTTACTTGAGTAATCAATCAGTCGGACTGCTTTCCATTTTCTAAGTGTTGTATAAACTTCATTGCAGAGGAATTACATCAAGATAATTTTATTCTCCCTTTTCCAATCAAGATAGTAATATACCTTGGATTTAAATCTTGACTGTATTAGGATAGATAACAAAAATTGAGTTGACTCTATACCTTTCAGTTTGTTAATACAATGTTTGACGTGTTCAGTGCTTGTTCTTCACAAAACCAATTAAAACCACAGTGAGTGTAGTAAAAGATTTAAATCGCAACTGGTGCTGTGCTCAAACATTTTGATAACAGCATTGCTTCCCATGAGATGTTACTTGGTCAGTTATAATTGAAGAAAATATTTTAAAAACTCTGTATACAATAATGAGAATACTTTGCACAAATAGAAATCAAGAATGCTTTGGATAAAAAGGAACACAATACATGAAATTCAATTTCAGATTCTGCAAAGCTGTAACTTGTTTTTCCATGTTGTTATTGCTGTTCTGAACATCCTTTAAAGTACAGTAGTTTTTATCAGAAGTAATATTTACATTAAAAATATGTTGTAATTAATTTCCAAGTCAGGGGAAATACCCTTCTGTCTTTACAAAACACCACAAAGTGTAAAAGAAATAATAGGTGCTGTGTAGTCAGCCAGAACAGCAAAAGATTTTCAGAAGTTTCAGGAAGCCTCCAATCTTTCAGGCTACTCTTCTTGTTTAGAGGCTTCTTTGTATGAACATTAAACATTTTTGTACAAGAGTATTAGTATTCAGCACGCAGCTAAATCCTTTACTTGGAATGGTTTTCTTAAGCTCCTGAGAATAACAGGTCCAAATTATGACTGCACAAGTTGACCATTTTTACGCCACCTACACAATCTGTCTGCGGTGCTTTCAAGAATACTGTTCCAGAAATTTGGTCTTAATTAAATAGTCTTCAAATAAACTATTAACATCCATTAAACTAAAAGCAACAACCACGTTAACAGCTGCTACCACTGATACAGACAGAGAAATCCTTCCGTGAATTTTGTTAGAAGAACAGAGTCCCAGCCTGGGAAGAGATGAACACAAGATGCCGTTGAAGTATGGCTTTTGGTGGAATCACTGTGGGGAGGGAGCATTAGTACAGTTTTTACAGAGAAGCAAATACTCCTGGCCTTCTGGTTATTTGTACCAAAATTAAGCTCACTGAATCCACTGAAGAAGGACTGTAACTATGGAGTGTATCAGGCATCATCGCTTGGTGACAAGCTGCCAGTTTCTGTGTCCTTTTAATAAACTTTCTGTGCAGATTCTTACCACAAAACGTATTATGAGTAGCTGGTGCCAGTGTGCCATGGACAGTAACAGTGGTGCATGTTGTAGCCAAGGACGTGGCAGGGTCCTGGATACTTTTATTATTACAAATGGAAATTTTCTTCAGGGCATGTTTTAGAAGTCTGGGATGTGCTGCATGAAAATGTGAAGGCTAAAAATAACAGTGCTGCGCCAAACCTCTAGGGAGTTGTTCAGCATAATCTAAATGTAATTAAAATGAATACCCTTGCTAAATGTCAAAGATGTGCAGCCAATCAGGGTGTAGAGAACGAGAGGCATCCAAAAAGACAGTGAGGGAAAAGTAAGATGTGTTTGTGTATGGAAAGAGATCCTGGGATGCATTTCATGGCTGAGGGAACAGAGACCTCATGCCACCACACCTCAGGTGAAGGTACCTGCTGAGCTAAGGCTGAAGAGCTGAAGGGTTGTTAGCTCTCTTCCCTGCTTCCTGGTTATTAACCTGGGTAATTGCAAACGCGTAGCATTTCATGCCGAGCTTTCTGTGAATATTTTCCATTAAAAGTAGTGTGCTAAGGAAGCTTGATGCTAGCCTTTTATTTCAAGCTTTTTAAAATGCATCTGTATTTAACTTCAGCAATTGAAGTGTGTGAGTTGTCACACTAGAGGCAGTAAATATCTAGCAGACTAAACTGGTAGCCTGTGACAGATTTCTCAGTTTAGCAAAATCACTATCAAACTTGTCAGCCTTTTAGGTCAGCTTGCCCCTCCATCCTGTGTTCAACAAATGAGTGCTAAATTTTGAGCTTTGCTAAGCAGTTGCTTTTTTTTACATCTACAAAGCAACTGTCTAATAACAGCGCAGTGCTCACACAACTGTGCATGCCATCAAGCCCATGGACAGAGTGCAGATTAGCATCTGCCTGTCTAGTAGGTGCATCACCACAACCTGGTGTCTGACAAATAAAAGGGACCGCTGTGTGCAGGAGCACACATGGCCCTTGACACCTGCAATAACAGAATGGCCCACTGAATTTTGTGCCCTAATTATAGATACAGCTGCATGTAAGCTACGTAGCCAGTATTTGCCTTAAGAAAAAATACAGTGGTGCTTTTTACTTGCATATATTTTGCTTATTTTTCTGTTGTGACTGACTTGTTTTCAATCTAGCAATTTGGATGTGTTCTAATGCAGTTCCTTGCTGCTCTGTGAAGCAGGAGAGCGCTGGCTGCCCAGCCTGAAACCTTTGCACCCTGCAGTCATGCCTGTGACAGCACAGCTCCTAAACTTTGAGATTTGAGAAGAGTCACCAGACTACAGATGCTTTTTGCAGCGAAACTGTGCACCTCCTAGAAAGTCACTGTGGTGCAAGTGATGATGGATAATGTTTTCATTTTGCTGCATAAAAGGGTCAAAATAGCATGGGGAGTCTATGACAGACCAGCAGAAAATGTTGGTTCTGAAAGAAAATTTATTTCATAGCTTCAGGGAAAAGTCTGGGTGCTGTGAACAGATTGCCTTTGTCATTGTGTAAAAATGTGTTGTTTGTAAGGTGATGCTGGATGTCAGGCCATGTGTATGGTGGAGCTTGGTACCTAAACAGATGTTAAACCACACTTGGTAGAGTGCTTATTGCATTGAGTTTAGATGCATTTTCAGGAAGTGTCCTTCACAGCGTGAAGGTCAGGAAATTGTCTGAACTTCCTTCCTCTCTGCAGCCCAGAAATGTTGGTCTTCAGCAGGGAGATATCTTTTCAGGTTGTTATAGAAAAGAAGCTTTTGTAGCGCATACTCCTGTTTTGAGGCCTGCTTGTAGCAGCACTTGTATGGTTTAGTGGGGTTGGTTGGTTTGCTGTTTGATTGGGGTTGGGTGATTTTTTGTTTAGTTTTTTTATTTTTATTATTTTTGTCATTTCTTTTCCAGAGGTTATTGTTTGATTTGGTTTCCTGTGACTCATGCGTGGGTCAGTTGCTGTATGTAAGGGAACCTGTTGTCTGGGGTGGCACATCCTACTTGGGCCACTGCGTGAAATCTCCGTGAACATCTCTGTGTTAGTAACTGGAGTAATTAAGGCTCTACTGGCTCCTTCGGCCACTCTTTCCCTCCCCCTCCCCCTCCCTTTCTTCTTCCAGAGATGGCCTCTCTACATAATTCCATTAAAGTGATTGTGCTCTGAGGGGTGGACTGAGGGGCAGTGCTCTCATCTTTCAAAGCAGGACCAATGAGCTATGTGCTTTCCGCTGGGCAGCAACAAAAGAAAAGGTCTCTCAGAAGAAAAGACGAGCACAAAAGATCAAAATTAGGTGTTTGTCCAGGCCTCTGGTATTGCTTTCAAGTTAGCTTTTGAGGGCTCACTTTGAAAACGGTGAGCCAGGCTAGTTAACATAAGGGTGTCTGCTAGTGTTAGAGCGTGTTGTTAGAATAATATTGGAAGAGAGCATTTTGCTTGTGCAATGTAACAGCTCTCTCCTGAGCCAGAGCCTTGCAGGGGTAGTGGTAGTGTTCTGTACCCAAGGAGAAATCGAGCTCGCTAAAAATCCTGGAGCTTTGCTTCACTTCTTGCGAAAAGATTAGAGCCCTTTGGATGGTTCTCTTGTTTCCGTAAGGCCAAAATGCTGTGTGCTGGGAATTTAGCCTGCCTCGCTAGACCTCCCCCTGGCTCTTTTTTTGTATAGAGCTGCTATTGCTGATGGTGGGCAGTCGAGAGGTGATGTTTTTACTGCAAGGGGGGGTGAGGTGTTGTTTGTTCTGGGGCCCTCTGAGGGGATAGCGCAAAGCTACAAAAGGGATACAGACCCTTTTCAGATTTAGACAAATAAGCGGGAGCCATCCAAAGCCGAGGAAAGCCAGACCGTTTAGCTGGATCAATTCACATGTGTCATATGTTCTAGTTTCTACCAAAATAAACTTCTACAATGTTGTACAAAGAACAAATTGCTTAGCTTCTACTTCAGTTATTTGGTTTGCAAAGGAAAACATGGGTATCACAGACAGTCTTTGTTCCGTTTAACTCTTTAAAGTTACCTTTAAATCAAAAAAGAATGAATGAGATATAAAACGTGGTGAGTTGTAACCTCTCAAACTATTTTAATCTGAGATTACAAAGTTGGCATTTAAAATGTGTGATCAATTGAAATTCCAAAGCCTTTAAAAATATAAGGAGTACTATTTTCTGCAGCTAGTTCTGCAGCTAGTAGTAATGCTTGGAAATCGCATACTCAGAGCCTCAGCAAGATTTTAAAAACCATAATAGGGCAGGAGTGCTAAACTGTGTTTATTTGTTTAATTGTTTATACTTGGACAAGGTAAACGGGTGTTTTTAGAAGAGAGCTATAAAATCCAGTTCTGAAAATGTGAGAGGACTACCTGCTTTTGAGAGGAACAGACTCAAATCCCTACCATCCTTCTGCTTCCTGACTTCATGTTACTGTTTGGCTTGATGCGCTTCTCTGTCCTTTTTATCTGGTATATTTGAATGTATTTGCTTATTTTCCTAATAAGTTTCTGCTGTATTTACATTACTTTGCTTCAAAAGTACATTTTTAAGGATAGTATTTCTTGGTGCTCTTCCTTTCCCACCCTTCCCCCTTAATAATTCCCCTGGACCTCTGTTGCTTGGAGCAGACTTTGGCTAGCCCCAGATTCGATGTCAAAGGCCATGACCCGGTGTCAGAGCAGCCCATGCTGCTGGCCTCTTCTTTGAATAATTATCTGGAGTTTATTGTGTTGAAGGGACGGGCTTGGGGGCAGCGCAGTCACCCTGGCAAGGCAGACCAATGAGCTATCCAGCCGGACCACTACCCAACAATGGACCTGTAGGTTACACAAAAAAATCCAGCAACACAAAAGATTACATTAAAAACCAACATTTGGCTACAGAAGTTTTGTCCTTAAACCAGCCATTTTTTCAGCCTTCTAAGCATAGTGTGGTTTTGCTACCTTGGATTGAAAGGAAAAGGGTATTTAACATTTGGCATGTGAGCTAGAATGAAACTGAAATACTTTTCATATCCCTGTTAGAATCACCGTACTGGATGTGTCTTAAGAAGCTGTTTCTAGGTTTGTAGTTATTGAACTCTACTCAGAACATTAAGCCACTGAACTTTTTTGGGGGTTTTTCTGTGAAATTTAGTGCAATCTTAATGCTTTTAGAAAGAAGAACAAAGGCCCCAGCACTTTTACTTCTATTGATGTTTTCCTTTTGAAGTGCTGAGAATGGAGATGTTCAAAACAGGTATGACAGTAAGTTCAGTATCCAGACTTAATGAGTCAACACTAAACAATAGTGAAATGTCCATTTTCTTTGGGCTTATCTTTTCCGCTCCCCAGGGAGGACTTAAGAAGTCTGAAATCCAGATTGTGGAGTGCTGTCTCTTCTTATCAGGACCGAATGAAATGGTGCTGGACGTAGGCTCACTGTTCTGGAGGAGTGTGTGTGTGGGGGAAGAGTTCTTTCATGGTCTGACCTCGGATTCTTTCTTAATTTTATCTAGCCCTGACCTGTTGGCTCTGCTCTGGCTCCTTTCAAGGCCTTTGGAGCTTCACAAACATGCAGCAGCTGAAGGAAACAATGACAGGGCTTTTAGGGGTTGCAATATTACACTCTTGTAACCTTGGCTAAGTAGCCTGTAAACAGATGCTTTCTATGAGGCGTTTGCCAGAAAGCCAAAATTCTGGCTGTGTTGATGTTGTCAAATAGCTCTCTAACACTTGGTTTAGGACTTTGACTTGTACTGAGTATAAACTGAATGGTTACCTAGAGCATGTTTCATATCTACAAAGTGGTTGTCAAACCTGCTACAGGTTTTAGTTACCCTTAATATTGTAAATGTACCTGGAGTAGAGCACGGCAGGAAGAAAAACGATCAAGATCAGAGTGGGATAAGCACAGTTCGATCTTTTGCAGAAAACTGATTGGAAGATAGTGTTAAAATGTAATCAGGAGATAGGCACTTCTATGTGATCTTTTCAGAAGGGAGGGTGGCATTATATATGGATTAGGATTGCTCATTGGCTGTGGTGTTAGTGTTCTGCCACTGTAAGCTGAGAAGGTTTTGATTATGTCATAAAATATACAGAGATTGGAATTTCTGTGAATTGAATTTGTGAATATTATTCTTAGTAACTTTTCTTAGAAGTCCAGTCTATGCAATGTTGATCACTTAAGAATGAGGTAGTTGCATTAAGAAGTATTTCACCAGGTGCAAAGGGATCAGAAGCATATTTTTTGTTTTAGTTGCTTAACTGCTAATAAAGGTATTAATCTTTGATGTCTAGTTTTTCCAGCTGCGCTGATTGGAAGTGCATGGGGCCACCATCTGGCAGTAATGAGGTATATCTCTACCAGATGGAACTAACCCACGGCGGCTGGAGAGATGTTCCTTCCTCTCTCCATGTCACAGTTATCACCAGGGAAAAGTCTTCGAAACAGGGGAATTGCACCCCCCACCCCCCCTTCCCCCAAATAAGGGGAGGTGCTACAGCATCATCCCAGCGAAGCCTAGGCTTTCAGCTCGGGTATTTCAGAGGCCAGTAAGGGTCAGCAGAAGCACCCTTTATTCTGTTGTGGCGCGCTGCCGGGTTGGTTAATGTTTTTGTGTGTGTATCCCAGTGTTTTAGAAGAGCTGAAAAACTAAGGTTGAGACAGTAGCTCGGTGGAATTCCAAGGAATACACCAGCACACACTGAAATTGTTTTCTGGCATGAGAAGATAGCAACTCTAGTTGCTGTTGCGTGCCATTGTGCGTGTATGTACTGGACCATTTATATTTTCCTAAGCTTTGAAACCGGGGCCTGTATGTTTAATCCATGTTTAACTAACATATGTGTATAATTTGAACATATGAAGGTCTTGAGTTTTGGGAAGGAAAAGGAGAAAATCTGAATGTATTTCTAACACAGCTGCACTGTAGTAGCAGTTTCTCCCCATACAGGAAAAGAAATGGCAATTTTCTGTAGAAGTAAGGCTGATGGCAGTAGTAAAGAAACTTTGAGCTTGTGCAATAAAACATGGATGTTCCAATGAACTATCCAGCAATAGAACTGCTAATGAGTAAAGTCTCAGTTTTTGCAGTTTCTCTCAATTTCTTGTGTCAGACAGGCAAGACTGTGGTTTTCCCTCCGTTCTGGGAAATTAAATGACTTGTCACAAAACCAGGCTTGTAACATCTGAGTGCACTGTAGCATTTCTTGAGGAATTGTTTTGTACAGCACTAACCTTAGTAACTGCTATGAGCTTCCTATCCTCAGGGGTGTAGTAGAACAGGAAAACGCACAAGTAAATCATTGTCATGCAAACTCTTAGCAAGCTTCAGCTACTGTAACGTTTATATTTTTTCCAAGTTACAATCCATGTCTTAAATGATAGTTCAACTTAATTTTTTGCTCATACTTGCTGTATTTGCCATAGTTTCACTCCAAGGTATCAAACTTATTCATACAGCCACAAAACAAAGAGAAGGCTTTCCCATGGGTCTTGCTGCTGAAAGACCTGTCAGGTCACTGCAGATTTTTATGGGAGAGTGAATGACAGAATATGGGATTCCAGAGGAGTGTCACCAGGGAGCAGTGCTATACCTACAAAAACAAGGAGGAAAATAAGAAAAGGAAGCTGATCCTACATAAATTGCAAAGCAGCAATTTTGGGGACAGTATCTATTTTGATAATTTGAAATTAATATAAGGCACATTTAGCTTTTTCAGACTATTTTATAGAATTATTACCAGAGGTGAAATTTGTGCTTCTGGTTGAACTATTATTCGTATGATTTTAATGCAGACAGGCTTACATAAAAAAGGTGTGTGAAGCAGACCTGTTGTACTGCGTGAAGCTGTCAGTTTATCGCATCCAGCTATAATGTCTTTTAAAATTAAGACAGTCTCTGCGTCCTCCAGAGGCACTCTTGCAATAAAATTTATTAATTATCTCCAGCATGTTTGTTTTGACATCAGTGCTGGCCTCTTGATTTGTAGGTTTTGTGTCCCTCCACCAGCTGATTTAAGTAATAATAATAAAGGTACCTATTAAAAAGCTGTAGGCCTTTATAAAAAACCCACAAAACCCAAACCAAACAAACTATCCTTAAAAAAATCCAGCCAGTTTGTAATTAGACTACGAAATTGTTCCTTTCCACCTTAGGGCTAGGAACAAACCTTCAGCTGCTATGCAAATGCTGGCAGTTACAAGAGAATTAATTGAACTGACTCGGTGTTACCAGACTGTTCAGAGAAATTTTGAAAATGCAGAGGTGAAATCTTGATGGGAGGGTTTTGTACTTAAACCAAATTTATGTGTTGCATGGACTGAATAAATCACTGCACCTAATTTGTTTCTGAATAGTAGTGATTTTCTGTGGAAAGATGTGTTACTCCCTGGTCTCTCATGAGCATGACTGATAGCCTCAATACTCGCTTCCCTGATTTCTGAGCCTCTTGAGCCTCTTGTTGCTGTATAATGTGCATGGATGGCATACACTAAATTTGACACTGGCAGCCCCCCAGGTGGCCATGCTATACCTAATCTTTTATCAGTGATTTATGTGTAAACTATTCAGGATACCTACTCTGGTTAAAGATAAGAAAGCTCCTGAAGTCTGTTTTCTCTCTGAGGATATGCCTGGCTTTCAGTGTTTGATCCAGCTGATGAACAGATGAAAGTGTTTATGCCAAGTTTGTACTTGGGTTGCCACTGAAAAGTAAATCCTATTATAAGCCTCTAAACAAAACTAACAATTGTTAAAAATATTCTGAACAAAGGCTCCTTCAGACAAAAATATTTCCCACCAATTCATAGAACAAATAGTGTGCAAGTATCTGTTGGAACTGGAGGCAGCCTGTTGGCTGTTGGTTGTCTTGTTTTGCATACAGTGAAGCTATGATCCATGTGGAACAGCATTGCAGCAGGCACTTTGCATTGGTCTTTGTTCATGTGGTATGTGTGACCTGCAAAGCAAGTTTAACATCAGTTTCTCTCACTACTTACTACATTGTCTTTTAAAATCTAAAGAAGAGAGTATAAAAGAATACTGTAACATCGAGGCTCTCCTAAGCCAGTGCATAATGCAGCCCTCTTCAGTTGCTGTTTCAACTACAGATGCCAGTGGATGTTTGTTCAAACACAGAAGCAGTAATTTGTGAGAGCTTAAAACTTCTGACATCACTTTTGGGTTGAACTAGTTTTGCTACCAGTTAAACTACTATATCCTGAAGTGGAAGTAACCTGGGATTTTAGATAGCAGAGATTAGTTGAGAGACTTTATTTTTAAACAAGTTCTTCTGTATACAGGCAGTTCCTTTTGAAATGCCTTGCATAAAACAAGAGTAAGATGAATGGTGTGAACACTGTACATTTTCTAAATGTGGAGCATTGAAGACACTTTAAGATTTTAAAAAAAACGGTTTTATCAGACATCTGAATTTATTTTTTTATTGTCATTATTTTTTCCTTTCTTTCACATCCCATTATTCTTCCTGTCTTCCCCAATCAAGTGTTAATGAGGAATTAGTTTGTTTTTTTTTTTTTTTAAATCCAAAAACCAACACCACCAAACCTCAAAACAGAAAAGCCAGTGAGGATAAACAGACCTCCCAGGCTCTTCATTGAGCTCAGCAGGGCTCTAGACCTCAGCTATTCTTCATTTCACAGTGAAGATGATCAGTTCTGGGTGACCACTTTCAAAGGGCGAAGTGTTTTTGAAGGTGCTGGGCAGGATGATAAATTGTCGTGTCTGCCCTCCCGTCTCTTGCGGAAATGCAGCAGGGGTCTCTTCTGCAGGAGCTCGTAAAGAAAAGATAGACTGTGACACTTGGCCGGCTGGATGCTGCCCGTTGGTGTGGAATCTGCTGAAGGGTCTGCTAAACAGTACCCAAATAGCAGGATTTCCTAAGAATGAATGGGAGAATTGATTATTAGAACAACCTCTGAAGCATAATCCTAACGAGACCTTAAAGATGTCTCGATGGCCTCTCTTTTGAATTTGGCCTTGGTTTTGGGTATTTAATTTATGCTCTATATGTATGTATTCCTACCAGAGGTTGAGGCCAGGGAAGGTATGTACATATTTCTGGTTTTCTGAGATGCATGCTGTGATTTGCCTCGATAAGCCATTATAACTTGATTTTGGTGTATTCAGATCACTTGGTATTTTTCAAGTGCAGTTATCCTTGTGGTTGGACTCAGTGCTTTTTAATGTACCTTCTCTACACAGGTTTCTTAAAAATTTATAAAAATGCCAAAGAAATTGCATCATTTTCTGTATATCTCACTATCTTTCTGAATTTTCAGTATAAAAGCTTCATTTTCTTTATCACATGCTTAAAGTTATTCTGTGTGTTTGTGTCCCTCTCCACCCTTTCTTTGATTACAGTGTGTTGGCTAGGAGCAGCTGACATTGTGTGTTGTTAAAGTGATGTTGTCAACTTAAAAACCTTCAAAGCAAATGAGAAATTTACTGTAGTTTAAAAAAAATAATCATTTTGTCAGATTATTTATATTACTTACTTGCGATGTGAAAGTGTTATTTGAAAAATGGGAATAAGCTCCTCTTGCTTATTCTGCCATTAGTGCTAAACACATCATGGAAATACTTTAAAATCCACATTTAAGATCTCCTTTTCCTTTACATTCATATGTAGATTTTTCTAAAATAGTCTTTGAAAAAACATACATAGAGATATACACTCTGCCTGGCAATATCTCATTTAAAGCACAAAAAGATTGTCTATTTCGAGATAAATATGAAAATATTTTGCCAAGTGCCTTGTTAGGAATTGCTGTCGCCTGTGAAATCGTTGGGATTGTATTGTATTGCTGGCGAGAGACGGCAGAGGGAGCCGACGATCTGATGTAAACAGAAGTCCGGTTTGTGGTGAAGGGATTTGTGTTCCTGGGTATTTCATGAGAGGCCGCGTCAAATTTCGTCTAAAATGAAGAAGAGGAGAGCTGATTTTGCGAAGGGATAATGTTATGGTGTTTTAGGGAAAAGAATAAAGCATTGTAAACAAGATCAGCACAGCTGCATAACATCTGTCTAGACCTTCTGAAAATCTTCATGGAAATAAATAAGTTAATGACAATAGAAGAGGAAGATGTCCTAATATCAGCATCAATGCTGTGTTGGAGCGCAGCTGAACCCAGAAGAGCTTGTATATGTTAGAAGTAAGCAGTACTTGTTGCAAACGCTGCTGCAAGGGAGCGCGGTGCAGAGCCAGCGGTGCAGAGCACTGCAGCCAGGCTGGTGGTTTGCACCTAACAATCACAACACGGCCCTGTGGAGAAAGCTCAAGGCCTCTTCCTCTGTCATTTCACTGTAGTAATTTTCCCCTTGGGATAAGGCCACTGCATCACACACAGAACTAAGAGAGGCAGCGAACTGCAGCATTGCACTATGAGTACCCAAAGCCCTGGCCAGAGAAAGGAAACACCAGAAAAAGCTTTTGCGAAACACATGGAAGTGGAAGTTGTGAGTCAGAGCTGTTATTAACAATCACTGTTGTTCACAGTAGATCTCCCCTAGGAACCCAAACTTCCCCCCCTCACCATTTTTTTTTTTCTGGGTCCTGTCTTCATGCCTTTGCTTTGATTGCCCTGCTTCATTACAGCCTGTTCATCCAGAATAAATGTTTTTCTGTGTTTCTCATGCTGTTTGTTTTAACAAATCTTTATTATTTCAATATGCTGCATAATACCATTAAATCTAGCTCTATAGCTGTGAAGATGTGGTTTTGTTACACACAGAAATATGATATTTATCCTACTGCTGCTGATTTCTGTTACAAACTTCTGTTTTGGGATATTTGGAACAAGACTTGAGGATGTGTGACTGATTCTAGTGCAATTTCAGTGGGCAGCAATTCAGGGAAATTTGCAGGGCTGGAGAAAAATCAGGTTTAGAGGCATCCAACCCATTCACAGTCTGCTGACTGTAGCAAATTTTAAACCAAAGTTGGAGGAGAATCAAGTTATCTGCTATCTGTAGGAGTATGATTGTTGTTTTTTTATTTTCTTGAGTCTAATTAATCCTTTTCTCTCTGTGCAGATCCTAGAAGAAAGTATCATGTAAGGCTGCTGGCATATAACAGTATGGAAGAAGGTTATCAGGCAGACCAAACAGTCAGCACTCCAGGCTGTGTCTGTAAGTGTTGAAGAATTTATTAAGAGTTGAGCTGTTTCAATGTTCCAGTAGCTCTGAGGTTTTAACCTATAAAGAATCAATTAATTCAGTGTAAAACAGAACCAGAAAGATCATATCTCTGGCAAACACTTCCCCTTGCCATCCTGCAACTGAGGCGGCATCCCGTGTTCATGAACTGTAGCTGAGGAGACAAGATAGCTACCAAGCACGTTTTCCTCCCTTATTGGATTGTCTGCTTCATCTGGATCTTATAAGGGATTTATCTCTCTCTTCTCCCTGTTTATAGTTTTGACTTTGGTTGTGACTAAACAAGTGGGACTACAGAAATAATACGTGACATTGATTGAATTAGGAGAGAATTTTAGTACCTTGAAGCAGATTCTTGTGTCTGAATACCAGGTAGTGCTGGGTAAGGGCAGATTTGTCTAAACCTGTGGGCTCAGACCCGTCTCTTAATCTTACCAGTATCTGTGTGCAGTTCATTAAATAATTCTTGCTCCTTTTTTGTTCCAAACAGCTGTCCGTGATCGCATGGTGCCACCGCCACCACCCCCTCACCACCTCTATGCCAAAGCTAACACTTCATCTTCCATCTACCTCCACTGGGGCAAGCCCGCCTTTACCTCCGCGCAAGTCATTAACTACACAATCCGCTGCAACCCGGTGGGGCTGCAGAACGCTTCTCTGGTTCTCTACCTTCAAACGTAAGTGCAGCCCTACTAATGAGCCTTGGTTTCCCATTTCCAGATCCTTCCCACTCTGTATCTACTCTTCCTGTCCTCTCTTAATTGCCTTTTACTGTAACAACTTCTATCTCCCTCAGAGGACTGTGTTTTGCCCAGTAGCTGCTAGTTCTGTTTCTTGGGTTATTTAAAATGTGTTCGTAGAACAGTTTAATTCTGTACCTGTCATCCTTGTGTTGGATGAGCTGGATGAGCTCTTGAATTTTTAATGGCTTGTTAGCTGTCTCAGTTCAATTTAATGTTAAGCTTTTCAGAAAAACTAAGAAGATTACCTATTTTTTAGGTAGCTTGTCTGGGCAAAGATGGTACTTAGCCCAGTGTCTGATTTGGAGACTGGAAACAATAGTTTTTGAGTTCTTTGGGGTTGAGTGTGTTTCTGAGTGTGTGGCACCTGCCAGGAGAAAGCTGAGCAGGAACTACAGCTTGCTTTTCAGAGCACCAATGCATAAGCCACAGAATGGCAGAACAGGGAAGAAGTTCTGCCTGGACTTGGTGTCCAGCTCTCTGCCCAAGCGGTACGAGAGCCAAAGTCTTCGCTGCATTGTGGCTGCACATGCCGGGGGCCTTGGGGCTCTTGAAGGAATCCGTGTGTGTGTAGCTCCCACAATACTTGGGTTTACTCAAGCCTTCTAAATGAGAAAAATGCTGTCTTAGGAGATAGCTTCCAACCTAATATTGACAGTTTTCTCTTCAAAGAACATGTCCCCTGCTGTATAGCTCCTGACTTAACGATTAGACACATTTTAATCACCATGTAAAATTCTTAGTGTGCAATATGCAGCACAGCAGTGAATGCTACTTTTTGTGATAGGATGAAATTACTGCAAGTATTGGTGACTGCTTTTACAGTATGGGAGATGAAAGTACTAAATGAGATTTAATAAAGCAATAGCTGTAGAGTAACATAATTTTAAATTGAGATTTAATCTCGAGTGGGTATTATCACCCAGAATTAACTGTATGTAACATTTTCCTCTGCACCTCCTTGCCCCCCCCAGGAATCAAAGTAAAGCAGACTGTCTAGTAAACTGCCATATCACAGTTAATAGAGTCAATTTTACAATTAATGAATTACAAAAAAACCCTACAGAATAAGTAGGAAACATGCATAGTCTACAGATATCCTCTAAACATGAGGTGTTGGAGGCCATAAGTGGAAGGGGAAGTTGCCCATATAGCCTATGTCTGTTCTGGCAACTGAGAAGCAGATCCAGGAGCTGGTGTGGCTGACAGCATGTGCCTTTTCAGCTGTGGTGCTGGCTGTAGTTTTAAGTGTTACTCCAGTCTGAAGCATAGTGGTCTGTGAATGAATGTGGAAAGACCTGAGTTTGGGATACCTACTAGATATCTGGGCAATAGTATTCTTGGACTTGCTTGCAGATCAGCTGTCCAAACAAACTGTATGAAAACTTGAGCTCGTGTCAGCTGGTGGCAGACATAAGATCCAGACAGCTCCAGGAGTAGTATAATTCCAGTTCCAGGTAGACAGTGCAGATAGACCACATTTCTGGACTTGAACTGGTTTGTTTTGTTGAACTGACAGTGAGAAGCTAAGAGATATCATTTGAGTTTGGGATCTTCAGCTGTTGCTGATAAACTTAATTTATTCCTTCATCTGCACAGGTCAGAGACTCACATGTTAGTTCAAGGTCTTGAGCCAAAAACCATGTATGAATTTGCAGTTCGGCTGCATGTGGACCAGCTCTCCAGTCCCTGGAGCCCAGTAGTCTACCATACTACCCTTCCAGAAGGTAAGGCGCCGGGAGAGGACCATGTGGTTTTTAAAAAGAATAATCTGTTAACCAAATGGCCTAAAAAGTTGCCTATTTATTTTAAGCTGTCTGTAGGAAAGAAAAATATAGATATACAAATATTGATCTTCTCTGTGTGAGAGAAATACTGTGAGAAAAATCCATCTTTTGAAAGTGTGAAATTGTTTCTCCAAAATCTACCTAAAATCGCAATGAACTTTATATAAAATGTGATAAATGTCAACTATTAGCAACTGCAATGAAAAAAACTTGAATAAAAACATTTAAGTTTGTATTGAAGAGACATAGCTGGTTCAGAGATGTTGTAAAAATACTTTTTAAAACCCAAAAGTTTTAGAAACTGTGAGAGTATTACACATCTACTTCCCAGCTGCTGGTTTGCCTTTCTTTTTGCTTGGTCAATGAAAGCCAGAGACTTAAGTTCACGTTCTCAGCATTGTAATGCTTAGGATGTACCTGCATACAGGGGTCTTTGTCAGTAACTGTTTCATCCTGGAGTTGAAGGGAAAATATGAAGTTAGCTTTTACAAAATCTAAGCTACTGAGTGGGTTAGAGCTAACAGGAGAGTTTCTCTGGAGGAGCAGTGAGCATGTGTTTGTTGATATTGTTTATCTGGGATGTAGCAGTAGCCATTAGGTCTGCACATCAGTTACTTTCTGAGCAATTTAATTGCATGTAAATTAGGTTAGCCTAATAGCATTGTGTTACTGTTCTCACAGCACCATCTGGCCCTCCAGTAGGAGTGAAGGTGACTTTGATAGAGGATGATACTGCTTTGGTTTCCTGGAAGCCACCTGATGGTCCTGAAACAGTTGTTACACGATATACTATTCTCTATGCATCCAGGAAGTCGTGGATTGCTGGGGAATGGCAAGTGTTGCACAGAGAAGGTAAATGAAAATCATAAACTGGACAATGATGCTACTTATGTGAGGCTTCGTCACTCTCATCTCCCTTGGTCAACAGTAAGATAGAAATGAATATAAATGTGTTCATAGAAGTTATAATTAAGTTAGATTGTTCCCAGGGTTGTGATGAAAATGTATTAAAGCCAATCAATACTCAGAAGGTAGCAGGAGAGGGGCTGTCAATGTAGCTTTGGAGTTCAGTGTGTGCATGTGTACCAAAATGTCTCATAAATCTAGTTACATCCATCTTAGTTCTGTTGTAATCATGATTGTGGTGGTTTCATTTTTTAATGCATTCTTTCAAATCTGAAGTCTCAGAGTTGCCTTGCTCTCCAGAAATAAATTTATAAGTGTGGCTGTGGGGTTTTATGTGTTTCTTTCGATCACTGACAATCCAGTTAGCTCAGTTTGTATAATGAACTTTCACCTGCTCCTGGTAAATTGCTCTGCAAATTCATTTTTTAACTCTGCTCGATTCTGCTAAGTCCCAGCTAGCAGCTAATATAACAGTAACTCACATATGCTGATATGAACTGCAGTCACATCTTTCTGATTAGATGTAGATGCAGTCTACATTTTTATAGGCATTCTACAGAATGCAACTACAATTTGAAGAGTTGCATCAAGAACAGATTTCTACTACAGCCAAAATAAAAGGCATTTACTGTTCAGTTGGTATTCAGAATAGACACTTCAGGACAGATAATGTTCTGATAAGGCATTAAACCAGAGAGGGAAGCTCGGTGTTACATAGTAAAACCATGTACTTGAGTAACTCCTTTGAGGCCATTGCCCAGGAAATGTTACTGTGCTGCCCTTCTGTCTCATGGCTGAAAGCCTAGTTGTCAGCAGAGAGTGAGAGTTTAAATTTTCTGTGGAGAATATTCATAAAACTTAAGGAGTGCCCTCAAAGAGGACAATTTGTTTTGCCATCAGTCAAGGGGAACTGCTTTAGTTCAAAGATGATGACTGCCCTTTGTGCAGCCCCTGAAGAGAGGACGAAGGACCAACATCCATTTTGAAAGGTGGAAGTGCTGCTTGGTCTTTGCTGGAGAGGCATTTGTTGGGCTGGCCTCAAATAGAATGGTCAGCTGTGAAAAATAATGGTGAAATTACAGTTAATCTTAACCAAAGATTGTGAACAGTAACTACTCTCTGAAATATTAATGGTGCCTATCTGTAGGGGGAAGATTGAACTATTTTACTATTAAAATCGCTCAAAGAAACAGTGATATAAAGTTGTCCCATTCAGATGTTGAAATAAACAATGCTATAAAGTTGTAATAGTAAAGGACCAATTTAATACTAAGTTTTTCTCGCTTATAAACCCAGTGGAGTTAAATTCACCAGGAGCTTATATTGGAAGAATAAATCTTGTCATCCTGGTGCAGATATGCTGTATTTGTTGTACGCAGCAAAGTGGCAGAATTGCTTCCAGGTGTACACTTTGGCTCAGCCAGGACTGTGACACTGAACAGCACCTGAGTAGTATTTTATCATAGATATTTTAGATGAGGGTATGGCAATAACAGTAAACATTTTCATGTGTTCCTATACTGAAAATGTTGGAGGGAATGACCAAATGGAGAGCTGTAAATCTCAGTGTATCACTATGTCTATCGATGTTTGAGTTGCTAATTTTGTATTTTGATAAATGTATTAGGGTTTGAGGCATGGTATGGAATATGGACATGTCAACACATTAGGAAAATCTGTAATGTTTTTGGCTGAAGTACAGATGAAAATGCCTGTGAAAGAAAATGAGTATGTAGAAGGAGGTAAAATTAGGCAAATACTATGTTAGTCCTGTGACGGTCCTTTTGTAGATGATTTAAGGTAGAAGCAGGGTTTGGGTTTTTAAATGCATTTATTCTCATAAGATCAGGTAACACTATGCAATAAATAGTATTGTTTTTTCCTGATACTAAGCTTACTCTGCAGAAGAGATCTGAGATCTTAACCCCATTCCTTTCCCATACCTCCAAAGACATGCCCCCAAATAAAAAGGTTTTAAGAACCCTCCAAACCAAAAGAAAAAAAAACAAAACCACAAACCAACCCTTCCACCTATAGTATGGGCTTTAGGTTATGCATGAAAATGTCTAACAGTCCCCCAGGTTAAAAACCAAACCCCTGTAATTTGACTGTTAGCTAACTGTGTTAGCCATGGTGGAGAATTGGAACGTGTAACTGTAGTTTGTTGCTAACTCGTGATGTGAGTTTAACTCTGTCACCTCCCCCCTTTCCCTAGTTCTCTTCAAGTGGATCAGAAGTTACAGCCCTTACACACTTGGCGTGCAGTAAATCAGTACAAAGTGCTTACTTGCTTTGGCAGTGCAGCAGATTTGAAAGGAGCTGGTGGGAAAGAGCCTGTAATATTGAAACGTGACCTTTCGCCCTTGCTGGTGCTAAATATTACAGCTCCTTTGGTTACAGATACCTCACATTTTACTTCAAATGCTTGCAGCTAATGGGTGTTTTTATGGAAGAGCTGAAATAGCTTTTGAAGTAGCTTCCTTCTTGCCAAATGTATAATCTTTTCTGTCAACAAAATAGCCTTATATTTTATATGCTCCCACAATACTATAAATTCTGACTTCTGAAATTGATTTGAAAGGTTGAAATTCAGACTTAAGTCTGAGAAAATGAGTGGAATATGTGAAAGAGAACAAGGGATAGTTTGGTCCTGTAACTGCCACTGTTTAGGGAAAGAAAAGCAATATATTTCGATGGTAGGAGAAACAGACATTCGAGAAAGGAATTGGAATTTTAAGCAGCAGTCTGCAGTCTCTGGACAGGCAAAGCTCACAATGACTTGGATAGGAGTTTTGCCCATCTAAGGACGATGCAAGTGAATCCTATTTATGTTCTTAATCTGTTTTTCCTGCCTTCAAGGACTTTAGGAAATGAATCCTTAGCATGAGAGATACATTTTCTGTAATATTTTTAGTATCACAGCTTAAATGCACAGTAATCAAGGAAGTCTACACAGGTCTAAATAGGGCTTATTTTTAACAGTGTGGTACTCTTCAAAAATCTGTCCAGCACATTTTACCAACTAGACTGAAATTTGATAAACTGAACCTGAATTAATTTGTTAAGACAGCTTGCTTTCACATTCATGGTACAGTGGATCTAGGACAAGCACGTAGGTTAGTATATGAGTAGAGAGGTCTATCATCCTGCTTTCTCTGCCTGAAAGTCTACTTAATGCTGGGAGCATCTCCTTACACATATGATCACAACATAAACGCTATCCCTAAAAAGCAACTAGCACTAGCTGTAGGATTCATTATGCCATGTAGTGTAGCCAATGCTTTACTCTTGGTTTTGACCATGGTTCACAGTGTGCTGTGTTCAAGCAGTATGAAGAGAGAGGAGACAAGCAGGCAGCCCCAGTGCTCAATTCTGTACCCTGCATGAAAGTGATCACAGTCCTCAAACAAGATTTGGAGGTGGGATTGGAAAGGAAATATAGATCCCAATGTCTAAATCATACTATTCCCACAGATTTGGTCTAACTGGAACTGTTTATCAAATCTTTTCATAGGAGCAATGACTATGGCCTTGCTGGAAAACCTTGTAGCAGGAAATGTCTACCTGGTCAAAATAGCAGCTTCCAATGAAGTGGGAGAAGGACCATTCTCAAATGCGGTAGAACTTGCTGTCCTGCCGAAGGAGACATCGGAGTCTAATCAGAGACCTAAACGCTTGGATTCAGGAGACTCCACAAGTCAGTAGCAATGTTTTGATTACTGCTGTCACAAATACTAGGGAAAAAATAAATCCCTGTTTGTTCTGGCTTGCAACAGTTTTCTGCATAGACCATTCTGTTTCACATGAGGCAGTCCTAACAGTGTGGCCTTTCTTTCTAAATGAAACCCTTTTGAAATTTTTATCTCAGTTGAACTCAGAACTGATTTAGTTATTTTCTCAGGTTTAAGTCCTTTGTTTAGCCTGAGATGCCAGTAGCCCTGTGACCCAGTCAGAATCAGCAGAGATAATGTGGCATCTCAAATCTGTTTGAATTTGCTGACTTCTAGCAACCCAAATCAACCTGTCCAGCATAGATGTTCACCAAAGAAGTCATCTCTGTGGAAAACTGTGTGTTACCTTGTGGAAACTAAGGTAACATCAGTGGTTTCTCCATATAGGAATGGAAGAATACATTGTCTTTGACATAAAAGAGATTTATCTTCATGACTTACTTGTTAGAGATGTTAATGGTTTTTGGGGTTGTAAGAGTTAGTAATTGCTCAAGTACATGAATCTTTTAACCATTCCTTGTTTGCCGCACTTTGAATTGTGATTAAAATGCAGGGATTTTTCTTGCTCAGGATTTCTTCCTTCCTTGAAATCAGTTACATTTTTAGGCCTGAATAAGCAAATATTTATGCCCTCAGGATCAGTTTAATATGATGTCAAAGCATACACCAAAGTGAGAGAATTCTACAAGCCTTTTCCTTCTGTTGTCCAGTTGTGCCCTTTAAAGAAGGGGTTGGAGAGAGATCCTCTGTTCCATGTTGTAGGTCACCAAAGAGGCTGTGTGGTGTGGGCCAGTCCCTTCTTCCCCTCCCACACCAGGACTGCATACATTCCACAGTTTGGTCAGAAGTTTTGTTTTCAAAAGTGTCAAAATGTATGACAGAGGAGATCTGGACTTCTCATCAAAAGGAAGCATTTTTCTGTCTGACTGTAACCCTGACAGGGAGCAGGGTGTAACTCTTCTTAATTACTAAGTTTTTCTATGGTTTGTTTTCGTTTTTTATTTTGTTTTGTTTTGTTTTTTGCTATAGCTTATTCTGACTATTACCATCTGGACCAGAAATCAATGACTGGCATCATTGTTGGGGTTTGCATAGCTTTGATCTGCATCCTTATCTGCATCCTGATCTTAATTTACCGCAGTAAAGCCAGGTATGTTTCTGTTCTTGAGGATTAAGCACTTTCTCAGTGCACTGATTCTTGGGACATGTCTTGTCCAAGAGTGCAGAGTTCTCTGCAGTAGTCTTCTCTTCAGCTATTCCAACCAGCAGTGGAAACAAAGCACTTTGTTGGTTCTTCCTACTCTACTAATGAAAAGGGAAAACCCACAGAGTGAGCCAGTGGTGATTTGTCAACTAAGGATGAAGTGTGTTTCCAAATAAAAAACTCCTTTTGAGTCAGATGAGCATGCTGCTTTACATCATCTGCTCCTCCTGCTTATACCTCCAGCCTGGCCAGACCTAGTCTGCAAGGCTTTAACAGTCTGGTGTTGCTGAACAAGAGGAACTCTAAAAAGCAGCCACCATCTGTCTGTTGTGTCATCAGCTGCTGTTGGGCATGAACTGGCCCAGGGACTCTGCTCATAACTTTGGGATCAGAACAAGTAAAATTTACTTGAAATAATAGATTAAAAAAAAAACACCTCTGAAAGTATACTTTAGTAATAAAGGCTTTTTAGCATACATGCAGGAAAAAATACCAAAATCTCTGTGTAGTATGGTAGAAAAGTCATAAAATCAGTCATGGCTACTTCTTCCAAGTAATGTTACTAATCACAACAATTCCTGTCTGCCCATAAACTCAAAGCCTACTGTATATGATTAACTGGAAGCAGATGTCACAAGCAGTAAGATTTAAATTCCATGACAGTTAGTGTCATATGACAAAATGTAAATGCCAAGAATATACAAGTATAGCCTGCCTAATTATACCTTTGAAGTTTATCCTTAGTTTTTTGTATTTTTTTCCTGTGGGCCGATTTTATTCCTGCTTAACATTGTGTAGGAAAACATCTGCTCCAAAACCTGTGCAGCAAAGCACTGACCAGCTGTCACATACCAGCATCTCATTAGCCAGTGCTAATGAGGTGGAGAAGAGTATTGAAGGAATTGCAGAGAATGAAGAATCCTTATTGCCAATGATCGTGGGAAACAGCTTCATCGATACTAAGGTACTGTGACCTTTACTCACTCCCAGAACAGAAATCTTTCTTTATGTTTCATTGCTATAGCATCTGACTCCTTAGCAGAAGTAAAGTATGTGAACTACAAATCCACAGCAGGTTGTTTTAATGGGACAAGCACAAGTCACATTTTCAAGACTGATCTTAAAGTTCAGCTTGTCTTGCACTGTACTCTGCAGATTGCAGAGTTTGGCTCTGGTGCAGCATCAAAGGATTAAAGCTTCATAGTCTTTGGCTGCTAGGTGACTTCTGATAGTTGAAGGAGATAGGTGAGAGTCCTCATCAGCACCTGGTTCAGTAAGTACCTGCATGATCTGGTCAAGTATGACACTAAGCAGGTATGTCCTGCATTTGGCTAAACCATGACAAGGTATTAAAGCAAATGCTATTTTATATATATCTACTGGTAAGACAGTGCTACGTTTGATAAACTCCTAGGTGATCACATACTTGTGCAGAATCTTACAAAACCACATTGGATTTACTTCTGCATGCAGACATACTGACTTAAAGCTTGTTCTGTATTCAGTGCAAACTTGAACGAAGCTGCTCCCTGAGGAGCAAGAGCTGGGAAATGGAAATTGTACAGGCACAGACACTATGCCTATGAATGGTCACATTCAAAGGAGGAGGGTAAAAGCGGTGGCTGGAATATTTTGCTGTGTGTTTGCAGTATTATAGCTGTTGGATCTGGCCTCTGTGGACTTGCCAGATTTAGTGGCTCTGGTCTTGGCTTGTCTGGAGCAATAGATGAAGACCAGACCACAAAAGCACGACTGTGCACTAGGACTTCATTTGTCTTCCTTTTTAGAGTTGAGCCAATAGGTAAGAATAGAAAAACATTTTCAAATATCTTAGAAATTCAGTTTGTTAAAATAAATGTCTGTATGTCTCTGTTGTAGGGCGGGTCCGATCTAATAATTAACAGCTATGGCCCTGTCACAAAGGCCAACTGCAAGAAAAGGTGGCTGTTCTTCCAAGATACTAAGAAAGTGAAGACTGAGGAGGTAATTGGTCTAATGGGCAGATATGTGCAGTCTATACTGCAATACCTAGCACTTGTAAAGAAAGATATGTGGTTCTCTATGGAAAAGCATAATTAGCGGTCTAAGTGTGAACTGGATAGTTTCAGCAATGTTAAGGTTGATGGTGTTCTACCTTGTACTAAAGTCTTACAGAAGTTTCACTTTCTTTCCCAAGTTGTCAGATACTGTAACTCTTTACAGTTAACTGATGGCTTTCTTGCCTGTGCCCTTTTGTCTGTGAGCACCAGGATTCCTGTGTGCTGGGTCTACACGTAGCATCTATAATACTGTATCTGCAGAGACTAAATGCAAATTAAATATTTATAAATACAAATAATATAAAAGTATAAAGAATCCCCCCTACCCTGACAGCTACAGCTTTGCTGAAAAGAAACCATAAGAGGTAAATTAAATCATTTACCCAAAGTACTTGAAGGGACTGAGAATTTGAGCTAAAACTCTTTGGCTTCTTAAATTGCTACTCTGGACACATTTGCTTTTTGGATGAGAAAAGTAAGTTTAAAGCTGAAGTGTTAAGCCAAATCCCGTATGTTATCATGCAAATTCATACCTACAGGGTATCTAACTAATGTTTGCTTGTGCTCTTCAGTATTTAAGGAATAGGAAATCTTGATATCTGTGTTGTAAATTTGTGTTCCAGAATATTTCCAGAAGCAGCTGCTTATTTCTGATGCCTCTATAGGCAAAATACTTGCTACCAATGAATAATGCTTAAAGAATGTACATGAAGGGATGGGAGGGAGCTCTACCAAGTATATTTTGAAAATACCATCCATTCAGGTGTCTCCAGTGAAATCATTCTTGATTAGCCATGCTTAGCTAGAGGGATTATTTCATCTATTATGGAAGAGAATAGTATGAGTTTTAACTTCCTGTAGGAAAGCCTGAATTGTTCCAAGCCAGTGCTGTTAGACATACTCTGGTAGAGAGTGAGATAGGAAATGCAGTAAAAATTCAAATTAAGTCTTGGCTTTTGAGAGGCTGAACAACATCTTTCTCTCTGCTTTTTACCCTCAGCCTCAGAGAAGATTTGTCCAGGCGGTGTGCCTGTACCAGCCCGGGACCACGGTGCTGCTGGGTGAGGATGGCTCCCCTGGCTCTCCCGGCCAGCAGTCTGATTTCCAGGTGCCCTTCAGCACTGCTGCCGATACGGAGCATTCGGCTAACAGTGAAGGAAGCCATGAGACTGGTGACTCCGGAAGATTTTCTCACGAGTCCAACGATGAGATACACCTCTCCTCTGTGACTACCCTTCCTACTACCAGTCCTTTTGTTAGCAGTGACTTGGGTGTGGACGTGATGAGCTCTGCCATAAGTAACTGCACAGAGTCTCCTCTGCCGTTCGCTACTGACCAGACTCCTACCTCACCTCTTCAGATACACTCCACAGTGCAAAACTGATATCCTTAGAGCCACACCAGACATTCTTGCAGTGTATGTCTGTTCGAAGGACAATGAACAGGGAGCCAAAGTTTTATTGTGGAAAGCCTGACTAACCTAGCAGGTGACCCACATTGCCGTTGAATGTTTTTTTCCACACACCCACCCCCCATCCCCCCTTTTTGTTTTGTTTTGTTAGTTTGTTTTTTAACTCTCACTCATTTTGAATGTTCAGTGGTCAACAAATGTGAAAGGACAGTGAAGATTTCTGACTAAAGTTAAAAACCTGTCACTGGAGCAAAGGGAAAGCTGTTGGTCCTTTTGCTGATTATCTACCTCAGTTTGCCAAGAGGTAAACTCTGAATGATGACTGCTTTACCTCATTTGTGTTGTAGCTGGTCTCCGCTATGGAACTGATGATACTTCCTAGTAGTGTTGTTTCATTTTGGGTTCCTGTTTGTTTGTTTTCAGTTCTGTGTAGAATGTGTGTGCGCCTGTGTGCGCTCCGTGATCGAGGAGTTGTATCGGTAGGTGAACAAGATTGTTTAGCTGAAGCTCTGTCTTTAAAAAGAAGGAAACCTCAGAGTATAAACGTAATGATTTAATGTGGTTGACATAGAGGATGTAAAGCCTGGGAAAACTGGAGTTGGTGCTTCCATGTATACAGCCACATGAAATCTTTTGTACCTCTTGATTTCTCACGACCCCAGTAAGCCTAGGACAGTGCCTTTCCCCCAGAAACTTGCCAGCAACTGCTGACAGAATGTACGCTATATCCGTAGGGCTCTCGGACACGTTGGGTTCTCCACAGTGACAAATGCTGCCCCTTTATTGACAATTAATGCAAAAACATGACAAAATTAAGAAGTATTCAGCATTTCCAAACAGTTTGGCTCTGAGAGTTGTGGAATAGGTAATAATGCTGAGTATCCCAGTATCACAGTCCTTCTTAGCAATGGTGCCTTGCATTATATATTATGAAATTCCTGATTTGCCTTATGCCTCTTTAGTAGTCACAAAGTTGCTTTGGAGTACAGAAAGATGCCTTAAATGCTTCTTAGATAAGTAAACTGTATTGAGAGTTTATAGTTAATTTTTACCCAGCTTTCTGTGCTGATAAGCACTGCTAGCATCATAGCATGTCTTGAGCTGTTGTTAGGATGCAACCCTGCTCCTTACCTTTGCCTAGTGTGCTGTCTAGCCAAGAATTTTAGCTCAGGGAGTGACTTCACCCACATGCCAATCTAAAACTCTGATTAAGCTACCAAGAGAAATAAAAAAGCCAGAGCTTTAGTTGAAGAGTCTGTTGAAAGAGGTGTGTACTGCTACTGCCTCCAAGCCATGCAATTCCTGTTTTATACTACCTCCTTTAAAAGTTATTCTAGTGGGTTTTCTTTTTGTTTTGTTTTGTTGTTGTTTTTTTTCCTGTACTCAGGGAACAGTTTGTTACTTTTAAGCTGCTTCATGGAAATGTGGAGCAAACTGACAGGGTATCGTGTTGTTTTTTAATAGGAAAGAGAGGGAGAGAAAAGGAGGAGGCTGGAATCATCCAATGTTATAAACTTGCATGTATCTATACCCAGTCCTCTTCTCTGCTCCTCCTCTTTCCCTGTTTAACTTTAAAAAAAAAGGAAAAAAAAAGAGAGGAAAAAAAAATTAGGCATACTTTTTACTTTTTAAAAAATGTTTAAAATGTAATGTGAGAAAGGAACTGTAGGAACTCCTGGCTCTATTTAAGTCTGTCAGACCCCCCCCTTCCCCATTGACTTTACTGAGGCCAAGATGTCATACATAACGTAGGGCAGACTGACTTTTGCATTGTTCCACACATATCCCAAGGTGATCTGAAGTGATCAGTAAGCCCTACTGTTCTGTCTGCTTTGTGTGGATGAATTGGCCTCTAGTTACTGTAGTTCCATACCTTTTAACTGCTAGTTCTGAACCAGACAGTACACATTCACCTTTTCATGACTGTTGATTCAAATGCTTTAAAAATAATCTTGTACCAAAGACTTTTCTGTAGAACAGAAGGAAGCTGCGTATTGTCCAAAAATAATTGAACTAGTTAAAAGCTATAGGTTTGAAGAGTTGAATACATTTTATTATATAAGTAGTTACTAACAAAAAACAATAGGGCTTCTTGATTATAGTAGTTGATTGCATAGATAACTTGTATGCTTCTACACTTTTAACTACCTTATTGTTACAAGAGCCTTTAAAGAAAGTTATAATACCAGCAGATATCTCCAAAGACTTCCAAGTGTAATTTTTTTCTCCAGCATGTAGTTGATCAACAATACAGTATTAAAAAAAATAATTATTTTTAAATTTTTTTCAATCTACTTGCTGAAGAAAACTCTTTCACCAAAGATTTATTTTTGGTCTCATCAGGCAGAATATTTAGTGTACAGCAGAGTACTGTTTCTAGTTAGGTAAAGTGTGAATTAATGGAAACTAGGTTAAGAATGTGTAACTGTAGCATGAAGTTTCACACTTCATCTTTCAGGATAGCCTCTTTTTGTTAGTTTCCTTCAGAAAGAGCTGATATGCAGATGGTAACTGCTTCTCCAAAGACTTTTTTGCTGTAAGTACTGATAATCGGATGTAATTTTATGAGCTATATTCCAGGTAAATACTTTGAATCCTAAACTTTTTATTTCAGAGACCCACTCTGTAGTTTAACCCATGGATAGTTTGAGAAACAGACTTGATACAAAAGACTTTGTCAGTCTATGGTCTAACTAGTGTAGCCAAAGGGATGAAAACATTCAGTGTATTAGAGAACAGTGCACCCAGAAGTCTGTTCATCACTTAATATTTTATTAAGGTACTTTTTATCAGCAAATAAAGAAAACCAAAGATATTTAAAGTTACCTCAGCATATAGGCAAGCTTAGTTAGATATTATTCTTTCTTTTTATTTTTATGTTAACCAAATATAAAACGTTTCTCCAGAACCCAGTCTACATTCATGTGCTTCCCTTTACTTTGTCACAGTCATGATTACTACAGCACAAAAATATGTTGTTTTGAAAATTAATGGGCAATATTACTAATATACCACAAGACTGTGTGAGAGGAAATTTGTCTAATGAATGAAAACTCCACCAATGTAAAGCAAAGGAATTGTGTAGACTTTGATACTTTCTGTATTGAACTCAATAGCAGGTTCAATCCTTCATGATTGTAACAGTTCAGAATTGGCTCAAAGTTTAAATTCTTTGTATCTTGAAAGCCAACAGATGAAATTTTAGATGTGATATTACAGATACTAATTTTCTTAAAAACTTATACCTCTGGCTGTATAAGGAAATAAGTTTTCATATGTAAAATTTTTTCATTCACTTTGCCTAGAAAGAGCTGGCAGAACATGGTAGGTTGAATAGTTTCAGGTTTTCTGGTATTTTTCTTGATTGTGACTGTAGGAACTGGGTCCTGGAGAAAAACATACCATTTTTTAACTATGAATTTTACTGAATATGTTCTGAAAGATGAACATAAATGTGGAATTTAGTGTTACACTATGTGAATTGATTTTGTTTAAGTGTATTAAGAACTAAGGAGCCATGGCTGGTGTGATGAGTGTATATGCAACCCTTTTAATTCAAAAAAAAAAAGCAAAAATGTTGCTTGAAACTCACTTACCATGCTAATTGTGTTTCCAGGCAAGGACTCTACCCTTCAGTTTCAGCAGCAAGGCCTGTTTTGCAGGACCTGGATCAAAACCCAAATGCTCAATCTTCCCACAGTTATGCTTGTGTACCTTCTTCATATTTAACAAATGAAAGGTATTCTCCTCTTTCAGCAGTTATCCTTTCAGGAGTTATTCCCTTGCTTTATGCTATAAGCTAAATTTTGTTGGCTTTACTCAGGGTCCCCATCCTGTTTCTCTTTAAGTCTATGGGAGATTTTTTTTTTAATTTCAGTTTGTCTCGTCTGGACAGACAAAAACTGTTAAATCACCCAGTATTATTATTATTATTATTGAAGGGGAGAATTCTTACGTGTTGAAAACTTCCATTGGCAAATAGATTTTTCATAAAATCATAGAATAGTTTGGGTTGGAAGGGACCTTAGAGATCATCTTGTTCCAGCCCCCTGCCATGGGCCCAGGTTGCCCAAAGCCCAATCCAACCTGGCCTTCCAGGGAGGGGACAGCCACAGCTTCCCTGGGCAACACGTTCCAGTGTATGACTACTCTCATAGTGAAAAATTTCTTTGTTATATCTAGTGTAAATCTACCCTCTTCCAGTTTGTAGCCATTCCCCTCATCCTGTCATTACATGCCCTTGTAAAAAGTCCTTCCCCAGCTTTTCTGTAGGTCCCCTTCAGGTACTGGAAAGCTGCTATAAGGTCCTCCCAGAGCCTTCTCTTCTCCAGGCTGAACACCCCAACTCTCTCAGCTCTCAGCATTTGCTGCAACCTGAGTGTACACAGGAATAGTGACCAAAGACTGCTGGGGTCTCAGTAACATGCTACTTGTAACAAACTTGTAAGCCCTGAGACCAGGAGCTCTTACTTTATTTGTTACAAAATGAAGTTCATGAAGGGAGAAGTCCATCTCCTAACATGGGAAATGTTGGTAAGTTTTGTAGGGCACTCCATGCTTAGCCAAAAATCTCATTTGCACCAACTGCTAAGAGAGCTACACAAGTGTTTCACACAAAAGCAGAACTGCACCCAGTAATTGCTGAAGAGGTAGTTCTTAGCTTGAGCAACTGTTACACACTAGTTGCTGCAGCTCTGCAATTTCTGAAGCAGAGGAATTTGTAGGAAAAAGAGCCTTTCTATAATAATATAATTTAAAAATATGTTATTTATGTAACTGTATATTTTGGAACATGTTTCCAGAAAACACTATTCGTCAATTCAAGTCCAAAACCAAATCATTAATAGAGGCCTGCACGAAAAGAATACAAATTCCATTTGTCTCAGAATTCCTCTAGATTTACACTGACACTGGTCCTAATTGACTCAAAAGGGACATAAACACATGCTTAAAGTTTTGCATGTTGGGCCCTCTGGTTCCATTGTGAGCTGTGCTCCTTCCAGAAATTTTCAGCTTTTCATGGTTGCATATATCCACATAGCATCTGCCTGGTGTGTTTTCAGTGAAGACTGACTGTATATGAAAAACAGACTTATACAAATTTTGGTTTATATTGTTTGGCTTTTGTTTTTTTTTTTTTTAAGTTGTGAATGAATTGCCAGTGTAGGAGCCAGGTATGTATCTCATATTGTGGTGTTCTGGATCCTTTCACTCTGTGTGCCATTTTCTTCTAAGGGCAGCAATGGCTGACTGGCTAATGGAGGATGGAGCTGAATTGTATTAATTTTATATTTGTCTCAGGGGATCAGCTCCATGAATTCCATTGTGTGAGGGAAGCTAATGTTTGCCCTGATTTGAATGTAACTTTTTAATGTCTTTTGAAAACTATTTTGTTTAATAATGTGGATTTGTTTCTTTTTATCTAGCATTCTAGTAACTGTTACCTAGTGTGTTGGTTCATTTTCCCCTTCAGGGTTGTTAATATACTACCCCAACGTCATGCCAAAAAGTAATAGAAGTTTAAATGCCAAATGTTTATGAAACTGCTGTCTAAATACTGATGGATTGCACAGTTGAAATAAAAGTTTCCCTTAGTAAAAGTGCTACTTGATAAATAATTTATTTGCAGTCTCTGGCTCAAAACAAGTAAGATATAAATACAGTGCCTCATTTTAGGCTGAGCAGCTTAGGGATGTGTTGGCACTTGAAGTCACAGAGGTAAACTGCATATGCCTCATCACTGAAACTCAAAGAACTTTCCCAAACATATATTCATGTGTCACTTATGTACCTGGAGTTATTTCCTACCTAAAAACCTCGTCTGTGTCCCACTATTGTCCAACTCCCACCTCAATTTTGGTTTATTTTCACTGGGTATGGAAGATGTGGCTCTCAGCTGTTCTCAGAAGTCTGGGAAGCTACTGACAAAGCTGCACTACTGAGTTTTTCCCAGCATTTTTACACCCGATGACTGTTGAACCTGGTATTTCAACATATGAGGAGACTACAAGAATGCAGTTGCTGTTGGTCAAAAGGCAAATGGCCATCTTTGCAAAGGACTATGTTCTAGATGAAAGTCAGTAAAGGTAAATTAGCAAGGAAATTCTGTTCTGTAGGGACTAAAAGGAAAAGCACTGAAATTGGCCAGGCAGTTTATAGAGTTAGGTACAGAGCTGGATTTAGAGTAGTGGTTCCCATACAAATCTTACACTACTGGAAGTAAAATCACAGTAATTACTGCTGCTATTTACAGGGTCTCTAGGGAGAATAAACCAAAACAGCAATAGTATCTAAACTCTTGCAGTACCTAGGTGTGCTTGATTTTGGTTTTTCATCTATATTGTTCCCTAAAAGACTGGAACTTTTCATTGGCAATGTATATATTTAATGGGAAAGAAAAGATACTTCACAGGTATTCCAAAGCTTTGAAATCACAGCATTGGAATGCAAAACTTAAAATAAATGTTCACTAACCTTCTTCTATGTCCAGGACATTACTGCTTCTGAATAGTTATTTCTGCCTGTTACTTCGACCCTCTCTGAGGCATGCACCCTGTCACTTAAGGTGTCCCTTAGAGGATGTGCTGGGTGCACCCCTAGGAGACATAAGGCCTTTCTGCTGTGATAGTATCCCGTGCTGATGGGTCAGGCTGCTGGGATTCTACAGTCTAACGGTGATGTCTCTCTTTCCTTTTGAGTTCTCAGAAGACTAAGGAAATCTGAAACGCCTCATCATGCTTCTTTAGGAATCACAGCTGTTCTTACCTGCAGAGTCTGCTGATAGAACAGTTCTGCCTAGCTGGGTAGCTTATATGACATTTATCCCTGGGACTGTTACAGCAGCTGTGGTGACTATTTATAAAACAAACTCTAATCCAAAGCTCTTTATTCCTTATGTCCAAATATAGCAACGCTGAAATTGTTATTCAAAGATAATTGAGGAAATTATACCAATGCTGAAAAAATACTAAAATTATTGTAACAGAGTATTTGTAAAAAATAAATAGATCTAATCATAGAATGCTGTGGGTTGGAAGGGACCTCAAAGATCATCTAGTTGCAACTCCCCTAACATGTTGGTGTTTGTTTATATATAGAGAGACATAAAGCTAACAAAGATTTTTTAATAGCTAGGGAGCAATCAGCTTGTCCAGTGATAGGAAAGCTCTATGAGTGTAGTCACCCAGAGATGCTCTTCTTTCTCTAGGTGAGAAAAGAAAGCAAATCTAATTCCTGATTATGTTACTGCTGGTTAGTACAGGTATATTTTAATGTCCAGAATCCTTATTTGTAATAGCAATAAATAAATAGTACAGCTTTACCTTTCAGTGAGTTTTTGTTGCAAAGGAAAGCTTTACAACAGCCCTGGGTTGTGACCTGTGTTGTGTGGTACCTGCCTGCAGTCTGCCACCAAACTGCACGAGCTTCAGACAGGTGAGCTCTGTGGGCCACACTGAATGGCCACATTAATTGAAATGACAACATTGCTGTTTGTTCAGTTTATCAGTGACATCAATGTAGTCTTTGCTTATCTGTTTTTTTTTTGAATAAAAGGACCAACACCTTGGAATATGAAGGCCAGCTTTCTGCCATGCTTTGCAGCTTGCTCAGCAAGCAGGAAAGCAAGGAGGGAAAGGAGTCTACCTGCAGTTGTGGCTATACATCAGAATTATGGTATGTGAAACATCCATTGCATGAAAACAGGTGAGCAGCAGTTCTTTATGGGTTAATTTCTCTTTCTGTCCTCATCCTTTTGCTCAGCAGGTAAAATTGCCATCTCTGTTAGGTGGCAGAGTTTTTGCCTGTATTTGGCTGCTAATACTGGGTAGAGCACCACACATTAATGGAACTGGCAGCCTCAAGATCTGCACTGGGTACATATATTTCAAAAACCAGCACAACTGTCTACTAATTGTGAAGCTCTGGTGACTGCAGGTCTCCTTTGCACCTAAAGTCAGACTTTGTGCTTAGTTACATATGAAAAAAAGACATTGCTTTCATTTCATTTATCTCTTCAATTATTTTTCTGAATATTTACAAGTAAATCCAGTTGGGATTTCTGTTTGGGGATGCATTAGCATTTGTTATCAGTAGGATTAACCTATGCCATATCTTATTTCTAATACATGTTGGCACTGTGCATCCCAGTCTGCCTCCCCTTTCTCCTTCATCTACAATCATGGTTTCAGGATTGGTGCTCAGTCATACCCTCTGTCACTAAGAGAGAAGCTGTAGGTGTTAATGCCATTGCTGACTGTCTTGTAGTGTCCTACTCTTTCTATAACTAATGCTTTAAGACCTGCCTTTACCTTTTCTTTCCTACACAGTAGAGAGGATGGGATTTGAACCCTCCTCTCTGCACATACTTGCATGCTAGAGCCCCAGGTAAACAAGCTCAGATTCAGCAAAGAAACACCATATTGTTTCTGTCTGAAAATGGAGTGTAAGCTTTAGTTAAATCCCATAATTTAAGGCCCATTTACAGAGAAATACACCATTAAGGCATACAGAAAATGCAAATAATTCAGAATGTAGCTGTGCCACGGTGAAAGATACACCATATCCTTAGTCCAAAAGATCTCCCTTGGCTGGCATTAGAGGTCTGGAGGCTGGCAAATGTGTGGGTGCCAGATGCTCTCCAAGAGACTGCTGCCCTTAATGTCAGGCACGAGTCCTGGGCCTGCCAGAACCAGCTGAGTTGGTTTTCTGGGAGTGCTGCTAAATGGTTCTCTGGAGAAATGGCTCAGGCATCGCTGGAACTTGACCAGAATTCCAGGTGGGTCCAAGAGCTGCTAGATACTGTAATCATCTGCAGTTTCAAAGGATGAAAGTGAATTTCTGTGGGTGACTGAAGATAAGTTTCCTATTATACTGCTCCATGAGAAGTTTAAAATCAGTACCACTGGATTCTGCTTTAGCTGGAAATAGTCTGGGGACTCCCCAGAGGTCATGTTTATAAAATGGTTTTGAATTTTCTTTTATCTGCACGGCAATACACTGAGGAAAAAGATTTTCATGAGTAAAGCAGTAGATTTCTGGCTAGGCTGCCAGGCAGTTGCACCACATGAAAACAGGAAAAGTGTTGCTCCACTACAGCCTTTAACAATTAGCATTTTTATCTGCAGGTTTAGGAAATTAACCCTTCCAGTTTGCTGGAAGCTATCATCAGGGGATGTGATATATGCTGCCTCCTTACTTCTTGCAGTTTACAGTCATGCTAGCTTAAAACAATCCCACTGAACTACTTGCTCATAGCCTTCCCTAGTCTAGGTCATGCAAAGTTGGAAGACAGTTTTGCACAGATTGCAAAATAATAATAAACTAATTTCCATTAAAACGATACCATTCATGTTAGTAGCGATCATGCTTTGGAATAGACCTTGAATATTTGAAAGTCAAGAACGGCTTTCTCAGTCTCAACCAAATAGAACAATCTGTCTTGGCTTTACACAAAACCCAGGCAGAATGAATCCCTTGAGATCAAGATTTCCCACTTCAAAGGATAAGTTAACTCCAAGCTTAAGTTCTAAGTATTTAAATTAAAATTCTTCCCCAAAATAAAAAACAAGTCAACCTCTAATTTATAATCAGAAATCTGATACTGGCTTTTACAAAACTACAGAAAAATGAATATATTAGAGAGGAAAACACCCCTTTTTATATACTGCATCTCTAGTTTTGTGATCTACATGTGGCAAGATAAAATCTGAATGAGGTCTGCATACTAGAAGTCATTGCAGCACAGCCTAGAAGAATCACAGTGATTACCCATTTCTGCCATTGTAAAGGCTCAGAGGTTTACGTGAGCCTGGACTACCCCTGACATTAGTGTTATAACACTGGCTGGAGATGGAACAAGTGCCTTGGCACCCAGCAGAGTGTGCTGGATTTCATCATATCCTATGATTTACACGTCTCAGCCTGAGTGACAAGGCTGCCATTTGCAGCTGGGCTGACTGGAAACAACCTTTTAATAGGAGTAGTTCACAACTTGATTTAGTGTTCAACTGGAGTTTTGTGATGATGTTTCTCTTCTGTAGCTCAGTTAAGCCAAAACTTAGACCAGCCCTCCAGTGAATGACAGGATTCCTGTAGGAACAGATGGATAGTGCCCTAAAATGTGTCTGTGAATTTCAGATTTTGAATGTTACCCACTAGGCATAATATATGTCAAGCACTTTAATCCCTTTTGGTGTTGACAGACAGAAAGTGCATATATTTTAAATAATTAGTTCCACATTCTTTTCTTGAAATCCCGGATTTCATGTGAATTTTAGCCTGGGGATTAGGGAAGCTGCTCTCGGCTGTAACGGGCGAGTGCAGCATCGGTGTAACTAGGTCACAGAATACTTAGGCGCATTTTGTTATCTGTCCTTGTGTTCTTCCCTACTTTGGTTGCACAATAAACAAAAGAGGAAACTAAGTTTGATCCATTATCTCCTCTTAAAGGAATGGTGGGTTTGTTTCACTGCGTATGTGTACTGCGTGGTGCGTTTGGGACATCTTTTATTTACAATTTCTTTCCTGCTTTAACTGCATAGTCTACTAACACCCAAATTCAGATACTAGTTGGTTCGTGAGTCCCAGAAGATCTCCTGTTACTCATACTTACTTGTCCAAAATTGTACTGTTTTTTACTTAAAAATTAAGACTGAACTATAGTTGAGCTGCTCTCTCATTCTCCTTCCTCAACAGAATGGGAAAAAAAAAGTGAAAAAGCTCATTGATCAAGGTAAAGACAGGGAGGTCACAATTATCAGAGGCAAAACAAACTTGGCTTGGGGAAAATAATTCATTGCTTCTGGTCTGTACTTACAGAGGCCATGCTAGCAGCCTCTCTATTGACAAAACCATGCCACCTATACACAATACAAACATTAATGATATTTTTGTACTAACATTTTGATCCTGTTTGCTGTTTAATATAGAGCTGGTGGCTTCTGAGTACCCCGCTTTAAAGAAACAAAATTAAAGTTGAAAAACTCAGTTACTGCTCTGGATGGAGGGAAGGGCAAATGATGTAGTTTGAGGAGGCTGTAAAATTAATTGTTCCCCTTGACAGACACGTTCTTGCTAAAATCTGTCCCCATTCTTGGCTATCCCTATCCCTTCTAGACAGACCAGATGCACTCCATAAGCCCCAATATGAAGTTCTCCAAAGAGAAACTAGTACATTAATACTGAAAAAATCTGGCCTCTAAATCTGACTTGGAGTTTTGTAACTGTGGGCTGAGCACCAGTATTTTGTCTTGCTACAAATATATGTTGGTTTTAATTGAAGGCAGTGCGTTACAAATCCATGGATTAAATCTATTCCTTCATGTGCTATTTGACTATAGCAATGAGGTACTGATTCTCTTCCTTAGTGCAGAAAGCTATTATTTACCCATCTGTAACTAGGGTTAGAGCAACTGTGGTCTGGCTAGAAGCTGCATAGTGTGGTATCACAGAATCCAGAAATCTGCAGAGGTACTGAGGGAGGCTCTGTTGTTCTTTCAGGGACTGTGCCTGATTCTCTGAGCTGCAGCTTCCATGTGTACTTTGACTGGACAAGTACCCCTAGTGCTTGAGATTCAAGGACTTCAGTCAGCGGGTCTGCTCCATCCCAGAGGCAGTGCCCTGTGAACCACTCATTCCAAAACCATAAAAAAGCAGACCATAAAACAGAACAAATGCATTATGTGTAAGTTTCTGTAATATATAGATCTTGTCAAATGAGTATGACTCACAAAACACTGTAAAGAAGTTGTTGCTGGTGTACAAGAGAAAAGAGGCAGTGTATCCAGGATGATTCCCTCCAGGGCAGACAGACAGACGGGTCAAGAAGCTCTCTGGTCTGTCCAAGGCTTACTGAGATGCAGGGCTGAGATGGGAGAATACCCAGGGCTGAGATGAGAGAATGCAACTGTGCTCAGCATGGAGAGCTTATACTACAAGAGCCTCTGCTACCTCTGGAGTTAGTGTTGCCACTCCGTTAGTTTTATGGCAAAGATTGCACTTTGGCAATTCTGCCATGCAAATCCCAGAAGAGGCTTTGCCTAAGTTTAATTACTTAGTTACAAATGCACCAATGCACAGGACAACCTGGAACAAGGTTTCCACAGGTTTTTACAGCATGCAAATTTTATAACTTTTACTCTCAGCAAAGTCATTGACAGAGTCTGGATGCAAGAGCAGACTCATAACCAATTACTGCAAAGATCAGTGTGGCCTTTGCTGAAAACTAGACAGGGCTCTTGAGAGAACTGAGTAAGTGCAGAAATTAAATGCTTAACTCCTTTTTTTCATCAAATCATGATAAACAGGAACATGCAAAGGATTAAAGAGGATAATCCAGAAAGCACAAGAAATTGCATTTCTTTCATTTCCCCACATGATTGTCCCCATTTTGCTATTCATTGCTCAACAGGAGACCTCTTCTTTGGGTAGGATGAAGTCCATTGTGCAGAGGAGCCCCAAAAGGTTTGTTAAACATGCATTTGTTCCTCTTCAAGATTTATTACATTGAAAGTTACCTTTTACTTATCCTAGAAGTGAAATGGAAAGAAATCTTAAGTTCCTTGGTGACTTGAAGATCAAATGAGGTTTTTTAATTCTAATATATATCTATATATCTATATATCTATATATCTATATAT
>VXBZ01006815.1:321349-342012 GCA_013399135.1 Heliornis fulica
CCTGCGGCTGGCGGCGGGGCCGGGCGGCGCGGGAGCCGCGCTAAGTTTGCACGGTGGGGCCCGGCCGGGCCCCGGGAGCTCCCGCAGCCTCCGGGCCTGGAAATGGGAAAGTCGGAGGTTGCTCCGCGCGGTGGTGTGACCCGCGAGTGGAGGCGTGCTGGTGCGTGGTTATGTCTGCTGCGTTCTTCTGGATGTGCTGCCCATTAGTATGCAGCGTGCATCCTGTTGGTGCAAGGGAATACGTCGGCAGTGCCACATGTCCGAGTTAGTGTTGATGCAGAGCCCATAAATTACGGTTGAGTGTTGTGCTCTTCTACCCGTGGTCTTGCTCTGGTGCTAGATTTTAGTTGGGGTTTTGTTTTTCTCCCCTGAGAAAACGAATATCGAAATACTATTCGTTATTAATGGCACTGTTGTATGGCTGTAGTGAGGTTTGAAGTATGCTTTTCTTTGAACTGTGTAAGGAGGAGGGTAGAAATACGTATCCCTATCGACTTCGGCTGTGCAACAGACTTTAATGGCAGGAGCACGTCTGTGTGGCGGCACTTGTGTCCTTCCAACCCTTAAAAACAGAAATGCATTTCTGAATGAAATAATGATAGATCGTAGGGTGAGTGAACCAAGTGAAAATCATGTAAAAAATGGTAAGATCTGCACTTGATTGTGTCGCTTTTCCTCGCCGCCTGTTTTGCCCCTGGAATTCTATTGTTCCTGATGTTTTAAGCTTTTTTTTATGATTGGGTAAGTAGGGAAAGGTGTCGATTCCTCTGTGCGTATTGTCATCGATTTGCAGTTTGCTTTTCTAAAACTGTTCTAGTAACAGCTGGGTTATGATCTTGAGAATGAGAGAATGAAAATATGCAGCAGTGTTACAAAGGAGACTGGGATTCATTAGATTCCTTCACTCTCAAGCCCTGATTCTGCAGATATTTGAGCACAGTTTCACATGCCTGAGTTACCCATTGAGTTCCATGAAATTACCACTTGATATAAAAATGTTTACAGTATCAGAGCCACAGAATAGGCTCACCAAATCTGATTGAAACTAGACTCTTTTTACTTTTCTCTCTATAATGAAAAGTTTTTTCATCTGTGCTTCTTGGTAAAAGTGAGATACAGCACTCTTTAAAGAGACTGAGATACAGCACTCTTTAAAGAGATCCTGGCATCCATCCCGTAAAAACCTAGACAGAGGTTTGTCAGTGAATGTGAAAATGATCCATAGTATACTTGCAGTATGCTAAGTATGGCATAAATTGTATGCAAACTCATAATTTCTTAATGTGTAAACAAAAATACAAATTGTGGTTCTCCTGACAACACAGAAAAATATCTATCTTATGTTTGTATGAAGTAAAAAAGAATACAGGGCTTTTCTCTTTTCTTTTTCCCAAATGTAAATGGCTGAAATATATTTTCTGTTATTTAACAAGGGAATAGTTATCATATATGCATTTGTATCTCTAGATCCATTACTTATACGATGTCCCAGTCAAAAGAATTGTATTTTCTTCTAGAAAGTTAGTGTCAAACGAAATAATTTTTTTACTGTTAGTGCAACGTTCCAGAATGCTTGGTACACCTTTTAATGAAAGCCTGTGTACCACAAGTGACTTTCTGGAAAGTTTATTTTGGCTGCATGAAAATGACCCTCATTCACTCTTTTTTGGAGGTATGCTAGGACTAACATTCTGTTTCCTTTCATGTATAAATTAGATCATTATAAAATCCACAGGGAATATATAAGTTTGTAGGGCTAAATTAAATCATTGGCCTCACACAGCGAGAACTGAAAATACAAAAGCTTTATACCTTTCCAGACTCATTCCTGCAAACCTGGGCATGTGAATGGCTTCTCCCATGTAAGTAATTAACGTAGAGTTCAGTGGAACTTGTCACTGGAATTCTAATATTCATATGTTTCTGAACAATGAGATCCCAGAGAGGGAGTCTGTGCTTCATAAAATTATGTAAAATTGCACATGAATACATTCCTCAATATTCTGTTTGGTCATAAATTTACTAATACCTGTGCTGCTAGTCGCTGAATTTATTAAAAGAAATCTGGATATTTGCAATTTTTTACTAGTAGTCATTAATGCAATTCAGGCACTAATTGTACAAGGCTGTGAACAGGAGTGAGTTGTATGAAATGTGAGATGTGAGGAATGGTATTCGCAGTACAATCACACCCTGGATTTAAGCTAAATGTATAGGAATGCTGGAGAAGCTGCTAATGGAAAGTACAGGGACAGTTTTGAGCAATGTGATGCATTGAGCTGGAATTTAAGGGAGATTTGTCATCATTCTTTATGTAAAACTTTATGCTGTGATTATTTAGTATCTATAGTTAGTGCAGTGGCAGTGCTTCGTAGCACACAATGTATATGCAGGGTTTTAAATTCTAAATCAAGGCAAAAAGGTGCCTTGCTTGTTCATTTTAAGAGTAATCCTGAGTTATTGTGATGGTAGGTTATATCACAGTATGTTCGAGCATGAGTTTACTTTGAACGCATGGTAGTGAATTTGTGCCTTAAATCTTTGAAATTCAGGCTTAAAATCTGATAGGTGTTGATTTGGGATGTCCACACATCTTTATTATGTATAGTGAAAACTGAAATTAAAGTGACAGCCAAACCCAAAAGAAACTTATTAAAGCAGAGGCAGAACTGGATTCTGACTCAAGGTAGGACTGGTAAATTCCCTGAAACCTCAGAAAAGGAGAGGGGTAGGAGGGAAGTGCTAAAAGTGAAAATTTGTCAGGCTTCTTGTGATCAGGAGGATTTGAAATAACTGTTGAATATTTCTGCCTGTATGCAGTAAGACTACCTCTTCCCCATGAGAAGAGATTTTGTGTTGATTTGCCGAAGAGTCCCAAGTCTGGTTTAGCTGTTTACTGGGAATACTTGTCTAATGCAGACCAGTGTAATGTCATACATTATGCTTCCATGCATACTATTGAGAATCGAGTTTCCTTCAGGTACCCTTTGGTAATAAAGACAAACCCATGTGTTCAGCTGTATGTTGAATTTAACAGACTGGAAATTTGTTTAAACAACATGGCAGGTTTTCAGTGGTTTTCATTCATGCATCTAGTAAGGTTTGCCATTTCCTTCATGTCCTGTTGTAATGTACTGTTGTACACTGTCACAGCGAGTTTGATAAATGCTGTGTCTGTGTAAGTTTAACAGGAGGTGAATCTTAGGCGTGGTTTTAAGCAGTTGTTCCCAAAGTTTTGTGCAAACGAGAAATACTTCTAACTGGTGAAGAAGAGATGTATATATGAACATAAAGTAAATGGAAATGTTTATTCAAACTGTAATGAGCATGAATTAGACATTAAAGTGGTAACAGACTAAGATAGTATGCTAACTTTTACTTGTGTGTGTTTGCTCCTTAAGAACTTGCAATGTAAGGCACCAGAATTAATGTAAGTTCAGTATTTGTAACAAATACCTGTTGCTATGGCAGAGGCAAACTTCAAATATGTTCTGTAGAAAAAATAACTCAGTGTTGTACTGATTGAAATTTTGTAGGTGGTGACAGTGGATTGGATGGGTTAGGAGGACCAGGAGTACAACTTGGAAGCCCTGATAAGAAAAAGCGCAAAGCAAATACACAGGTAAATTCCCTTTGGTTGTTTTGATTACTTAAATAGTGCACTGTGGTGTTAGCTAGTGTGACTCTCACATTGTTCAGAATATCAGTCTATTCTCGTAAATAGCAGTTACATACCAAGTATTTCAGTTGTATTGCAAAGTTGAAATCTTCATAGTACTAGTTTTCTCACTACAGTTATTTTAATCTCTGTAGGTTGCCAAAGACCTATAAAGTGAGGAGCACAGTAAGATTGCAACAGCTTGTAATTTACCATATGTGTTTGGTTTTGAGATAGACTCTTAATGACTTTGTAACCATTGGTACAGCATGAGTAGTTGCCACGAGACTACTTTGCTTCTTCCTTTTATTCCTGTATATGTAGGTTTGTGGGCTAATGGTTCATGTCAGTTTGTTAATGCTTTGACCAAACTCTTGGCATATTCCCCAAGTGATTTTCAGGCAAAATCTGTGAGGTAGGTTTGGCTCCTTTCCAATGAATCCCTGCAATTTGGCATTTCTATACAGTTTCTGTTTCCAGAGAAGGAAGCCAGAATACAAAACATCTAAAGCAATTTGCTATCTGTAGTGCAGAATTTTCCTTTGTGTGCTCATTCATCTTTGAATTAGAGTATCTGTTAATTTGGTACTGTCTGGTGAGAACAATTTTATTTATGTAGGTCAGACAACCACTTTGTGTTTGGCCTATCCAGATTCCATTGAGATGTGGATCTTGTCTCTTGATTTTTGCTTTGTTTTAAAGTAGTAATGGTGAAACCTGCTCTGAGAAATATTCAATTATTTTGAAGGTTTCAGACCTCTTTCTTTGTGGAGCTTTCCTTGTGTTCTGGAATGGTGGTAACTGTAGAGGTCATACAGGTTATTTTCCTCTCTTCTTATCAGATTCAAAATTTGCAGCACAGCAGAATTTTTATAAAAAAATAAATCAGTCTTATTTTATTAGTATTTAGGAGGAAATTTTTCTGTGAGCACAGTTAGTATGAGGGTGAACCAACTAGCTGTCCTCCACAGGCTAGTCTCGAATGGAGTTCAATCATATAGCCATTCTGGTGACATTTAACCAGCCTCTGAGCTCTACTAAGCACTTTTTTTTTTATACCTATTGACTGTGCATTGCAGGACTGTCCACAGTCACTGAACGCTCATAAGGGACGCCTCAGCTAGGTACGCAGAATACAGAAAATTCCTATATGCATCCTCCTATGGTGTATATACCTTTCTCAGGGTCATAGTAACATTAAGTTTGAATATCCTCCTAGAAGCAAGGCATCTTAAGAGGTGTATATTCAGTAAAATTAATCCAAAAATGAAACCAAGGAAATACTTAAAATCTGCTCTTCAACATTTAGAAATAATTTGTGCATATCTTTGACACATGGCTTTCCCTATTGTTGCTTTTCTTATGTAAAAGATTAAGAAATAGAAGTCACATGCCAAGTATTTTCAGAAGCATGGTTGTGCAACTGCACAATTTTTAAAATACCAAGATTACGATAAGTCACCATGTTATCTGGAGCCCAAACTCCTCTTTTGGATCTGTACTGAAATTTCAGACAGCCTGGCAGGGTACAGTGTGTAAGCTTTACACACAACTGAAGAGTTCTTTTAGCAGTAGTGCTGCTAATCCAGGACCTTTGTGGTTGGTCTGTCTTGCAGGGAAATACTAAAACTAATTTAAATGTTGTATTTAAAATATTTTTAGGGATCATCATTTCCTCCTCCATCTGAATATGCTCCACCGCCGAATCCAAGCTCTGACCACCTTGTAGCTGCAAATCCATTTGATGACAACTATAATACTGTCTCTTATAAACAACTTCCTTCAGGAAATCCATATTTTAGTAATCCTGGCTACCCTGGCTTTGGAGGCTATAACACTTTCAGAATGCCACCTCACATGCTGCCCAGAGTATCTTCACCATATGGTGGTTCTTACTCCCTCAGAAACCAACCACATCCCCTTCCTCAAAATCCTGTGGGAATGGGTTTTAGTCGACCTCACTCTTTCAGCTTTGGTCCACATGATAACCCAGGTTTTGGGAATCAACCACCTTATAGTAGTGGTCAGATAAATCAAAATGTCACTATGCCTGGTCAGCATTTCAGACCAAATACTGGTGAGAACTTTGGCCATTCTGGTCAGATATCTCACCCTGATGTGCCATCTAACTTTGGTCCTGGAAGCAATCCAAATTTCCCAAATTCTCATCTAGAGTCAAACCATTCTTTTGTTCCTCCACCGAACACATACAACCAGACAAAATCGTCAGCACAAAAGCAAGACTTTAGTCAAGGTGCAAGCAAAGCATCCAGCCAGAACACTGCTGCTCATCAGCATCACCACAGGACAGAGGACATTGTGAGTCAAGGTAATAGTGACCTAAAAACCGTTACCCGAACCAATGTGGTAAATCAGGATAACAGCCATTGCAATAGCGCTGACAACACTAACTCTGGTCATTCGAATGGGACTCAGAGTAAGTCCCGCCAGCCTCGAGGTACTGCTGAAGGATGCAACTCTGAAAAGAGCAGCAAAACACCCCTTCATCCCAGTCGACATGGTCACTCGTCCTCTGAACCCGTCTATCCATGTGGAATTTGTACACACGAAGTTAATGATGACCAGGATGCCATCCTGTGTGAAGCCTCTTGTCAAAAATGGTTTCATCGGATCTGTACAGGCATGACTGAGTCAGCTTACGGCCTTCTTACAGCAGAAGCATCAGCAGTATGGGGTTGTGATACTTGCATGGCTGACAAAGATGTCCAGTTAATGCGTACAAGAGAGACTGCAGGACCACCTGCGTTGAATGCGGATGGCTAACAACGTGAGTCGGTGGTAGTGGCTGAAATCCTTGCTGTGAAGGTTTAGGTACAGATTGGGTACTACACTTTCTGCAGACAATCAGTTGTGTTTGATTGCTGTCATCTTTTTTCCCTAATCTGTTTTCACTCATAAACCTCCATCTCAGCTTTCATACTCTTAGTTTTATGTGTGCAAATGTTTTACAGGATTAAATAAAAAATATTTCTGATTAAACTGCAAAACACAACTGACAGTTGATCAGAAGTAGGACGTGCATTAACAATTTTATTGAAGGCAGAAATGTGCCTGTATGAACAGCGTCTAGTTTGCTAGTGTTAATGTGTTAACTGACACTAGCATTTAGTGCTCAGTTTTAATGGTAATGTAATCACAAGTACTCGTTACACTTTATTTTTGCGGAGTGAATGTCCATTACTGATATTCTTCCGATCCTTTCTTTGGACATAGCTGAAGTGACACGGAGGAATGTGCAGTATTAATAGATTTTATTTTAGGCTAAATCAGAGAATGTCATATGTGCTTTTTTTCCAGGTTTGGACACAGAGCATTAACATATTACTCAAAAATCAATGACTTCATACTTAGTAACACATTGAAATACACCAACTCTTACACATTTTTATTTTCTTGTGAAGTCAATGATCTCCTTGGATTTATCAGCATATAATTACTTGCTTAAGACTCTTACTAGGTCTTGTAGAACTTGGAAATAGTTACAAAGTACAATTATATCGTAAAAAAAAGAACACATCAAGTTTATGAAGTCCAGTGCTTTAAATCTAGAGAATACCAAAACTAGGGTTGCATATGTAACCTCAATTCATTTCTCTTAAGCACATAGATTAGGATACAGTCTCTGCATCTGTCACAGTTGTGCAGTCATGCACCTCTCATACTTTTCTCATTGATGGTTCTAGTCTCCTGCCTTAGTGCTGTCTGAGAATTGTGAATGAACTCATGCAAGGAAAGTTCTGCCCATCTTCTAGGGCTTTTAACTAGAGCCTGTCGGGTCTTCCTGAGCTTGCACAGTCTGCTCGGCCTGAAGGAGGGAGCAGGGTAATAGAATGTGCTCAGCACAGGCTCTGAATTGTAAGACAGCAAAGTCTTAAAACTGAATTCCCACCACTGCCTCAGCCAGCCCTGCAGTGACGGGGTGGGAAGTGTAGGGTGAGGAAAAAACAGCCTTTGAGTTAGGTGAGGTAAGCAATCAGAAGTTTAAGCTCTTTGTTAACCTTGATATCCAACTGACAAACTTAAATGGCAATAGAACTTCATGTGTGATGGGAAGAATTCTATTTTAATATGGGTAATTTGATTGCATTCTTGATCTCAGAAATATGTGTGCCCCCCCCCTTTTTTTTTTTTTTTTTAATGTGGGAAGACATAACAGCCTTGAAGACTTCAGCCTGAGCTATGTGATAAAGTTGCACATGCAACTGAAAATTAGTGTTTCTGTAGAGAGAAGTGGTGTTTTAACTAACTAAAAAGTGACACTGTAATCACAGACTCTGCTTGTAATGCCACTGTGCTGGAAACTCGGTTTTTAAACAATCAATTAAATCAGGTACTTGTCACATTCCTTAATGTGATAAATTGTTCGGGTCTGTGGTAATATAGAACAGAGTCATCTATATAAAGAGGTCACTTTTAGGATAAGCTATGCTAATGAGGGAAAAGTAAGGACTCCTAGCTAGTTCAGCATCGTGTTTGATTTTAAATGGGCTCTACTGTCATACTTTCCTGGGAGATACTGTGTAAATCTACACAACTGTCCTTGTTTTATTTTTAAAATGAAGAGTTTTATATATTCTTTCACTGGAGAAGTGCAGTATTGCCCTCCTTTTTTGTCTTGCCTCTCATCAGGAAAATGGAAATAATGTTGTGTAAATGATCATTCATATCTTGAGGATTTACTGTATGGTGATGTAAAGAAAGTGTAAGGCAGATCCAGGGCTTCTGTTTTCATCACTCTGCTTTCTTTAGTACAGAGACTAAATTTAATCTTGCTTTGTTACAGGTGTGATATTTAAAAACAAACCACAAAATAATAACCATGCAACATTTTCTGTTAGATCTATTCTTCAGTAGTTTTCCTAATGACTGACTGTTAAAATTTGCTTTTGGTATGTAAAGTAAAAATTAAACCAGACCTTGGTTAGATAGATTTGTTCCTTTGGGAATCCATTTAGTCTCTGCAACAACTTGCACTGTAAAGGTAGTGGAGCTGATTCAGACTCACAGCAATGTCAATGAAATACAAAAATTTTGATTAGTGAAAATTCAACAAGAGCTCCAATGGTGATACTGTTACTCAAGCGTGCTCTTCACAATACCTTTCCCACTCCCACACCCCATTCCTGCTGTGAGAAAATGTTTGGGGCATTTGTTCCTAAAAGTCCAACTAATATTCTAACCTTTTGGAGCAGACATCACATTTAAAATAGCCATGTATTTCTTAATCTCTTCCTCAACCCTTGAAGTTAGGTGTCTTCTATACTAGCTAGCCAGACACTAGAATTTAAATATAATGTTCTTACAAACTTGAAATCAACTGGAGTATCATATTATAAGGCCTTAAATTGTGTATTTGTGAAATTTAGATCTAACTATTTCAGTTTTTCTAAACTGGTACTGTGTTTGGTTTGTAACCCACTAAATTTTCTGTGTTTATGAACTTAAAAATTCAAGGCATTAGTAAATGCCAATTACAGCAAATAAAAACAAATGAACAGCAAAACCAAATATGTTACCGCACTGATAATAGAGGTATGAGTCATTAGTATCTCCAGAAGTGATCCAGCCAATATACATGCCCTACTGATACACTCTTGGCATACCTAAACTCTTTATCTAGAGAGAGGGTTAAACTTTGTTTTTCTCTGCATGTATTGACTTGTAGTAGTTAAGTATGCACAGAAAAAAACAACAATCATGTTTTGTTAGTAAGGTACTAGGAAAATGTCAGCTGGTTAGAATTAGAAATTAGTTATAGAGGGGTGGGCGGGAGGGCCGGGTGATTAGAATAGCTGAGGGTTTTTGTAATACTCTACATGAAACAGTTTGTATTGAAATATCATGTGCTTCTTTCATTGCTAGTGATTTAGACTGTACTGGTGCTGCACACCAAAAATATTGCAAGGATTTTGTAAATCTTATAAACCTTACCATTTTTTGTGGAAAATGCCTGTATCCTTTTTAAATAGCTCCTTTTCATGGTCAGAAATGCAGCCGATAATGCTCAAAACGGTGATGATTTTTTTTTTCCTAGACTGAAATAAATGTGTAAACTGGATTGAACAGTCCTTAATACTTAGGGTTTGTTTGTTTTATTTTGCTTTGTTTTGTTTTGTTGTTTTTTTTCCAGAGACCAGTTCTAAATGAGAAGATATCTAATTTACTCTTTAAAATACTTGTGTTACTTACTGGCATCAGGATAAGTGACAGTGCTGCATGTAGGCTAGAGGATAGATAGCAAAAATCGTGTTTCTGGCTGTTTCATTGAACCCTTTCACAACTTGAGACGAGCAGATTGACTGTTCGTGCCTCAGTCTTTTTTTTTTTTTTTTTTCAGAAGACAGGTCTAGTGCTTACTTTCTGAGGGTGTTTAGTGGTAAGCTGTTATCTGACATCTTCAGGTGGACAAGACTAGAGAAAACTAACAGAGTTTTCTCTCTTTAAAACAAAAAATTAATTCTGAGGGCTGCTCAAAGAAGAATATATTCTGTGAGCTCTGAATTTTTTAATCAATGAACCAGTTTTGTAATCACACTTTTCAGACCTCAAGCACGTGAGAATTCACAAAGTCAGTAGGACTGCATGCACACAGTCAAGAATGTTTCAGAGTGTTTGCAGTTTGGAGCCTATGATATTTTCAAGAGAAATGCTTTTTATGGTTTGAGATTTTTACAAAATCAGTGGTGTTCAAATGTAGCACCTTTTTAACATTTGTCTTTATTCCAATGTAATGATAACACCATCTGCATTAAATCTATCCCTTTCATTTTATAAATAAACATTGCCTGGCAGTAAAAAGTATTGGTGTTACATTTTTAAAAAAGGAAGTCATGCTTCTTACCATGCTGTATGTGACTTAAATGACTGTTTCATATTAAAACTAGTCTTTCCGTATGTACTGCTTAAATATACCTGTTTTGGGATATCAGTTCAGTACTTTTTATACAATCTTGAATGTGTTCCACATTGGTGACATGTATTTTTGCAACAACGTTTTTGTTTTGATTTTTAATTAGAGCATGTCTGAAGTAATACATGCATTAGTGCTGTGGTGTGTGGCAAAGTTAATGTATGTAATTCAAATTGGAAAAAAGTTTCCAGACTTTGTCCAACATTAACCCTGTGGCCAGGGATTAAATTACTATGTAATACAAATTATTTCATATCACGATGTGTTTGAAGCTACTCTATGAAGTATGTGAAACATTGTTTATGGATTGGTAGCTGGCATGGTATCTTGCATAGAAAAAGGTACAGTAGATGGTAGCAATTCATGGTAATTAAAACTGACTACCTTTCAGAACACACAGCACTTATGTGCATTGCCATCTTGTTGCCATAAATGTTAGTTTGAATTTCTTAATATTACCTACTGATAAATGGGTAATAAGCTCATGTATGTGAAAGTTCTATTCTAACACTCCTAGCTTACAAAACGTATTTTTTTTAATCTGTTGGATGTGATTAGATATATGCAGGAGGATATGGAACTGGATGTATTTTGAAGTTATTTTGCAATTACTAGGTTTTGTCTGAAGCTTTATATATTAGAATAGACTCTTCCTCAAAATTGGAAAATTAAGTGTACTTATCAGAACTCTTAAGGCAATACAACTATCCTACACTACATCTTGAGTTGCACACATTCACTTCTTTCTATGAAACTCCTTTGGTTTCATCTTGTCTTATGCTTTTTATGAAAAAAAAGGGTCCCTGTAGTGCCCTAGTGTTGTGTGTCATCAGTTCTGAGGTAATTAATTCTGAATGGTGTTCAGCCCTTTTGAGGCACTGCCTATAGCTTAAAGTATGTAATGTTGCCCTTGGTTTCCTGGTTCAGAAATTACTTATCCCAACATCATAGGAATACCTATTTACATATTCTCTGCCATACCTTATTAATTTTCCTTTTCATTTTCAGACAGACTGTCTCAAAATGATTTTTGTTCCAAACCTATCTTTTTACTCTGAGGTTTGTGCACTACAATTCAGGAATTGCTGTGTTGGAGACAGTTTGGGACTGGAGTCACGAGAGATGTGTCTATTCCTAGACTCTCATCTTCTAAAGGATGGTTTAAATCTGAACTTCCAAACAACTTAAGGAGGGCAATCTGTTTGTATCTTCTTTCTTTATTTTTTCCTTTCTTGATAGTTTGGGGTCTTTTTAAAATGTGAAATAATATGGAGTTGTTGAGGGATTTTTACTTGAGACAGTCTCTCCTCCAGGCTTTTGTGTATGGCCTTTAGAGCAGACACTGTGTTCTCTAGGGTCTTCTGACTTGTAATTTTTTTGTCTACATTCTACTTTCAGTGTTAAAGATGAGTTGAAAAAGGCAAGTTACCAATCTATTGCCAGCCAAACAGTGCAAAATATAAGCTGATTAAGATTGTTGACATTTAATATTTTTTGTTAACAATGATGTGATATTTTACCTTCTAGAAGAACATATATCAGAATCTGATTCAAACGTTCTTGGAAATGTACATAGTAGATTTTGTCCAGCACTGTATGTAACTTTGTTGCTTTCTGTTGTCTGGTTTCAGTTACCTTTAAAATAAATTTTTTTTTTGCGGGGAAGTTGCCTGTTGATTTTATTAAGAGGATATAATGCCTAGATTAACCCTGCTGATGTTTTCATGTGAGAATCTATTTGGATTAGGTGTAATCCTGCAAGAAACGGTATGAGGTTGTATTGATCAGAAAATACAGCTCCGGCCTCTCTTGGCGGGGCCTACTGCTCTAAAGGCATTAATCTGAAGCAAATTCAAATCAAACCAGAAGAGGTCTTGCACTATAAACCCCATTTCTTTCTTGCAGCATGGAAGGGAAGGCTCAGGCACCATTTGGCTGAATAGATCTTTTTTAGCTTTCTCTACTTGGGAAGAGATTACCTAAATAATTATTTATTCTAAATTATAAAGTTATTACTGAGCTATTCCTGTTTGTTGAGATGCCAGAACTAACACATACTAAATTGGTACCTTACCACTAATTTTTAAAAGCAACTGATGTGGGTGGTCCCAAACTACGCGTGCAAAACATTTTGTTGGAATAAATAGCATCCTGTAACATGTTCCTGCTCTCCTTAAAAAAAAATATTGAGATGAGGGATGAAAGAAATGAGAATTTAGAAAGGATGGAAAAAAAAAGATGGTTATTTATTAAAGATAAGAAAATGTATGCTAGTAAGCTTGTAATGTGGAACGTATATGAAGGTGGTAGTGTTTCTGCATCAATACCAGACTTGTAAGGTTGATCCAAGACCTTGCTCAGTCTCTCTTGGTGCTTTTAGCAGATACATCAGCTATTTTGTGGGAAAACACACTAACAAATGTGTTAGTGTGTATTCTATGAGTGAAATACATAGTGTTGCATTAGAGATCCATCTTTTAAGTAGATAAACCTCTTTTGTTAATGTATCAGTGCTATTTTGTGTAACTTGACAACACCAAATAGAGGCAACTGTAACTATGTCTTGTAAAGTGTGTATACATAGTATGTTCTTTCTGGCAGGAATCGGTAATAAGCTGCTTCATTTCAGTATATTCTCTGTGATTAAACTAAAAATGGCACCTGGATGACCAAGCAGAAGGCCAGCGCTCAACAAATCTAAGACTTTTCTTCTTTGTGAGGGAACTCTCCAGAATTGGAGGATGCATTCTGGATGACTATGGCTGCATTTGGGAGTGGTAGGAGATTTTGAGTTACTATTACATTCTAACTGTTCTAGCCAATGTTACTATTGCAACACACTGATTTAAAACAAAACACTATACCCTCTTAGCCCCCAACTCTTCGATTGCTTCATCTAGGAAGCAGACAAGTAGAATTTTGTCTACTGTGTGCAATTTTGGCATCTCCATTTTCACTGTAGTAGAACTGGGAAAGCTTTGAGGGTCACCAAGGAAGGTAAAATTATGTAAAAAAAAAAATAAAAAAGTGGCAAGCCAAGAGTCTTTCTAGAAAGAAAAAAAATCACTTGGAGAAAAGTCTGTAAAAAGTGAATGACACAGAAGGGATGTTTAAGACTTTCTTGTTTCATCGCTGTCTGCACTTGCCTGCAGTTTGTCTTGCAATGCAGATGACTTAAAAATAATTAAACAGAAGTAACATGAGACAGGTTTAAAACAAACAGGAGGAGTTTTGTTTGACACAGGAAGAATTTTTCCTCAGCTTTTATTTACTTCTTTATTTTCTCTTATAGCTTCATAGACTGATAGCAATCTGTTTATGGAGGCGCCATGGTTTAGGTTCAGAACTATAAATCACAGAAGCTTCTGCTGCAGCTGACATCAATGCTCCTTTTGCCATGGTGCAGATCCTACCCGTAAGTCTGAAAGTATGTAACATGCAAGGTTTGGTTTTAAAAAAACTAAATAAATTGCCATGTGTGGAAAAAATATAGAAAACATTTTGACTTTCACTTAAATCTCTTTCCTCTTGTACATTTGAATGCTCTTGGGATGCAGAATTTGATTAATTTCTCAGATTCCAGTGCGTGCAAGCATTCATCCAGGCAATACTGATCAGGGTGAGCGAGGTGGTTTTGAACTTGAGTTCCTATCTTATGATTAATTTCTTGCTCTGAAAAAGTTCTGGAGTTTTCCCAGATAGTTCTAAGAAATTGCATACTCTCAAGGAACTCAAACGGACCTGAATGTTTATCCAAATGCCTTTGGCTTGCCTTTCAACCCATGTTACCCAGAAGCAGTTGCATTCAATAGGCTAGACTTTGTTTTGGCTGTTTGAGGGATAGCAACGTGCAAAGTACCTCCTGACCTCACAGAACATTGGGGGGCAATAGCAGGAGCTGACAGGGTGACCTCATTATTTTTACAGGACCCCTTGAAGTTTCAGTGTACTACTAAACCTATCCTCAGCTTTACGGTTTTTTGGGGGTTTTTTTGTGGGTTTTTTTTTGTTTTTTTTTTTGCCAGAAATCCTTAAACTAATAGCGGTTTGTGTGGAAGCATTTGGGTAATAAGCGCTGCGTTCCTTCCTAGGCCGCTCAGGTGTGAGTGACGAAGACCGGAGCGGTGCCTCTCTCGGTTACAGAGGATTTCCAGCAGTTAATTGTTAGGGAGTCAGACGCACTTCACGTCTGCCCGCGCTGTGACCTTGAGCCCCACGGCCTGTTCGCGCGCTTTAACTGAAGAGCACTTCACCGGCTGCCGCGGCGGCCGGCGCTCGCCTCCCTCGTCCGTCACGGGCTGCATCAGCTCCCCGCCGCCGTTAGCGGGTGGGCTGGCTGCGGCGGGGCGCCCGGCGCGTTGCCGTGTTTCGCGGCAGCGGCGAGGAAGGGGCGCCGTGTGGCGCCTGGCAGGGGGGGCGAGACTCCCCGGCTACGGGTACACCTCGGGACCTCCGCCGGGGGCACCACAGGTCCCAGAGTGCGCCGCGGGGCGCCCTCGGTGGCGCCGGGCCTGACAGCCCCTTCCGGGGCGGCTCGGAAGCACACGTGAAGAGCACCGGAAGCTCCCCTGCCCTTAGCTACGGCGGCGGGGCGCCCGTAGCAACAGGCGCGGCCATGCCGGTGTGGCTGCGGGAATACAGCTGGCGGCAGACCGGCGCTGCTGTGTACCTTTCGCTGCCCTTGCGCGGCGTCCGAGTCACCCCCGCCAACATCTTCTGCACTGACCAGTACTTGAAGGTGGGGAGGCCGCACACCGTCTCCCGGGGCTTCTGTCGTGCAGTATCTCCACCTCGAGACGGGTTGGGCCTGAGGCTTGGCGTAACTTTGTGAAGGAGGAGTCGCTTCATACGTAATAGCGGCGCTGGCAAATTTATAATCTGTAATCTCGCTTTGTATGATGCAAGGTGTTAAATATATATCCCAACTAGAGGTAGTGGATTTTCCGCTGTGCATTCTCTGCTGTACTAATGCTCCTCACAGGATCACAGGCTGGGCTGGGCTGGAAGGGACCCCAGGGATCATCGAGTTCCAATCCCCCTGCCACAGGCTGGGCTACCAACCTCCAGGCCTGCCACTAGACAAGGTTGCCCACGGCCCCATCGCAGATGCCAGCTGCCTTTTCTCTCATTAATGGCCGGAATTATACACATCTGCTTATATTATAAAGAATAGTTCTCAGTTTAAGATCTGTAGCTTCTGTTGCAGTGTTGGAAGAAACAACTTTTTCAGTCTCTTTTGTCAAGTCTAATAAAATACATAACCCCCACTGCTGCATGATAAACACATTGCCATTGTCAATAGTGTGTGTTTCTTGAAGTTTACTGTATATTTGTATTGAGTATTTTGAAAAAGTGAGATTTAATAAATATTTTGAAATCTTAGCACAAATTAATTATATTTTTGTAGGTAAGCGTTCCTCCCTTTTTATTTGAAGCCATTTTATATGCTCCTATTGATGATACAAATAGCACTGCAAAGATTGGAAATGGAATTATTTTCTTCACTTTGTATAAAAAAGAAGTGGCTATGTGGGATTCCCTAACTTTAGCAAATGGTAAGTTCTTTACTGTGAAAAATAGATGGCATGTAAGACACCTGAGCTGTGCCGTACCTTTACAAACTATAATATGCAATTTGACACTTCTGCTGATAGGTTTCTGCTAAGTTAAACCTTTTTATTCATTATTAAAAACAGCAAGTATACGAAAACAACATCACTCACTCTAGTGTGAACAAAACAAAGCAACATTTCTTGTAAAATTTATATTTTATGTGTAAGCAAATATTAGGTTTTCTTTTTTAGGGATGGTCTTGACAGAGAGTGCTTTGTGGAATTTGAACTACGTTGCATTTTCCCAGACAAAGTTGCAAAAGGAATCTTTGTTTTTATGAATATGGTACGTAACAGTAAAATTTTAGACTTAAGTTACTAAAATACTTTATATTTGGTTTTTTTTTTTTTTTTAAGCTGACAAGGAGAAACTGCAATATCTAAGAGAGAATGCTGTTTTAAAATCCCATGAGAAGGCAAAGGAAGAGACAGAAGCAAAAAAAGTTACAAAACAGGAACACAAAAAATATGCTTTGGAGGCCACAATGAAGGTAAAGCTTAGAAAGAATTCTGTAAGACATGTAAAAGTTTCCCAACTAATCTGCCAGCTGCTTAATTTAATTTACCTTAAAACATATTAAAACCACTGATTTTTTACAGTTCTGGAGAACCTTGTTACTTCTTTGTATTTAAAACATATCTGTTACCAAATGTGAAAATGACAAAGAAAAATTACTTAGAAGTTGTCATTTGCCATTAGTAATACTAATGCAAAATTTTGGTCAGGAGCTCGTATTTTTGTCAGTTAAAAAGAGACTATGGTAATGTGGCAGAACTGTAATCTTTTGTGGCACATCAGTGCAGGCATTTAGTCATTTGACACTGTCAAAAATATGGATTTTAAAAAAATAAAATCTTATTTATTCATTGTTATAGTTTATCATGGTCTTTCTGTTGTTTCTGTTTGCCTTTTGTATGTATGTATCTTTGCTGGTCTGCAGTTTATGCATATTTTGAAGTACATTCTTTTCTGAAAATATTTTGTGGTTATAAAAAGTCTGTTCACTTCATTTGTGTTTAAAAGATTTTTTTTTAAAGTATATAATGATATTTTAAAACTGCATATGCAATTTGGACCAAAATTTACTGCAGTCAGTGACTTTCTTAGCAACATTGTACCTATTCCGACTGAATATCCCTCTCAAAGAGAAAGGAGTAATAAGAAATATGAAGGGATATGTTTCAAGTTTCTGTATTTTCCAGAGATCTTCATTGGAATATGGATAGTGTTTTTATTGTTTATGAGTAAAACTTATTTCTCAATGTTTCCGGATCACATCCTGGTAGTGGTGGTACACTAGATAAAAGATTTCTCAATAGGTTTTAAGGGTCATTATCTTTTTATACTTTCCCAGTCATTTTTAAACATGTTTTGTAGCTCCATTTGTACAGTCATGTTAATGATGATGCTATACTTGGGATATGATACTGGGAAAATAATGGTAGTTTTTCTTAACATCTGATGACAGTAGGATGACTACATATCTCATAGGTTTCTCATTCAAACAGCTAGAAGAAGCAGAAAGAAAAAGAATTGAAGATCTCAAAGAAAAGGAGCGGCAAAAGGTCACTAAGGAGCTGGCATTATGGAAAAAACAGCAAAAAGATGCGGAGAAACAAAAGAGGGTACAAAAAGAAGGGCAGCTATATCAAGAAGGAGAGCAATTAAAAGGGAAGAAAAAGGAAAAAATGAACCAAACTAGGATTCCTAATGGAGGAACTTCTAAGACCAAACTCAAGCCTACTCAAGGTTGTATTATCGGAGCATATTTTATCATTCTTTGAAGTGTGGGTATAACTTTATTCCTTGATGTTTGTAATTTATCTCTGTCTCACTCATACTGAACATACTCTTTTAGTTTGTAGTTATTTTTATATCTTTATTTTCAGGTGATTTATTGAGCTAAAGCATGGGAGTTCTTAGCTGTGTTTTAAGTCTTTGGAAATACAAGGGCAGATTTTGTTCTAAGTTTTAGAAAAGTAAACCATAAGGCCTTTCTGACAGTGCAACACAAACTTTGTGAGGGTGGAGTTCCTGTTACTAAATTACATAACTGCTGGTTTTCATAGAAATATGTAATATTTCTTGGCCCCATAGAGAGACAATTCAGGGAGCTAAAACAACAGATAATATTTCATTTTTGCTACCTTTGTTTTGGTAAGGTTATAATTATCTCTTGCAGTTGCCCTACCAGAGAATCGTAAAAGTAGCAGAGTGGTATAAGAGTTTAAGTTCATTTGTGACAGATAAAGTAGTCAGTATAAAGATGGAATGATACCACAAGAACAAAGGTGGGGTTTTTTGAACCTTCCTTTCAAAAGAAGTCTAAACCTTTATCCAGCTATCAGAAGTTTAGTTCTAACGTACAGAATTTCTAAAGTAGATGTACTTTGCACATCAGTAGAAAACCAAGAAAATTCATTTTGCTTAATTTCCAGTACTCCAATTCTCTTTATAGATCATGGCTCCTACAGTATGTTTTCAGAAAATTTAAAGGAAGAGCAGTTACCAGCTCCACGATCAGCTGCCACAATTAAAATCAACTTTACATCACGAGTTTTTCCTACAGCTCTGCGAGAGTCTCGCGTTGCTGAAGAGGAGGAGGTAAGGATTACTGGCTGTGTTAGTGTGATGAGTCTACTATCTTCCAAGGTGGTGAATTATTTACTGTATATCCAATAAGTTGGAAGATAAAAATATTGCACAGGTAGCATTTCTGCCAAGGAAGGCAGTCTTAACTTAAGATTTAAAGAAACATTTTTATATAAAAAATATTCTGTGTGATTGTGCAGATTATTAAATAGCATGTGCCTTTTTGGAGAGAGAAAAAATGGCACCAATATTAATTGAATTTCTTGAATTACAAAATTTTGAAATGTCTTTATTTTTATACTTTAGATTCTTCAATTTCTATTTCTTTTATAAGAAGCTCACATTTAGCTCTTTTGCACTCTGTTGAATGAATGCAAAGAGTAATTCTGGAAAAGGGGAAAACCAAAATGTATTAGTGATGCAGTAACCTTTTCACATAGTAATAATATCATTGGGGAAACATGGAAGTTTTTAGTATCTGACATTATTGAATATTTCTTTCCGAAGTGTGTCAAATAGGATTCTTTTGATAGGAGTGAGTGAATAGATGAAAGCCAAATCCTTTTTCGGATTTCAGTTTTCTTTCAGAAATAATACTTGCTCATTGTATATTTACAGTGGCTACATAAGCAAGCAGAAGCTCGAAGAACAGTAAGTGCTGATTTGTCTGAGCTGGAGGATTTAAAAGAAGAGGAGAAGAATCCAGATTGGTTAAAGGACAAAGGAAAGTAAGTTAAATTGCATTTAAAGACATATTTAAAGTGAAATATTAGTTATATAGTATGAGTCTATTGTTTAGTTTTGGGATTTTCTATTTATCCTAAACATAAATGGTGAATGTCCACATAGAAGAGGATTGATTTTTGTTGTGTTTGTAAGCTATATCGTCAACTTTAAGTTCAACTGAATGTCAGCTATGTAGCTCTCAGGAAAGGCTATGAATGGTCATATCCAAGGAAAAGCAGCCCAAACCTCAATATGTTGTCAATGAATGTTAAAAATAACTATTTATTTTGTTACTTATCACTTGTTTAAAGTGCATGTTTCACTTTTGTTTTGTACTTAGCAAAATGTTTGCAACGGGAAACTATCTTGCGGCTGTAAGTGCGTATAACCTTGCACTGAGGCTCAACAGCAACCTTCCCCTTCTGTATCTGAATCGTGCTGCTTGCCACCTTAAATTGAGAAATTTGCATAAGGCTATTGAAGATTGCTCTAAGGTATAAATATATAGGTTCTCAGACTGTCATATATGATTGTGATTTATTACTGTGATGCTTCTGTTTTAAGCAGATCTGTAAACATTAAATACTGTGATTCACAGTTTTTGGTATAATAAAGCCATAATGGAAATAATAAAATTTGTTAGAAATTGATCAATGAACTGTCAGAAATGTAAAAGAAAACAGCAACAAAAAAAATCCCAAACCATGCTTCCACACAGGTGGGACAAATGGCCACATATTGATTCAGTACATGTTACTTTACAGGTAAAATATTGTAGCAATACATACACCTGGATACAAAAGGAAAAAACATACACAGATACCTTTTGTATTATGTTGAGGTGTTCTTTATGTGCTGGGAAGAAAAAGAAAAAAGGAGAAAAGAAGAAAGTTGGTGGTGATGAGAGAGACAACTTAAAAAAAAGGCCAGACAGACTTTTTTAAAGAAGGGCTGTTGCACAATGAGAGTTGAGTGATTCCAAATGGCACCTGAATAATTTGGAGAAAGTTGTCCCAGAACTATTATTTTTCTAAATAATAAGCACTCGAGGCTTGAAACTTTTTTGTTTGTTTGTTTAGGGTTTTTTTTATTAGCAACTATTGCTACAGCACATGTCTCTTTTAGGGCTGCTTTTTTTTTTTT
>VXBZ01006815.1:347900-403596 GCA_013399135.1 Heliornis fulica
GGCCGGCGGCCCCTCGTCTGCGCCGGGCCCCGTTGGGGGCCGCGCTCAGGTAGGCGGTGGGACCGGCCCGTGGGGGGCTGCGGCCTCCCGGCCCGGCGTCGGCGTGCGGTCTGCCGGGTGGCTCGGGGCGCGGCGGACGGGGTGCGGAGGGGTCCGCGCCTGGAGCGGGGCAGAGCCCGGGGGCGCTGGGGTCGGGGGCAGCCGCTGCCGTTAGCAGGGAGCGAGTGCGCGGGGCGCTGCGGGGCGGCCGAGCGGGCTCCGCGGGCGGCGTACCCGCCGTACCGGCCCTGGCCCTGCGCTCTGGTGTTTGCCAACTTCCTTCTCTTTCATCATCTGCCTCCGTCTCCCCGGCTGATGCAAGGTGTTCTGCTCCATCAGTCGTGTTGCGCGGGTGCCGTGCCGCTGCTCAGCGCCTGCGGGGGGGATGCAGCGGGTGCTGAGCAGGGTGCTTTGCCAAGGGCTGGCTTTGCGGAGCCGCGTCTGACTTGCTGGGGATCGTAGCAAAGAGACACTCGCTGCGGGTTGCTAAATATATTCGTGAAGAAGAGTGTTCCTTTGGGGAAGGCATTGGACCGCTCAGGAGAAACTGCCGGTAAACTTGGGTGGAAGCCCTGAAGTGTAGTGCCGGGGGAGCGCGTTGTCCTTCTGCGCAGCAGAGGAGCTGCTGCTGTAGGGAGCTGCGAGCTTTCACTGCGAGCGACAGCCCACCAGAGAGCCTCAGGAGCACCGGCTCCTGTCCGTGCGGTGGTCCTCGGCTTTGTGGTTGCTGCGGACGCGTATCGAGTAGTATTTTTTTAGTCCAGGAAATTTTTAAGATGGAATAACTTAGGGGTTTGTTTAGACAGGAATAGTTGCTCTTTCTGAGACAGTGTTTATTCTGTTTCACAGGGGATAAATAGGATGTGGTATATATTTTTTTTAATATATATATATAGATCTATGGGCTAACTTGGTATTATGTTGTCAGTTATACATATGTCTGTAAACTTTTTCACCATGCCTCCAATATACGTTTCACTAGGGATAGGAAGGCAGCTCGCACTTGTGATTCCCTGCCCCTTTCCTCTTCTTGCCCTTCCGTCAAACTCTGAATATAATGGATATTGATTTTGTCTAGATAGATAGGGATTTTAAACGTCCTGTGAGGGCAGGACATTTGAGGACTTAGAATTAGTTTTGCACTTTTAACTGGAAAGTAGAAAAACTGTAATTTTCTTTTGAAAAGTAGTGGCTTTTCTAAAGCTGTCTAATGTGAAGCTGTCTATGTGGGGAGTACATTTTTTCTCTTTTTCAATCTTTCCTACTGGTTTGGCCGGCCATACTGGAGATGTAGAATACTCTCCTGTATCGTCCAGTTATCCGTGCTGTTATTGGACTAGAACCAATTGGCTTCACCTTGATTTGTTAGGATGTTTGCAGGCTTCGTGTCTATTTAATTCCTGCCCAAAGTGACTTTTTCCAACAGCTTGTTGTCAGGAAGAGAGTGCCAACCACATCCAGCATCTTTGGGCTGGTAGCAGGAGTGTTCTGGTTCTTAATGGGTCTTTGTCATTTGGTGGTGGACAATCCAAGCTGAAGTGAAGATTTTGTGAGTGGGTCAGTTTAGCCATTGGGCTTGGATTAGTCTTCTGTATTTCAATTGTCTTAATGGACTGGATTTGACATCAGATTTAGTTATAATTGTGTTCTATATCAATCTCTTCCAGGAAAAAAAAAAGCAGTTTATCTGGTTGATAATTGAAGATTAGGAACACTAGCTAGGGTTTTTGTTAGTTTTTTTTTTTTTTTAATTAAAGCTTTTCAGGCTCTTGTGTTCTTTTATAATTATAATTAATAAAATCCTTTCCTTTTGTTAACTGTTTTACACATGTATGTTTGCTGAATGTGCCTGTAGGAATCTAGTGACCCTAGAGATGCCCTTCAGTCTCCTGTCATGCTATCTGTCTGTCGTCACTTTGATAAATTTAGCAGTTCTACCCATAAACCTTAGTGACTTTGTAATTGCTCTTTTTTATTCTGTTCTTGATATTAAAAGCTTTGCTGTTTTGGAGATGGATCATATTCTGTTTGAATACAAGATAAGTAACTTTTTAATTCAAGGCTGTGATCAAAGCCAGGAAGTAATAGAAAATAATGATTGTTTGTCTGCTTGTTCCTCCAATACTCACATAGTTCGGTCCTGAAACTTTTTTTTTTTTTTTTTGAAGGGAAGACAGTTGTTTAACCCTCTGTGGAGCCTGAGGCTGTGGTCTTATATTCAGTAGAATTGGTTTTATGCTGTACTCAATTACTTGCCAGTCTGTGATTGGGATGGAGAAGGAGAACACTGTAGCATTTATGCTGAGTTAGCAAGAGGGGGACAGGTGTTATAATGTCCAGTGCAGAGTCTGCTGTTAAAACTCGCCTTTTCAAAATTTGTTAATGCACATGTATCAACTGATTTTTTTTTCTTTATTTGTTAAATGATTTGTGTTATGTGACTTCATTGTTTTTCACATAGCACTGAGATGCAGTAGAACTGGAATTGCCATGTTATGAAACCACAGCCTGAGTATCTTTTACGGTGGAGATCGGACTTGCTAGAAATGACTGGGTAGCTGCCTGTATTATATTTTTCCAAAGCTTTATTTTTCATGGTTATGCAAAAGGCCTGGTTTTCAGTGACAGTAAATTTGGTACTCTTATGATCTCCTTATTCACTGAATGGTAAAATAATTAAATGGGAACGTTTTTATTCTGAAGAGAATTGCGAAAACATATTTTAGATCACCAGTACACTTTTTTCTCAATGTAGCAAGTGATGTTTCTGATAGGTGGTGAGTTCTGGTAGTTATCTTCATTTGAAAGGAATGTGGCTGCTGAGTGCCTGGACAAATTCAAAATATGACAATGACAGCAAGCAGACCTTATCATCTTAGGGCAACTCTGGAATGTAGGCTTTGCCATTTGGGCATTTGTTTTTGTCATGATTGAGGAAGTATAATTAAAAAAAAAACCCTGACTACAGTATGATTAAAAACACCCCAAACAACCCAAATCAAAAATACTCCCCCAAAAAACCAACCCAAACCAAACCAACTACTGTAATGCGTAGAGGCGAGGCAGATGTTTACTGTATCTTCATGTAAAACTGAATTGAGTTGGAAGTTTCATATTTTCTTTGCGAGTTCCTAAGTACACTGATGTATTTGGATGTTCTAATTCAAAGCTTGTGTATGTTTCCTGTTAATTTTCAAAGTAAATGGATTTAAAGAGAAATAGGTGCTTTTCTCTGTGTTCTTGCCAGAAGTAACTAAGTGTGGGAAATAAAGCAGATGTCTGAGTTTCTCAGAACTCTCTGCGTTTGTCAATATTTTCATCATTTTACAGCACCTTTATTTAACCATAATTTCTTTTGCTGTTTTATTGTGTTGGATGCATACAGAAAATTGATTGGAAATTATTTCTGGGAAGGTTGTTTTCTCTAAAGGTAAATATATAGTAAATTTTATTTAATAATTTGATACGTTCTTATTTTCAGGAAGAAGAAATGCATTAAATTTCTCTTCAAATTATTTCTGTTACTTAAGTACTTAAAAAATCTGAAAGTGTAACAATAATGAACAGTCTTTATTCCTAGTAGAGGTGTAAAAATATAGACAGCTGCAGCCAGACAACTCTCTACTGAACATAACTACCCTAGTCATCTAGTAGTGTTGTAACAAGTAGAATTTTTAATTCAGGTTTCTGTAGTGTTTCAATTTTCTTTAGAGTCAGTATGTAAAAATGTACTTAAAGAGTGAAAGAAACGCGTAACGTTTTTTGTTCAGTAGTTGAAGAGATTTGGTTCCAGAAGATGTGGGTTTTTTTTAATAAAAGAAGTGTTTTTCCTGAATAAACTGTAGTTCCTGTGCATGTAACAGTACAGTTTACTGAGATGTGCCTTAAAAAAATGATGCTGTAGAAAAAAAAAATTATTGATTTATTGCCTAGGTGTGTGTTCTTAGCTAGTTGGAGAGCTTTTTGGCTGGCTAAATAGGTATGTACATATCAAAGTCATGTTTGCTCCCAGTATAAGAAAAGATAATAGGAAAATATTAACTAAGTAATGTATTTTCTTTCTACTATTTATGCTATTGTTGTGTTTTGCTTCAATCTCCGAAGAACAGTTTGTGAGTTCTGTAACAACATGATTTGGAGTCTTCTGGGTTTTTAAAGTTTCTTTTTTTATTTTTATTTTTTAAATTAATTTTCAAATAAACAGTGAAATTATGTATTCTGCATGTTAAAATAGTCTACTTCTACTTGCAGCGTCCTTTGAAGATGTCTGAAAATTCCAGTGATAGTGATTCGTCTTGTGGCTGGACTGTCATCAATCACGAGGTACCCAATCTTAAACTAGTAAAATTCTGTCCATTTAAGACTAGCCATAAACAGTAAGATCTTATTTGATCTTTGTAGCTTTTTCTATGCGGGGATCCTGCATGTCAGCAAAGAATATAAAATAGAGCTTTATAAGTAAGAAAACATGAAACTACTGTTAAAATCTGTAACCTTTACTATAACTGATATAAATTTTGTTATTTAAAATAACAGGTGTTTTTTTCTTCCAAAGCTTTACTTTGAAGAGTTACTAGAATTTTAGGGAGATGCTCTCCTCTCTTCTGTCTTTCCTGAAAACACTGATACTCAGTGTAACTTGTCTGTGGTTACTAATATAATTCTTTTCCCTTGGAATCCCTGTCTACCCACTGCACAAATGAGCTCAAAGCATAAAATACGTAGAAATAAGCTCATCCCACTCACCTCAGTCCTCAAGACCAGGCAGGATATAGCTGGACTTCAGAGACTTCTAATTAAAGTAAAAGGATGTAGGAGTTGGCTGCAGCAGTTGAGTTACTCAGCTGTGAATTGCAGGCTTTATTTTCTTACTTGGGATGGTTATTTAACAGTGTAACTGAAAGTGAATTACTCAGCCTAAATAAACTAAGGCAGAGATTTTTCTAGCCAAAGCAGAACAGATTTATGTGGTGTAGCAATTTTCTGTTTCCAGTTATTCTTCCTTGATTACAGAAAATAAACCCATTCTCTTCGGGGTGGGAAAGCACTGGTGTTTAAGAGCTCCCATTATTGGCATTTCATCTGACAAGATGGCTTTGAATCCAACCCTGAAGAGAGTGGGATGAGTGTGATGGCTACATACCCTGCACACGCTTGTTATCTAGGGAAGGAAGGGGTGACACACGGACTGTATACTGTATATAGGTACATGTACTGTATACTTCATGGAAATGATCTGGATATTTCAGAAAGGGAGACAGAGCTAAAGCTGAGGCCAGTCTGGAATACTATAGTATTACTTTTGATGATGACACAACAGAATCAGTTTCTGGAGTTGTTTTACCGTTTACAATGGCACCAAGTGGAAAGGGGCAAGAAATGGTCACTGGCTGGATGGTGACTGACAGCTGTGTGTACAGAATTTAATACCTGCTTTGAGCAGGCACGATGATGTCTTGTTTCAGACATCCACACTAGAGAGTGCATTTTTGGAAAAGAATGGGTCACCTTGTTCTCAACTAGACCAGTTTCTTGGTAGTTTAGATAAAATTTTAACTTAATTTTAGCTATATCCCTGATGTTTGCCTTGTTGTGGAGCCTGGGCACACTAATATTTTGTTATTTGTTTTTATTCTTCACAACTTAAGAAACAAAGGTAAGATACCAGAGACATCAAGCCATCACAGAACAACTGTCATATAGTAAATATATGTGCCTATCTATAAAACCCAACCAAGCCAAAAACCCCAAATGATTTTGTTTTTTTCATTCCTGACGTTTAATTCAGATTTTAATGAGCGGCACGTTTCTGCATAGCATTTGAGATTAAAATTCTGGTTGTTTTATAGTAAAAAAACCCCCAAAGCCTGAAGTAGTTGTCAAGTTACTAAAGCAGTTAATTTTTGAAGCCTTTTAGAAAGAAACACAACTTTGTAATGTGATTGTGGAATACGATTGCCTCATGCGACTCTTCGTGAAGTACAGGCTCTTCTTAAAAACAAAAGCATATGTGTTCACTTGAGTTCTGAACTGAGGCGTAGAAGGCAACTGATCTGGAAGTATTACTACTGCTGTAATTTCACACCTGCTGTTGCAAAAATAACTGTTTACAAAAACAACTCAAGTTATTTATGGATCAGAATGACTTAGTGTTTTTCAGTTACCTTTTGCATGTTTATGGTTTTCTAATAGCCTTAGTTGGGTTCCATCAGTTTATAAACAAAAATTGCAGTATGAAGATTAAATATCCAGAGTTGTCAACCTTATTTATTTCCTTTAGTGCCCTGCAGTCTCCCAGCCTTGTTTATCTTTGGTTCATGATTTGCTCTGAGTTTGTTGCTAACTGTCAGATGACTAATAACTAAGGCTCCTTTCTGGATTAAAGAGAAATACAATTTAGAGATTATCTAAATATTTGTTTTCCTCATGTCAAAGTTTTTCTATTAAAACAGCCATTCAGATTTGCTGACAGGAATTGAAATAGAGCAGAGTTACTTATTTTTTCTTTTTTTCCTGGTGCTAGTACTCATTAGAGTTTGTGGTGGTTCTCCTGAAGTTCCATTTCTGGGATGTGTGTGTGCAAGAATTAGATCCCATATTCAAAACTCATTTAACAATCTCCTCTGTTTCTTTAAATTCTATTTAATAAATATGTCTAATAAAACTAATAGAAAATATTTAAGCTACTTAGGATAGTTGTTCATTGATGTCTAAATTGCTTTCTCCTGTCCCCTGAATTGTCCTCCTCTGCCTTTTTTCAGTCACGATCAGAAGTATTACACACTTAACAGTTGTTTCCCTCTAGTTAATTACTTGGTACTTCTCTTGCTTTTCTTTGCTTAAAATCTACTTTGGTTTAAAGGTTATTATTTTTCTCCTCTGTTTTTATTATTAATGTTCTGTGGGTTTTTTTTTAAACCATTTCCTTCTGCTGGTGGAAATTCCAGTAAATACCATGTTCATTTAAAACCCCTCAATTCTAGGGTTCTGATATAGAGACAGTGACTTCAGAAAACGGAAGCACAAATGATAACAATGACTTTGTCTCAGAAGAATATGTCTCTTTGCAAGAAGAGGAGCAACCGATTGATTTGCAAGGTAATATATTAGAAGGCCTGTTCCATAAAATCACTAAGTATCTGTTGAAGCATTGGCACAGTAGGGTTTGCAGGACTCTGTCAAAGTACTTGCTTCAGCAGTGTTATGGAAAATCTTCAGTCATCAGCTTTATAAAAGTTTGTGGTTTGTTTTTTAGTTTTTTTTTTTAAAGATGAAATTGGTAGAATGTCTTTAATTTTGTCAGTACTTCCAATGTGTTCTAGAATAGTATGCACTGGTGTTGCTGAAAAAGTGCTGTTGATAGAATAAATTCACTATATTGAACGTTCCTGAATAATGTCATATGTCAAGAGTAGTTTGGAAGGAACCATCAATGCTTCTACACCCAAAAAATAATACTGTGGCATTCTGTAAGCATTTCTTGAGTTGAAAGTGTAAGTCTGGTGTATATTAATATAATGAAAATCCTTCCAGTTATTTTAATTACTAAAATTACTACTCAGTCTGTTAGTATTGGTATGAGAACAGACTTGATGGGTTCAGTGTGCAGTTGATTAAACTTGAGCTTGGCCATGTTTCCAAATAACTTCTCCGTGTAGGAACAGGACTAGACACTCAAACTCCAATGATATTTTAATTATTTTAGCACATAAATGTACTTGTGGTATCAACTTTCAATATAATGTTGGTTCTCGTCTGACTGAGCATTTAATTTATAGATTGCTTACATTATGATCAGTGGGAATTTAAGTATCCTCCAAAACATTGCATAGTGAGAAGTTGGATTGTGTTGTTTGAGGGATGTTAAAAATGACAGTGTATCTCTAGAAAAAGCTTCTGTGATAGGAGTAAATAATAGAAATATGTTGCAATTAGACATATTTTAATATTATATGGAGTGAGCATAAATTGTGGAGTTACTGGTTTTATTCCCATGTTTATTTGATTTTTCATCTTCTTGTTTATATAGCTCAGTGCAACAATGGTGGAGAGATACCAGTGGTAGATAATGCTGTCTGTACTTCAGAGGAAACTCAGACAGTTCCAGAGGTAAATTATGTTTTTCAGAAGCTTCTGTAAGCCCCATCTGATAGTGCTGAGAAATTTTATGAAGGCATTAAAAATAATGTTTTTTTCCTTCTTTTTAAGCATTAAGAATTCATGCTATTTTAAAAAATGACTTTATATTCTAAGTGTTTGAATAATTTTTGCATTGTCCATTTCCATAGGGAAAGAAGGAAAAAATCCCTGATGATGGGTCTTGCATTGGAACCATTAGTGATGATTCTGACATTGTTACTCTTGAAGCTCCAAAACCAGAAGAAACTCAAAGTCAGGAGGAAGCTCCAGCTGATGGCGAAGAAGCTCAAAGTTCAGAGGATTTTAACATGGGCTCCTCCTCTAGCAGTCAATATGCATTTTCTCATCTAGAAACTAGTAAGAGCAATAAATCACTTAACTACTATGAACAAAAATGTTGTGGGGGCATGGAGGGGAATAAATCCTCACTTAGTGAGCCTTTGGTTGAAGGGTGGGGGGGGAAACCATGGCCTTATTGAGCACATATCCAAGTATTTACAGTTTCTAGGACAACTCGAGTTGTCCTAACACTAAAACTTAGTACAGATGCATGTGTGCTGTCTTTTTATGAGAGCGCACTCTCCCCTTAAGCGTTCACTAATTTCATTAGAAAGTAAATTTTCTAGCATATTTTTGAGAAGTAAAATTAGTTTTAGTTTGTAGAATAAATGTAGGTTTTTCTTGGCAATTTTTTGGCTTTTACAGATTGGCATAAATAACTAGCAACTGGAAGAGAATTGGTTTTTGAGGCCATGAGGACCAATAGCACCATCACTACAAAAACTTCTTACTTACCTTCCTAGTTGTGTAGAAAATATTATTTTTTTAAAGATACTCCCAGTACTTGGCTGAAATGCAATACTTGATATTCAAGAGGAAGGATATGAATATTTGGCCAATAAAATACGGGCAGACAAAAACCCAACAAACCCAAATAAAAAACTTACTGTTGTATTACTCTTTTCTAGCTTCCTTTCTAATTCTGCTTGGGTGCTTATTTGTGACCTTTTCTATTATCTTTTCTGTTATCTTTGTTCTCTATAATGCTTTTGTTTTGCTGATATTTATCTTTAAGTTTAATACAAGAGCAGGATTTTTTCTTAAAATACTTTTTATATTAGAGGCAGTATGAAGCATTGTTAAAGGCTTGTGTATCTGTGTGGTATCCATTGGAATTGGGAAATGACAGCTTAGCTTGTCATTATGAGCAGTGATGATTTGTAACAGAGCTGTCACCTTTTTTAAGTCTTTGGGATGGCTTGACTTAATTTTTAATTGAAAATGTAGTTTATTTTATGTTTTCTTTTGCAGCTGAGTTCTAAGATGTTTGTTTTTTTTCCTTCATGTTTTTGTACACAAAAGCCAGTTGGCTGGAGAAGCTGAGGAAGATTCCTGATTGTGTAAGGGAATGGGGAAATGAGGTGAAGGAGCATGTGGCTCGCAGTCTTCATTTCCAAGGTGGTGTGATTAAATTTGATCAGCTTGTGTAAAGCTGATTGTGTATGGCTTGCATGGAGTGATCTTAAAATGATCAGTAGCAATATGACTTGATCTTATATTGGTGGTATTCCAAACAGATGCTGAAAGCTGTTCCTCACTGAAGAATTGGGCTAAGCTGTCAATGTTTTATTTGCTCATTTAACAATTTAAACTCACGTGGGAATGTAGGACAAATAAATGCATTTATTTATTTTATTTGCATTTATTTTAAATTCCAGAGTTATAGCAGTCAGAATTTTTGTGCTACTTTTTGGTACTTGAAGTCTTTGCCATCCGTTTCTTGTTGAGTTTTCCGTTGTGTTGGAAAATGATGAGTTTCAGCTTTTCCTAATGTTGATACTAAAATGTCCTACAAGGATTGTCTGCCACTTTTACTTGCAAACCAAGTCCTGTTTAGGCTATCTTCACCATACAAACTGAAATGTTTTAATACTGTTTTGTGAATGAACTAGCAGAAACACTCATATACTGAAATTACATCTAGGCTTGAGATGTGTCTGTACAGAAATATCAAAGAAAATCACATTCTTACCTGACCTTGTTACTTCATCTGGTTTCTGGTGTGGCTCTGACACTACAAAATCATAGCAGAAGCTAAAATTTTGGACTGATACTGTGGTCACACTTTGTTTCATTTGTATTCCTTGTCATGCTTTGAATTCTAGAGTACAGCTTTGTACCAAATTTGTAGAGCAGCTGTAAGGCAGTGCCATTCTTGTCTGAAAGTGCAATGCTGTTGACAGCTTGCCAGTAAGTGCTTATGAGTGGCTTTGTGTCTAACAGCTTTTTCTCTTTGCCTTCTGATTGTTTGGGGGTTTTTACCTTTCCTATACTTTGCTGTCCAGTGTATATCAAAGAATTTCTTGTTTGGCTCGAAGTAGTTTGTTTGTTAACCACCTTTGTATTCCATACACATAAACTTCTTTGGTGGTTGAAAAACCCTATCAAAAACCCAAACGAGCGATAACAACACCTGTGTTACTCAGTATGTCGTGTGTAATCCTTTACAATGTCTGATTGCTGTGTTCTAGTGAAATACCCCTCTCCTGGCTGACTTCTGAATGCCTGTCTTTATTGTCCAGGATTGGGGAAGTATGCATCTGCTTGAATAACTAATTCTAAACTAGTGCCCTTTTCTTCCAAGCTATATAAATTCATTTAGGAATCTGCATGTCAAATAGCTGTTTAAAGTGATTTGTCTTTATTGTAGTGTCTGGTTTGACTGATGGACTAAACCAGGTTTTTAATTTTTTTTTTATTTTTAATGAGAGGGGAAGTTTCCTTTTTTGTTTATCTTTTCTGGAGTTGATGCAATTGCACCTATTAAATTGGAATTTATTTTCAGTGATGAATCTTACCTGGTAATGCTTTTCATGGATAATGGCTAGCTCTGCTTGCATTCCTGTCTGTTCAGTGATGTGTGCATCGCTGTGCTCAAACAAATGATTTCAGTTGTGAAATGTTCAAGGACAGTAACTCTGTATTTATGTTTTTATGTTTGAGTGATGATCTCTGGTAAGAGAATAAACAACTGTATTTCTAGAAGGAGCATTAGCACTGTGTAATTGCAGGCATCAAATTCAGCGCTGTCGGAGCAGGAGCACTTTGTCATGTGCTGAAGGTTTCATTGATCACATTGAGTTTATTTCAGGCATGTGAATTAGGTACATGAGCAAAGATATTTGAAAGCTTTTTCACCCTTCTACTGCTTCCCCTTGATGTTTGCCTTACACTTGAAAATGATGCCCTCAAAGGAGGGAGATTTTATATAATCTGGTGTTAAGCTAATGATTATGTGTTTATTTCCAGTACATGCAGCTCTTGTACCACTAATAGCAATGAGCAATTACAGCTCTGTTGGTACATTCCCAGGAACATCAGTTTTGGGCCATAGGAGCATGAGTATAGAAATGATACCATAAACACCGTTTTACAAAAGTGTTATAAAAGGTAAATTTTTTTTATGGTCAGGATTTGATCTTACCCCAAATCTTGGCTGATTCAACCTTCCAAAACATCAGTCAGACAACAGAAGCGTTTTGGATTCAGTGTTAGGGAGGGACAAACACCTAAACACCTGAGTGGTTCATTTCCTGTGCAGTAGTGGTTGAAAACAGTTCTTCTGAAAGTTAGGTGAAGATGCTTAATAGGTAGTATGTGGTAGATATTAAAACCAAACAAAGCTGTATGTTTAAATGCATTTGCAGTGCAAAGCTTTGTTTGGGTAACTGTAATACCTGCATTAATGTAACTTAAGTGGAATTTTGCAGCTGCATATAGATCACAACATGAAGGGTTTTTTTTGAGATAATAAAATACAACCATGCCTGTTTCTTTTAGAAACAGGCATGGTTTCTTTTGTCATTCTTTTAGTGTTATATAATTGAGTCTCAATATCTGTAAGAGAGGGAAGACTGAATTCAGCCCCTGTACTTCACAAGAATTTGCAGATGGAGTGTGTGTAGATGGTCCAACAGGCAGGATTGTGAGGAAACACATTCTAATGAGTGATTAATAAGGTATGGAGAAGTGCTGTATAGTTTTTGCCTATGATTTCTTGATTTTTCTAGCTTTGGCTTTATAAAAGTAATTTTTGAGCAGCAGTCATGCATTCCTTGCATAATATCCAGCATAAACTATCACAATGAAATTTTTTACTTTATTAGTGTTCTCAGAAATGAATGCCAAATACATTTTTCTTATGATGGAGTTTAGTAATCAAATTGATTTTTAAGGCAACAATTACTGCATTTTCAAGACTTTCCTATGTTGTTTTTCAGTTTTTTCATCTCAGGCTAGCAATGATGAATCAAGTAGTGATGAAACAAGCAATCAGTCCAGTCCCACAGTACGAAAACGTCGGGCCAAGAGGAGGTTGATCTCTAGCTCCGAGGCTGAGTCACCTGCTGAGGCGGAGCCTGCACCTCCCAGAGAGGAGGAACACAAACGCCAGTTCAGCAGTGGCCTGAACAGATGCATCATACTCGCTTTGGTGATTGCAGTCAGCATGGGCTTCGGACATTTCTATGGTGGGTTTATAGAAACAGAATACACAGAAGCATTGTCTTGCATGACAAATACCATTTTATAGTCACTCTGTGTTTTTTCTTTGTGTTCTCTGCTAACAATCTAAACCTAAAAGTGGGACAAAGCAAATGCCAGTGTATGGCAAACATAGGCACAGCTTTCAGCAGTGCCAGTGTACTATAAATCACATTTTATATACACCACTTAGCTTATTTTTATTTACTTTTAAAATTAAAAGTTTGCCCTTGCAGATAAAAAAATCTTCCTGTTCTCATAGCACAGTGTGTAACCTTCCTTTTTTACATCTTCTGAAATAGATTTCTAGTATTGCTTATCATTCTTAACAGCATTCATGGAGTTATTTTTGGCTTTTGTTCCATGTGTACTAATCTAGCATATGTAAGAGCAAGGCATGTTTTTTACAGGAGTATCAATACTTTTTCTCTCTCCAGTGCAGAAAAATACACTGTAGTTGTCCTTGCAATTCCAGACTGGTTGAGGGAGTCCAGGATAGATAGCAGCAATTTTTCTGTGTTTGGTGCATTGCCTGGAGTTAAGCATTACACAGGTTGTTACTACATTTAATGAAGTAGCAGAAGTCACTACAGATCTAAGTCTATGTAGCGCAGTTCTGTTCCCAGAGGCACTTGTGTTATGATAAAAATGGAGGATGTTTATTTTGAATACTAAATTTTACTTCTATATGAAAATATGCCTCCATGAGAAGACATGATTCAGTTTGGTGCTGTGAGTGTTATTCTAATTAGATTTGGTTTTGACTAATTGTCTACAATTATTTTGAGACTTATACTAATTTTCACTCGACCTTGATTTTTTTTCTTTTTTTGTTCTTAGGTAACCCTGAAGGTAAGTCATAAGAGCTGTATTGTGGATGCTGTGCTTGCATTCAGATTGACTTTTAAAACTGTGTGTGTGTATGTGTATGCACACATCCATATATGTATATATACTTATAAAAAAAAAAGTCTTACAAATTATTGGTGTATGTGGGATTATAGGAATGGTTAATACAGTCATGTAAAATACTTTTTGTTTAGCAGCTGTCAATATCTGATATAACATCTGATGCATATTGGCATGCTGGAAGCAGAGGGGAGCACAGTGACTAGACCCTTGGCAGTGCTTTGTGGTGGTGATGTCAGGTTGCTCTTCTGTTAATCGTTTTACTGTGCTTAAATTGGGGTTAATGAAAAATACTATCCTTTTAAAGAACTTTGAGATCTATGGATGTGATTGAGGGCAAGCTTTCCAGGAAAATGGGTAACAGGAAAAGCTAAAGTTAGGAAGCCCTTGCCAGAAGAGTGTCTCCATGTGGACATTAAGATATTGAACTTTTTAACGAGAATCTGCAAAAGGGGAATATTGGTGCAATGCTAGAGTTTTGGATAAAGAAGCTGAAGGATACTGGGCCTTAGAGTGCTAGTTGGAAACACAAGCCTATTACTGAGGAGTGGTACGTATTCGTTACGTACTTTCTCAGTCTTTGCTACCCTTTCTGCATTGATAAATGTGTGTACTTTTGATTGCTGTATCTAAATTATGATTCTTGATAAGGAGGCAAATGGAGTTTGTGTTTTTCTGTAATGAAACATGAACCCCTCACACTAGATGATAATTTTTTCAAAAGCAGTCTTCAGATTCTTAGGAGCTTATTTAAAAGTATCTATAAAACCTAAATATGAAAACCAAATTTACTGTCAGTTTGCCTAAATTCAGTTATGCAAGGATCTGTGCTTCCAGTGCTTATTAGTACTTTGCAAACCTAAAATTCTGTAAAAACATTTCTTTCCTTTAGCCTACTTGAACTATTGAGGCTCAACTTTCTTTGATAGAGCCTTGTCTGTTTTAAGTTCCTATTTGACAACGCACTAAATAGAAATGAAGAGAGCTCAAAAATTTCCTCAGTGTAGTAGTATTTATAGAATTTTTTATTAACCCCCTTTAAATACAGAACTAGACCTCTGCATATGCTGCATTGGTTTTGAAAGAACTACCTAAAACTTGGTGTTGGCATCTGCCATAGAGTCAATTCAAGGGAATCTTAAAAGCAGAGAAATAAAAACGACATCAGTGTCAGGATATAGAGAATGTGTATAGGTAGGAAGGAAACAGTAAAGAAGTCTTACTTGACAGGAAAAGAATTGGTGGTTAGTAAAGAGATTTTTTTTCAGAAAAAAGACTGCATGTCAGCCTTTAACTGGCAGTTGGAAGGTGGGCAGTTTGCCTACTCTTCAGTAGTCACTCATGGATAAGAATGATAAGACCTACAAATAGTTGCTGCATTTTGAGCACCATTTAATAGTATTTCTGCATGGGAGTATAAATACTGTACTATAATCCTCTTCTCTGTGTCACTTTAGTTAACAGCAATAGTTGTTCTCAAATGGATAATGCATGGGCTAATAGTCTCCCTTTTATCCTGGTTAGCTTGCATGTTGCTAAAAAAAATGATTCAAAAGTCACACACATCCTTTCCTGCATAACTGTTGTTTTGCATCCAACCTATTTCTCTGTAGTGTTCCACAATTCCTTCATTTATTATCATAAAATAAAAGACAGTGTAGTAGCAAAGTTTTGTCTAAGAAATTGTTTATCAGTGGAAGAAACAGGATCAATACATAACGATCTGGTGTTACAACCTTAATTTTGTTACAGCTAAATAGTACTAGTAAGTAGTGGACAGAAATTGCAAGGTGAGAATGGTTTTGACTCTGCAGAGAAAATGAAGATGTTTAGGTTCATCTGTTTCTCTAACTACTTAATGTATGTCAGATTGTGAAAATAAAGTTTTTATCTTTATAGGTACAATTCAGAGCCAGAAACGTCAGCACCTGGTGACGAAGACACGTGAACTAAAGGATATGAAAGATGACCTTTACCAGTGCCAACAAGAGGAAGGAGATAAAGTGCATCGTACAGTGGGGGTAGGTATGAGTTTAGCTGGACGTTACTGGGTTATTCTTTCATTCAGTGAGTAATTTACATGAAATTAATCACACAAATCCATTGCATTTTTTCCTTTAGTAAGTTCTTTTTTGAGAATGTAATTTTATCTTTCCTCATAATTCTTGACAAAGATTTTGGTTTTTGATCAAATTAGTTATTGAAATGTGTTTAAACACTCTGGTTACTATGTATGTAGTCTAGGAGTTATCTGGATACCCAGCATGTCTCTTTTCATTGTACTGCGTGGCTTTTTTTTTTTAAAGTTTTCTTTTATTTTTCTGATAGCAGTGCTTAGATGTAATTCAATATGTTTAGTTCTTGTGTTTGTCAAAGATGCCAGAGACTCAGGACACGCTTTTGTGTTAGGATACAGTTACATAAACACGTTTTCAATAGCAAATTTGGTTCCAAATCATCTCTTGAATTTCTGCCCTACTGGTTGAATGCCCTGGGTTCTGCTAATGTGTTTGGTTTTGTAATCTGAAAACCCAGTTTGCTGAGCATGAATCAGCAGCAAACATGCATATTTTCACTTCCTTTTAAGATGGATCAATTCATGTACCTGTTTTACTACCCTTGAACTAGTTAAACCTATACAGGCGAGGGGGAATGACCTGTGGTTGGAAAAGGGAGCCTCTCACATGATCCTTGTTGCCAAGAAATTGTTTGTGTGTATATCTGAGGTAAACAAACTAGCTCTATTTTTGCATCTTGCTGCAAGGTTTGTCACTGCATCCAAAATGACACGTGAACTGCCAGGCTACCTTGGGTTTTTATCTTTCTAGCTGAAATAGTAACAATTCTAATTACAGTTTTTTTTTTCTTATTTTCTTGTTGTTTTTATTAGTCATTCAAGGGAGATCTTGCTACTTGTTTGACTTCTACTGAGGTGGAAAAGAAATCATTTGAATCTCAAAAAAAAAGTCTTGCTGCTGAAAATCAGCACTTAAGAGAATCTCTAGAGAAGGAAGAAAAAGCTTTGGCCTCACTTCAGGAAGAGTTAAGGAAGCTAAGACAACAGATTAGGAACTTAGAAGATAAAGGTACTAGCACTGAGTCTATAGTAATGGAAAATCAGAAACTAAGGGAACACCTGGAAGAGGAAAAGCAGAGAAACCACAACTTCCTTAAGCAAAAGGAAACACTCTTTGCAGAGGCACAGATGTTAAGGAGAGAACTGGATAAAGAACGTCACATTACAGAAGCTCTAAAAAGAGAGCTGGAACAGTTAAGTTCTCATCAAACACTTGACAGTGCTAATGATGATGCAGTAAGAGAAAATCAAGAAATAGAAACTCTGCGAGGAAGACTAGTGGAACTAGAAAAAAAGCTCAACTTTGAGCAACAGCGCTCTGACTTATGGGAAAAGTTGTATGTTGAAGTGAAAGACCAAAATGAAAAACAAGAAATGAATGAAAAGGGACAAAGGAAAGGTGCCAAAGGGCAAAGTAAGGCTAAAAAGAAGTCAAAGGAATCATTTCTTGGTTCAGTTAAAGAAACTTTTGATGCAATGAAAAATTCCACAAAAGAGTTTGTAAGACACCATAAAGAAAAGATTAAGCAGGCTAAAGAAGCGGTGAAAGAAAACCTGAAAAAATTCTCAGACTCTGTAAAGTCTACATTCAGACACTTCAAAGATACCACAAGAAACATCTTTGATGAACAGGAGAAGTCGTCAAATGAGAAAAGACATGAGGCAAACAAGAAAGCTCGAACTTTTTACCAAGAACATAACTCTTATGAGAATCTGAAGCACATGCATTACAGGGGACCTAACATGCCAAAGGAATTCAGAGAGGGAAGAAAATACCAGTTTACAACATTTGAAAAAGATACAGATGCACAGAAATGTCTTGATCGTTTGTGTAATAGAAAACATCAATTTGTTCTGAAGGGCTGCTCTGGTATTTTTGAATGTGCTCATAAAGAATTCCTTAGTCTCTTTAACAGAGTATCAGATCCGATCAGAGTGGATGAATTTAGTCGGCTAATGAAAAAATATTTGCAACAAGTTGTACATAACTTTCGTCACTGGAGAGAACTAGAAAATTTCATCAATAAGTTTTTCCATAATGGACTGTTTATACATGACCAGATGCTGTTCACTGATTTTGTTAATGATGTCAAGGATTACCTGGAAGATATGAAGGAATACCAAAATAATGAAAAGGTTTTTGAGGATTTGGACAAATACATCTACCGATACTACTTTCATTATGATAATTCACCCCAGTATGGACCCAGGTTTGTTTCTATGTTTCCTGAACTTGTTAACACAGTGAAGTAGCCTATGGATCTGTGGTACCTTGTGTGTATCTGTGTTTGTGGTTTTTTGCACATTATGGGTCCACTGCACATACATTGCACAATCTAGTATTTCTAGTGAGTTCTTTAGAAAACAGTGTAACTGCAAGTAAGATTACTGTAGGCTGAACAGCTGTGGTTGCCTATCTGATGGAATGAATAACTAGCTCAGGAGAAGCATTAACTGGGACTCCCATGTTGTCTTTCTCTGAATGAGGTGGTTTTTGGATATGTCTGAGCAGCCTCAAAGTCTGGTTCTGGCGGGTTTTCAAGAATTACACTGCTGTCCTGAGGCTGAGTGTAACACTGAGTTTGAGTGGCTCTGCTCTGGGCATACAGACTAAGGGCAGGCTTTACTTCAGATCCTGACCCTGAGGACATTTTATTCAGTCTTGCTTATGAAGGTCCTTGGCATGAATTGTTTCCTTCATTACTTTCCTGTGTCCAATGGCATTCTGAGAGCTTCTGGAGAGCAGCTGTGGTCTGCGGCTTGACTGGGCCAGTGGAGCCACTGTTCCTACTGCATAGACTCTGGTGAAAGAAAATTAAGCAAACAGCCTTAATAGATTATGTGGAATTTGCTCCTTCTGGAGCACTTAGGTATTTTATGTGGCTTTTAGTATCATTGCTATTATAATATTGGCTATATAATGTCTCATGCTAATGTTTATTTTGATCAGGTAAGGAAAAAGGCGATATGTTAACTAACCTAAAATCAACAAGTTGTCCTTGTAGATATAATGGAATTCTTCTCTGTGCTGGTATTCAGTGCAAAGCATATTTAGTATTTAGCTCAAGGTGCAGTTTTTCAGCCAGGCTTCTTAGGGACTTTCGTGTTTAGTATTTAATGTGTTTTATTGCAGCAGCAGAACTACTTTGAGGTTACTAAATAAAATACTACCTCACATAATATTAAAAGCTGAACCACAAGGATGATATTCCTCTTAATAGCTTTCAGTCTTTTTAATGTGTAGCTTTGGCAAACACATTGGTTTTGGTTTTATTTACAGTCCAAGTACTTCTTACTACTTATCAAAATGAACTTACATTTAAAAATAAGCATATAATTTTTGAGCACTTTAATTCCATTTGTAGAAAAAACTTCAGATTAATTTACTGATATTACACATAATTTTGTACACTCTGGAGGATGATAAAAGCCTTAGCTTAGAAGGCAGCTAGAGATTCTAGTCATATGTAACAGCATGTAGTGTAACAGAACTGTTTGCATCAAAAACTGCAACAGGTGAGTGACAGGTTTTTGTCAGTGTTCCCTTTCTTGATATAAATGTGCTTATTGTACATGAAAACCTCTGAAGTGCCTATGCTTAGACAAAGCATGCTTTCCTAAGGAGCTGTAGTTTTCATTTTTTTTATAGAGTAGAATATAACAGAGTAACTGAAAAATAGATCAAAACTTGGGCATCACTGTAGGGACAAACAGCTGTTCACTTGGCTCAGTTCTAGAAAGAATTTTGGGCAGCCAGCTGCAGAGCATCTTCATTTTTAGAAAGAACTTATTTTAAATATACCATTTTTTTAATGAGTTAAATCAATACTCTCCCATTTTGCTTTAGAGACTACTAAATATAAATCTTCCTTGTCAGTCAACGTCAGCATGTTAAAAGCTGTTCTTGACAATGTAATTGTGTTTCAGAATGCTTTTTGAGAGATGCTTTTGTAAGGATAGTAATAAGCTTTTGTTTACTCCTTGCAGTCGACCTAAAAGGCCTTCTTTTACACAAACTGAAAATTCCAGACATGAAAAACAAGCTCAGAAGTACCACCGTAATAAAAGAGAAGGTAAATGGCATAAACATGGTCGCAGTAATGGAAGACACATGGCAAATCTTGAAATAGAGTTGGGGCAATTACCCTTTGATCCAAAGTATTAAATAATTTATGGTAAACATAAGATTAGAATTAATAATTCGCATCCTCTCCGGAAACTAATTAGTTTGCAACAAAGCAGCCAGATGCAAGTTTTCTTCTCTAAATTTGATTTTTACACATTTTTGTTAAAAGGCAGAAGCTTTCTAATTTGCATATTCTATACTGTTGCTTTAAATGTTCTTTGGAAGTGATGATAGTTTGGATGCCAGCAGTATTGTTGCAGAAACTAGGCATGCAATGACTTGTGTATGAAAAATATGCTTAATTGCATTCCATTAGTGTAGTTCAAGCTTGAGTCATGCATAATGTACCAATAATTAACTCCAGTGTTTGATGTACTAACTTCATCTCATCCCTCAAAAATAGGTCTACATTATGGTAATGTATCTGTTAAGTGTTTTTAAATCTTATACTTGCTTCTTGTCTTTGGGGGGGAGGGGGGAGGGGTGCGTTCAAGAGCCTGTTGAATTGTGAAGGATTTGCTGTGCTGCATTCTAATCAGTTTGCTGATTTAAGCACTTGAAATGTCTTGCCTATCTGCATATTGTAGAAAAAAATAAAGAGACATTGTGGGTAAAAAGTCTTTATTTATAAAACAAACATAGCATAGCTGTACAGTTCTATAAAAATGCTCTAGTCTTGTCTAAAGTTATATGGTAGCTTTGGTCTCATATACCGCCTCCCTGCCGTACTGCTGCTGAAGGTGCCTCCAGAAAGAGGTTTGCATGGTTCCAGGCCACCAGTGGCTGCCTCATCACTTCCCCATTTGACTTACCCGGTTTCAGACTCACTACTCTCCTTTCTGCAGTACAGGATCTTCTAGGCATGCTAGTGCTCTGCAAAACTGGTCTCATTATGTACCTTTCAGTCTAGAAACTGATCTTCACGTATGGTTAATCCCAGGTTTTTCTCCTGTAGACATAGATGTGGCTTCCAACTCGTCCTTGAGGTACATGAGTGTGAAAGACAGTGGCTGTTTTCTTGTAGTCTCTCAAAGCTAGAAATGATGATATTTCCTGTAATTGAACATACATTCATTGCCAGAGTCAGAGTGTGCAGTTGGGGAGCATCAGAATAGTGTTCCAAAGTCACCAGTAAACCATCGATTCAAGTGTTGCCTGGAAACTTTCTCCTTTACTTTAGGAAACACTGCCAGAAAAAGATACACCTGTCCTGTTTTATTTTGACCCAAGCAGATGTTCTCTAACCACCACTCTTGGAGTATATGGACTTGACAAAAGACTTGAAGGAGAAAGTGCTCTTCCACAGGCATTTTTACTTGTCACTGCTACTTAGAAGTGTGTAGTTCTGGGCCTAGACCACATGTTTGTTTTAATAAGCCTTGAGGAGAAGTCCATAAAACATGACTTTGGCAGGTAGAATTCACAGAGGGCATACATGAATGTTATGTATCACTGGAATGTTATGTATATGGGCTAGACAGTTCATTTTACATTGGTGTTTTAAAAGTTGTGGACAACAATTTGGAAAAAAATATCTTGCCGAATAAAGGGGGAAGTTATACTTAATCTGACCTCAAGACGAATTTGTTTCATCGTGCAGTTACCGTACCTGTTCCAGCACACTGAAGAAGATCAAGTGACTGGGTAGTAAAGTATCATTGGAAAACTCCTTATTAAGCCAGACAAGTGGGTTAGAGTAGAATAGATCTGCTTCATCAATATAGCTCTCATTTCCAGTTAGGTCTGGGGGACACTGCAGGAATCTCATTTTTAGAGGACAGTGCACATGACTAGGGAGAAAAACAAACCAAACACTTCAGAGTAAACTGCCCAATACCTACGATCTGAAAAGATAAAGATACCTTAGTCAAACCCAAAATTGAGAACTTACATCTCTTGGATAAACCAATTATTTCCTTTATGTACTTTATCTGAAAGCGAAACTAGAATAAGTGGATTCAGCTCCAAACTGCTGTGACTATGTTGTTAGCAGTTCAGAGAAAACAGATTTATCTTGATAAAAAATACAATCTGTGTAACATCAGTTTCTTAAAAAGGTACTTTTCCATATCTGCTTTAACATTTGGTTTACGTGACAGGGTCTATTGCAAACGTTTTGGAATACTGACTTTAGTCATTGTATGTTGTAATTACATTTCTTCTCTCTTTATCAGCAGAAGTAAAGGTGAAATTAATACATGTTGACTGTAACAATTAGTCTTTAGTTTTGCTACCTTAATAAAGCAGTATGAATAACTTTCAGAAATCATAAGATTTACGGCTGATACTCGTACAAAATCAAATAAAGCTTAGATGCTGAATTTCATTCTCTTGTATAAGCATTTGCCTTATTACCCCTCTTCATTTTATATTAACTGTATGAAAAATCAAAGTTCTTCCTATATACATCTATCTACCTCAATTAATTTACTAAGCCTGAGAAAATTAAGACTTAATTTCTGTTTAAGTGTATGGATTTTAATATGTATACTGTTAACTATATTATTACCTGTAGAATGGAGTAGAGTGGCACGGCATCATGATGAAGACAAAAGCTTGGTACTGGTAAGAGTTATGACAGAGTTGCTGTATGTGACTCATAACATCAAGGGAGCCTCTCTGGTGAATCAAGCCTGTGTATAGGGCTGGGACTAAGTTGGATAAAAGCAGGAAACTTGCTAAAGATTTCTTCCATGTTTTCAGGTGTTTCAAAGAATAACCTAGAAAAACATTTGGCTACAATTCAGACATAAGCAAATACTAACAGTTCCACGCAGTATTTTTGAAAGTACTACATAGTGGTTACTGAAAATTACCATTTATTCTGGCTGTACTTGGGCACATGTGAATCAGGGCACATCAGTAAGTCACCACATACCGTTCACCCAGCTGACTGGGTGAAATGGTAGCGACATGTGCTTTGGTGTGGCAGTGGTGGTTTTCTTCCCCAATGTGCCAAAAGCTACCACATTCTCTTACTGTTAGTCATTTTTCAGCTACTATCTTTGGAAAAGCTTGCTACTCCCATCTTTTCCTGTTTCCTATCGCCACACCCCCACTTTTCTTGAAGTAGCTAAGGAGAGACAGTTCTCCTGGTGGGAGATAGCTGTGGTTGTGAGAAACAGGTTTAAACAACTTCGATGCACCTAACACAGAAGGCGACTTTGTTTTGCACCAGTTAGGAAACCCTTATTAAGTGACGTGCTTGTCAGTATTAGGAGATAAAAGTATTTTATGCAGTGTAGTTGTATGACCACCCTGATTGTATCAAAAGAAACAAATTAGAATAGGTCTGTTTCAGGAGTCAGTAGCAACTAAGTTAAATTACTTGTCCTTTGTTTTCATCTGAAATAGCCGACTAATTAGCCCGGTTTAAACACGAAGGGAAACTTTTTATTACAGACCTATTTTCCTACTTTTGTGAAACGCTTTAGCTTATCTTTAAGTGAAAATTTCTTAGAAATTCTTGTGGGGATTCTTCTGTTTTTATGTATAATGTGAGTAATTTAAAAACCTCTTTGTAACCACTGACTTATCAGAAATAACTTTTGTTGTGTTTTTCTTTACTAAGGTATCCAAACGGATGATAACAGGCATGACAGCTAAGACAGATTTTAACAAAAAAAGAATAGTCTGTTTGGAATTATTCTGCGTTAAGAGTAGAACTGGTTCCTCTTAAACTCTTGAACTGAACACTGAACTACTCCCTCAAGACATACTAGGTATTTGATCTCAGCATAGCAAAGTTATTCAAATAATATTTACTTTTGTTTAGACTAGCAAAACAGGTCAAAGAAAATGACAATTTTCATGGATTCATCTGTTTTGAAGTCTTATTTAAGCTAAAGCTGTAGAGCTTAATCTTGTAGGCGTTTTATCTTCCCTTTCACTTTTCAGCATACCAAGCCTTACGTCATGAGTTTAATTTTCCTACAGATGCAGTAGTGTTGTTAATACCTATTTGTGTAAAATATAACATACTTCCACATTAGGGTCTCTTTTACTGTTAAAAAACTACAACAAAACCAAACCACAATAAACCAGGAAAAAAAGAATAAAAGTATCAGAGAAATCTTATTAGAAAATGCAGTATGCTTTTCACTTCAAATAAAGAGTCTGTCCACAGCTTAAAATTAACCACATTAAGTTTAGGGACTTTATTCCTGTTTTAATAAATTCTCCTTACTATGCCTAAAGGAAAGCTACTGTGTTAACATCTCTAAAACTTGTGTGGGATGTAGCCTCCAGCTGGTGGTTAAGAGCAGACAGACAACTAGCATCTCGATTAACACCCAAAATCTAGAAAAAGGTAAATTGTATTTTTTGAATACTTGGAATTGAATTTGAATAATTGAAAATACAGGGTTAGTTTTGTTTTTCTTTTTTTTTTTTTTTTTTGCATACTCAAAGCCCAGAGTCAGGCATAAGTGGGAGAAGTGGGTGGAAAATATCACAAAGGAGCCAGGGAACAAAAATCATGAAGAAGGTGGCTTTGGCAAAAAGTTGGGGTTCATAGAGGCAATTTTCATAGTTTTTGCAGGAAGTCCTTTTGTCCATGCTAAGGCTTCTCTATTTGTATTTCAGTCATTTCTTGTTCCTTGTATTTCCCCCCCATCCCCAGCTGTAACAATAGTTTAGGCTAGTTCTAAGAATCCTTTTGTCAGGTATCTACATTAAGATCTCTCTTTAGGTAAAAATTATATACAGAGGAGTTGCAAGACATTTGAAACTAATGCTTACCACAAAAAACCATGCAGAATGGCAGTACAGGGTAGATGAACCTGAATTCTTTATGGCTCAGTGTGCTGGAATAGAACAAATGTAACACTACAGTCAAACGCATCAGTTCCACGGACAAAATACGTTTTGGAGCATGAAGGACTGGAAGGAAAGCACCTGCATGTACTAAAAACTTTTGGGAAGTGAAGCAGTTAATAATAAAATGCAAACTGTCCTTTTAAGAACATGAGTACACTAATTAAGATGACTTGGTCAGTTTAAACCAAGCACTAACAAAAGTACCTGACTACTTCTCTAGCAATTAAGCTGTCTGATTCTGTGACTACTAGATAGAGCTTAGCTCATACTTCACCAGTCTGCTTCCTGGTGTAAAATGCAATAAAAAGTGTAAAATGCAAAAAAAAAAAAATAAATGGTGAACTAAGATCTAAGTACACAGCTGTATCTAACAAATTAACGGTCACCTCTGCTAATACTAATTTACATGTTCCCTATGCCAACTCTTGGGGATTTTTTTGGGGATTGCTGCAAGACTGAAAGAAGATAGGACGTTTGTGGCTTCACCACTGTTTCACTGTATGCTGTTACTATGGTAGTCTAATACCATTTATAATTTAGTATTTATTAATTTTGTATATATTTATTTTGTATATATATGTATATTTTTCTTGTCTGAAAGTGTCTCTCAATCTCCAATTCTGATGCTTCAGAAACAGCTTACCTTTTCTTCCTCAACTTGAGGTGAGACATACAGCCCTACGATAAATACTAAGAGCTCTCTGCAGACTTGTGAATGGCGTAAGTTTGAGAGGTCTCAGAACCTCTCATCTTACTGGGGAGCTATTGAAGAACCCCAAGAAATGGTATTTTCGTTAACAGACATGTAGTTAAGACAGTTTTCTAACTAGTTCTAATATTACTTAACCATCTATTAAAACATACATCGGTCACCTGTTTTCATTCTCAGTTGAATTTCATGCTGAATTATTTTTATGGGTCTAATCAATTCTACCAATACATGTGGTAGTGATACAAGAAGTATTACTACTGTGTAATTGCAGTTCTTGGAGTATTTGAATTGTTTGAAGTTTTCTACCACTAAAAGTGAATACCATGGTTTTTTTGTTCTGGAAATGATTTGAGCTTTGAAAAGAACACAACCAGTGAAAGACCATAGTTAAATTTGTGAGACATTACCTGTATACCAGCACTGTCCAAATCACCACCATTAGAAAGATGCGGTACCTTTTGGGTGCCAGCACACAGCCATGAATAAAGAAAGGCAGATGGGTACCCAAGATGACTGGTAGTCCCTGAGTGAAGTACCAGTGCCAAGGATGTGATCCATAAAATGTTCCCAAATTCTGCAGCACGTTGAATTTCAAGAAGTTCAGCTGAACAAGTACCCACTGGGAGATGTAGGGGAGGGAGAGGAGGGGGTGGTAAGTTAAAAACACAGCTAAAGTGAAAACCAATAAAAAAATGAATTTCAGTCATCACAGGCCTTATATGACACGGTATTTTCATTCATACATAAGTATACATATGTATGTATAGCATTTTCAAGGTTTTTTCCTACCAAGGCTCATCAAAGACTTATTTACAGCCTTTTATATATTTAGAAAGAAGTGTGTGAGCTTTGTAATGTGTTGATAACTATTGATTTAGTGAGAGCAGAACATACTGATTTTTAAGTAATGTTTGTCATTTAAAATAACTGAAAAAATCAGTGTTGAAGAGTTTATAGCTTAGAACATATTTAGAGATCATAGGCCAGGCACAGCCGTGGCAATTACACAAGTTAAAGAAGTCTGAAACATCCACTCATGGCAAAATGCTAAAACAGAGCCCTTTTCTTGCAAGTCAAGTGTGAAACAACTTACCTCACCAAAAAACACACGATCGATTATTAAAGAGGTTCCTATAGCGATCAATCTGCAAAAACAGAAAGTTGGTTGCACTGATACTGCCTGAATTGCTTTTCTGTCAGATCTTCTCCAAATAGCTGGCAAAACTCCCTGAACAGTTATTCCTAAGCTTTTCTGAGACTACCCATTGAGATGTTGTCATTTTACAGTGACCATTTGCCATCACAATCCTATAGATTGTGACAAACAGACTCTATTTGTTTTTAACATAAAATCAGCTTTTTTAGGTTGTCTGCCTTTGCAGTGGTAAAAATCAATCTTAAGATGGAACTGTGCAGAATCATAGTTTAAATTCAGAAAGAACTTACCCAACTGGAATGCAGTTGTGTAGGATAAGGTCTGCTTTTCTCGGTTCTTGGAAAAAATGACTCAAGACTAAAGGTATCCATGGGATAACAGCAGTGGGACGAATAATAATGGCAAGTGCTACCAGAGCTAAGTATTTGCAACTAGAATGAGGGAACATAAAAACAACACAAGCTCATCAAAAAGTTTGGTAAATTCTTTTGCATACAGTGACACTTCAGCAATTTAAATACTGTCATGTCTCTGACCAAAAGCTTTTCATACTGCAGATAGCTTTGATTCTGTCAGTGCAGATACTCTGCTTGGTTGGAAGGCTGACAACTGTTGAACTGCTTTGTTAGCAATAGAACAGCTATCTAGAAGCACATACTTGCTTTAAAAGAGAGCTGGTAAAGAGAGCTGTGACTGCAAATTCACCTATGTCTGAACCGAAACAAGCTTTTGTTGTCTTTTCCCAAGTTACCAAGAATTCCTGTTCTTTAAATTAAAGTTTCCTGTGAAGTGATACTTTGCATAATGGAACTGGAGAGCAGTAACTTTATGTACCAGCTACAGCATGGCTTCAAATAAAATTTTACAGGAAATGTCATGCTGCTATTACTTCCGAGATCTAGGGTTTCAGCTACATGAATGAGCAGTTTTTTGGCTGCCTTATATTTTAAGATGGAAGTTAGTATTTTAAACAGTATTAGTTAGTGGAAGGTTTCTCACCTGTTTCCCATCTTGGAACCTTTTACTGGATAGTAGGAAAGTGCAAAAATGGTAAGGAGAGTTTCCATGGTGTTTGTTAGAGTTCTGGTACAGGAATACCATGTAAACCAGGAACAGAGCTGGCAGAAGTACTGAAAATTATGAACAGGACGCACAGGGAGAAATGTTAAAACAAGTTATGTAGTTTGAAATGGTGATGAGTCTTCAAGGTGTGACCTACTGCACACCTTTTGCTGCTGTTTACACTGCAACAGTGTTTATCAGCATGCATAAAATATTTTAAAGGCTGAGACTCACCACACACTTTGCAGTTTCTTCATTTTCTACATGTCGCATTAGTGAGTAAAGCTTCACATCAGCAAAGGCTGCCAGCACTGCCTGTGCAAGTCTAGGGACCCATATCTGTGTAAGCAGAGAGAAAATTTTACTTGCAAAAAACTGTTAAATTCTAGGATTGAAGAGAAGACTACTGAATTAGTGAATGGCTGTCCAGACATGAAAATAGCAAGTGAATTAGTGAACATTCTCTATAGCTTTTCATTATTTAAACAGTAGTAAGGTCCTTTGGCGAGACTAATATTTCTGCCAAACTAAAGAACGTTCAACTGAAAGTGTTCAGAAATCAAGGGTAGAATTCTGCTGCCATTCATCTCATAGAAGCAGAAGGGGGCTGTAGTTACTGACTTTAGTACAGATACCTATTATTAAAACACTCTGGAAAACTGAAGCACTGAGGAATTGTGATGCAGTGATAAACAGTGTCAGTGTGGAGCTCAAGGAGACTAATGGAGGCTAAGGATAATCTGCAGCACTGGCATCGGTACCATGACTGGAGATCTATGAATGAGATCTGCACCCAGGCTAGTCGTTTCAGTGAGGTCACTGTGCTCATCCATCTCCAACTGTCAGACTCAAGGCTTTTGTGTTTTACCCGGGCAATGATGAAAGCGCTCTGAATGTAAATGCAGTGTAATAGTAGGGGATGTGTTGAGTGTACTCACCAGCAGCTGAACATCATCCTTACCCAGCAGCTGTAAAGCTTTGTAGATGCTTGCAAAGACCAGTGGGTATGAATAGCCCCGTAAGCCACTTGCCCATTCCCAAGTCAGGTAGCCATAATTATTAACGTTAAGGACTGATCACGAACAGCTGCCATGAAAGTTTTCACTCGAGCCTTGTTACTCTCAGACTCGTCCGGGTCGAGATGGACACCCTTGTGCCCAGAAGCGGCGGGGCTGTTACCGGTGAAGCTATCCCCTTGCTGCCGAGGTCATCTCCACCCGAGCGCTCCTCCCTCCCACTCGCGACGCCGCGGCCCTCCGGTCACGCAGGGGCTGTGGAAGCCTCCGGCGGCAGGTTGACACTGCGAAGGATATCTGAAGACCATGCGATGCGCTACCTCCAGCGACTGCCAGTACTCGTCCGGGACGAAGCTGGTCTGGACGAGGAAGCAGTTGACCGTTCGTAGCGCCACCGTGAGCGCCAGCAGCGCCGCCGGCCCGCCCCCAGCGCCTGCGGAAGGGAAGGCCGTCGGTCTGGGGCCGTTCCGAGGGGCGCCGCTGCCACGCCCCCTCTGCCCCGCTTACCGGCGCCTCGCTGCCCGGCGGCTCTGCCGGGGACGCTGTACAGCACGGACCGCCGCTCGCGGAGCCTCACCGCCTCCGGCCGCCGCGCCCGGACGCGGGCCAGCAGCCCGCCGGCCGCCTCCATTCGCGGGGGCGGGCCTGCGGCGACAGCGCATGCGCGACCTCGTCGCGAGCACTTCTTTCCGGTTTGTCTGGCGAGCCGGAGGGCCTCACTCTGTGGCTTCCCCATCCTTCGGGTGAGGGGTGCCGGGCGGGGGACCAAACTGATCGGGGTGGTGAGGCGCAGCGGTCTCGGGGCGCGGGGCGCTGAGCTTCCTGCGCTCTTTCCTCGAACCGCCGCGGGGTGAGGGCGCCGCTGAGGAGCGAGGGGAGGCCGCGGCACCTCTCTCGGGTGTAGCAGCGCTCCCCTGCTGGCATGGCGGGGCGGCTGCCGCTGCCGCACGTGGTGCTAGCCGTGGCGCTCGGCGTGGCCAGCGGGCTCTACATCTACAGGCCCGTCTTCCAGCCCGCGGGGCCCCCGCAGCTCCCCGAGGGCACGGCGGGGCCGACGGCGGACGCCGCGCCGGAGAAAAAGCCCTGAGAGAGTCGCGAGAATCGCGGTGCTGCCCTGTCGCCTTTCCTCGGTACCGCCTCGCACCCTGGACCTCCGCGCCCGCCGTCGGAGGAAATGGCGCCCAAGCCCCTCACGAACTCGGAGCGATTGTCGCCTGCCGGGGAGCGGCCCCTGCGCCAGCCACGGTTCCGAGCGGCCTCCTCCACAGCCCTGCCAGGCTCTGAAGCGTCCCGCTAGCCGAAGATGTGAGCGCATACGTGTGTGTTTGGTACCGGCGTTTAGGGACGTGGACGTTGAAATGCGTGTAAAATTCTGAATGCTGAAAGGCGTGTATTCACGTCTGAGTTTAAATATTACCAGGGACCTGGAAAAAGAAAGTCGTTGGGTAGTTATACTTCTGATCTGATCCTTCCAGTGATAAATACCATTGTAATCTCTTTCTCACAGTTTTGGTTCATCATTCTTCATTTCTGTTGGGAATGCAGTTGTACTGATGGCCGAGATGGCAACTGCACCCAACTTGGGTGTCCGTGGCTTATATTCATACTTGTGTATATAAAATATACACACACATGCATGTACATGTCTTTCATTCCCAAAAGAATGAGTCTGGAGCGGCTATTTACTCTGTAAGGTTGCCTGAAAATCAGGTTGTACTTGAAGTGCTGCAGTGTGTAGCTCAGTAGGACATTGCTAACCTGGCGATAGGTGTGGATCAGGCTCATAAAGAGAACAGAATCCGAGGTTCAAGGAAACTAGGTATTTCAGGACTTCAGTAAATCTAAAACCAATCCAAATCCTGCAGATCACGGGAGGAACTTCTTTTCGATTTTGGCTTTAACACAGACTCTAGTTTGGACAGCATAAAGGAAGATGTGCTTTTATGTAAAGCCAGGAATGGTGGAACAGCTGGGGACAGCGGATGGGCTGTGCAGAAGCCAAGATAGGAGGGAAGCAGTAGAAAGTGAGCAGGGAGGTGCAGCTGAGTGTGAGATAGTCTGGTTTGGACATGAGGAACTGCCACAAGTTTGTTACGAGTACCAACACAAAAGAACTACTGAAGTGACTCTCACGCAACTTTATTTACAAGACCACTTTATATTGAAAAGTATGTTTTAAAAAGGCATTACACAAGTTAGTAGGCACTTTCTTTGTAAGCGTAATTGCTGGAAGTCTGTCCATAAAGGTGACAGTTGATGCTTTAAAATCCTCCTGGAAGAGGATGTGTGAACTGATGCAGACAAAAGGGTTATTGATGGAACCGAGCTTAGGGCTGTGCGTGCCGAATTCTGGAGACTGCCGCGTTTGAAGTGGTTGTATCGCGGCAGACAACGCGCTGGAGCCACGGTGATGGACTTCACCCGCCACCACCTGTTTTGTTTTCAAAGCCTGTTGTGAGTTTCTGCTCCACGACGCGTGGTCTGCGGAAAAGTGCGGACGAGTACGACCGAGGAGCCAGTCTCTTTAACTAAACAAGCGAGCGGCGGGAGGCGGTGCTGGAGCCGTCGCGTCCCCTCAGGCCGTGCTGCCCGCGCCGCTTTCCCGGGGCGGCAGCTCGTTTGGGGGGCGGGGGGAGGCCGGGGCGTGCAGCCTGCCCAGCCCGCCGTTCCCGCCCCTACCTCGGGCCTTACGGGAAGTGATGTTGCCTTGACGGAAAAGACACGCTTGCAGCCCAAAAAAGGGCAGGTGCGGGGGGACGCGGCGCAGCGGGAGCCCCGGTGGCCGCGGGAGACGAGCAGGTAGGAGGGCAGCGAGCCGGGCTGAGGGGCGGTGGGGCCCGCTGCAGCGTCGGGATGTGCGGGTGGGCTTCAGGGAAACGATTCTGCCGCGAAAGGAGTTAATACGTAATGTCAGGACGAGTGGTTTGGGGCCAGCAGCTCCAAAACGGGGGTGTGAAGCGGTGGGGAAGGCGATTTCCCAGTGCCGCAGAGCTTGGGGAGCGGGACGGGGTCACACATGGGCAGCGGGGACGTGGCTCTGGGAATAGCGAGCGCTGGAGAGCACCCGTCCCGCTCAGCTCTGCTCTGAGGCGCGGAGCCGGCGGGGCTGGCCGGTGGCGGCGGGGGGCTTCCAGCAAGGGGCTTCAGTCGTGAATCAAAGGGAGAAGTCTGAATGCTCGGCCTTCAGGCTGCCCCTGCACCCGACTGACTTCGCAGCCGCTGCTGCCGCGGGCACGGTTACGCAGGTGGCACCTCTCAGGCCTCTGCGTGTGGCAGCTGTAGGAGCTGCGAGTTTCCCACGGCTCAAGACACGCATTCCCTCTGTTGAAAAGAGAAGTGTATTTGCTATGTCTCTTATCTATTCGGCGAGAATTAAATCTTGCTTTTGAGTGTATATTGCGTCTTTATGAAGACGGCAGTTTGTCTGACAGCCTCTTTGCTGGTGGGGTTCGGGAGGTCTTTTGAAACTGATTTGCAATGCTTAGGCTAAACTAACGCTTTGATGATCTTGGATCTAAAGAAAGCTACATCCATCAGAAAACATCTTGGGTTTTCTAGCTCTGTAAGTAACTGGGTTATATTAATATGTAAGTGGGGTGCTTTTTATATTGCTAACAAAGTCTAGAGGACTTGCCTAGAACTGTCAAAACCAGCCAACTCTAATTTTTATCTCTCCTCGGAGATGCATCAGGTGTATTTTGGGCTTTCTGATTGTATGACTCCTCAAAGACTTTCCATAATGAGTTTTGCTTATGAATTTTTCACCAAGGTAGCATATATGCCTGTTTTGGGTTAGGAGTTCTGCTAGGGGTTATTGGCAAGGTGATGTTGCTCTATACTTAAAGTTTTTATTGAAACTCTACAAAATGTTTATTAATCTCCACACATAAAATGTATTAGCACTAGTCAGTTTCTAAAAAAACTATTCAGCTTGCCTTTTCCTGGAAATTTCTTATGTGGGTTTGTCTTTGCCCTTGTTTCTTTTCACAGACCTAAAGTACTTTTGTGACTGTTCCATGTATTTTCCAGCCAGGGAAAAAACATATGCATTTCAAACGTTAATACATAATTTAAGGAATAGTATTTGTATTGCTAAATGGATGTCTCAAAAACATGGTTAAAAAGATGAAAAGTTCCTGTGTTTCTAGTTAAGGGTTCTAATTTTACATCTACTTATTTTCTTGCACAAAGGAGTTCTGGGTTGTGTGAGGGGGGCATATGCTACAACTCACGCTGTTTTATTTTTACAGTTAATTTCTCATCTGCAACCAGTTATCTAAAACCAGACTGCAAGTTTTTCATCACTGTCATTTAGCATGGGAACACACTATCACTCAACAACACGTTTCCTTTGCTTTAAAAGAGATTGGTGAGATAAAATAATTTTGAAGCAGCTTTTGGCATTTACAGATACAAATATTATGAGCAGTAATCCTTGTGTGTTGTCTTTGGATTCTCGGTTGCTCTGTTATGGCCCTGTATTTGCTGCGCTGGCACAATGACCATCAATTAGTCTGTCAGATTTCAGGGTAAGTCAGACTTGCAGATCAGCACCATTGCTAAGAGCAGTCTGTCTTTGTCAACAGAAGGCTAGTAAGAGTTTAATTTGTGAACAGACAAAATCAGCACTAGGGATGGAATATAAAGAATGGCAGCTCTTTTTCTCATGGTAATCTCTAAGCAAATATTACAAGAAGGTGCATTTAAAATGTATGAAACTTATGATTGAAATAGTTAATCATCAAATAATCTTCTGTATTAAAGCTGTGTTATTGTGCTCTACTGCATATGTGATCTGAACCAGCAGATCATTATGTTTGTTCTTCAGTGATTTCAAAGGATTACTTACATATTTATAGGGAAGCATTTGCTGGGCTGGGCTTGTCAAGCGCTCAAGGACTTGCTCTTGCTCCTCTTGTCTTGCAGATACATTCATGCTGGAGATATAATCATGTTTACAGAACTGACTTCAAACATGGCTGAAAAGTTGTTCAAGTATAGCACAGTTTAAGAAATACTTATCTAAAACAGTTTTTACAGGAGAATATTTTTTCTTTTTTTCTAGTTATACAAATACATTCCCAATCTGTCTTCTTTTGGAAATAGCACCTGTTTATGAGATTTCTTTCTTCATTTCTTTTTTGGTCTTTTTATGTCTGAGGGCAAGACTAACTTGAACCACATTAAATCAGCTGAGATCATACCCTTTTATCTCCAGTGGAAGCAAAACCATAGTGAATGAGAAGTCCTAGCCCCTAATTTCTTTCCTGAAACATCATTATATTGTTTTATTTTCATACATAATACAACACAATTTACTTTTGATTGTAGTAATAAGTAGTCTCAACATCTGTGATTTATTTTCCAATCTATCAAGTTTTAAGATTAAGCTACAGCATATAGATTAAAATATGACATATGACCAGGATATTTTTTTTTCCTGTGATGTTGCTGTGGCTTCAAGGGATTGAAAATACTCTGATGTACAATGACAGTTTTGCACAGTGCCGGGTGTTGGAATCCTTTTCGCATACTGGGCAGCACTTTGGAGCTGATCTGACAGGTTCTTCAATATTTAAAAGTACTGCAGAGGGGGAGAAAAAGCAAATGTCCTTGATTTTTATGGCTCTGAAGATAATATCAGAGTGTAAACCAATGCAGTGCTCATTTCCTGAGTTTGCCAACCCAGTTCCCATAGCTGTTCCCCTTTCTCTATGTTTGATGAGAGATAGGCAAGACTAAACCACATTACATAGAGGCACTTCTGGAAGGCAATGTGCAAACTGGCAGTAAGGTAGGAAAGGGGCAGGAAGCATCAATGAAGACACAGGCTTAGGAGGAGGAGTACAGCTTTTCTAGAAATTTGTGGGGATAGTGGAAAAAATGAGTTGATAGCTCTGTGAGCTGTGTTTCAAAATTACATTTGTGGTCACTTAAAAATAGTATTTTGAGAATACCTGTACACTTCTGCAGAGATTCTTTGTGGAGAAGAAGTGTGTGAATGAAAGCTCTGTAAGGAGTATTCCTAGCCAGAAAATGTTATATGCAAATAAAATACTCAGTGGATACAAGGATAGCTGCTACACAAATCAAGTAGCTCATTCCAGCCGCTGATACCACCATGAAAGTGAACAGCAAGTGTTCTCCAAAGTCAACAAATTTTTGTAACTGTTGGCTACTTTATTTGGTCCTTTTAGCTGCTCAGTCAAGGAGTTGTAAGGAAAAAGGTTGCTTTATGAACTGAAAAGTAAGAAAACAATTCTTTCCAATAACATCCTTGGGGAGCAGAAATATTTGAACAAGACAGAAGGCTGCTGTTTGTGATAAGGACTAATAAAATGTGTGTTGGGTAGGAGCAAAAGAAAATTTGATTAATTTTTATGATAAAAGTGCGAGTTTCCTGGTTTCCTTATGTGTTTCTGCCAGTCTTGCAATATGTTTCCCATTAGTTGCTGCTGAGGGAAATTACATTCCTCCTACAAATCCCTGCTGATAATTGCCTGGCTAACAGCGTGATGCATTTTGAACACTTCAGGGTATCACTCAAAGTTAGCGGTTGTGGGAGCTACTTGTGCTGCTTTACACGAGATTTGCGTGAAATGAATTGCTGTTACGATTATTGCCAGTGGGTGGTGCTTTCCAAGCCCGCTTTGAAGCTCGCTAACATCCAGAATGTGATTACAGAAAAACATAGGATAGTTTTTTTGTTGTGGTTTTTGTTTTGGTTTGTTTTTTAATTGCAAATGTTAATTACAATTCCTCTCCTCTGACTTGTTTTTTTCTATACCAAACTTTACACATAGCTTAATGTGACCCAAAATACAGGTATCTGGTTAGGTTGTAGGTACCATCGGTTTGCAACAGAGTATTTCTCATCCAGCATTTGAAGATCTTGTGTGCATATAACAGTACATGCTCTGCTGACTTTCTCCTCTAACAGTGATTCAACTTGACAGCTCTTTTCTTCTGGGGCATGAGCTGTCTTGCTATACTTCATTTTACCATATTCTTTCTTGCATTAGAATGGTGTCAGGATAGACATCTCTGTACAGAGATGCTGCTGTCCAAGTTTGGAGACAGTATTGTCAGAATTTGATTGTATTACTTCTGAATTCGATAGCAAACTTTCATAATTTCATATATGTTGCCTTATGTTAGAGTTGTTATAGTAGTAGGTTTTTAAATGTTCTTTAGCTATGAAGTAGAAGACTCTAAATCTTTGATAGCTTTCTAGAATTGTCAGTTTGGATATCGCACCCAGTACACAGAACGGGGCCTCAGGTCCTGCTGGGTGCCAGCTGAAGCTGAAGAGTAGGCTTTGGAAGACCTATGAAAGGAACATGCTGCAGAAGTAGAATCATGCCTTTTTAAAAACAAATCACAAAAATCCCCATAAATTTGAGCTGCTAATACAGTGAAACTCAAATCAGTTTTCATTCTAACTAACTTTTTAATAAAGATGTGCTTGATTTTTTTTAAATAAAAATGTCTTTAAATACAAATTGTAAGTAAGGGTAAAACAGAATGATTGTCACAGCCTGTGCTGCGGCTTAGTCTGGTGCAGTGCGTGTACCCCTTGGCCCGCTCGTGGGTGCCCCTCTCAAGTGAAAAGCCACAGCTGCCAGCTTTTGGTGGAAGTGTAGATCTGAGTTTTTCCTTCACGCAGCTGCCCACTTTCACATATTTTTGCAGCTTCTCCCACTCTGCGAGGAAGGATTAAACCAGATCAAAAGATTCAGATGCTGGGGGAGAAGGCAGAAATGACAGAAATTTAATGACCCTATCCCTCTCTAATAAGCTTTGTTTCCTTAGGAAACCAGGCTAAGAGCCATGTCCTCATTTCAGCTTTGGTTTTTGCATTGCAAATTTGGAGCTTTGCTCCAAGAAGTCCTCACTGCATTCGAATCTCCAGTGTGGTGTGTTGAGCCTTAGGGACTTTTTCTTCAGCCTGGCATCCCAAGGGGTCATGAGGAATGGGAGCAGTAACATTTTTCATAACTGGGAGACGCACCAATGGAACTGCAGACCTACTCTGGTAATGTCACAGAATCACAGAACGTTAGGATTTGGAAGGGACCTTGAAAGATCACCCAGTCCAACCCCTCTGCCCGAGCAGGATCATCTAGATTAGATCACACAGGAACATGTCCAGATTGGTCTTGAATGCCTCCAGAGAAGGAGACTCCAGAGCCACCACCTTTACCAGCCTACCCGTTCCTCTTGCACACTTTGAAGGAAGTAAGATCAACCGGTCAGGTTAGTTAAGCATAATGTGGGAGTCACCGAATAGATGAGAGTGAAGGAGCTCTAATGTTAATGTCAAAGGTTTAAGAAATGGTAGAGGAGAAAAATAAGTATAGTTTGCTTTCATATGCTTCACTGCATGGAAGATGAAATAATACTATAGGATGAAAGAAATACTTTGCTGTAGCTCAGGAGAGACATATGTCTGTACCTGTCAAATGGTACAAATAACTATTATTTCAGGTTTTCCTCCCAAGGACAAATTTAAAGTGTAAAAGACACTATTATCAGCTTGTGAGAAGAATGAAGGACCACTTGTCCTAGTAAGTAGATTTACAAAATACATGAACAGTGTCATCTTGTGCTGGAAAGAAAACCCAGCTACATCCACAGTAGAACTCTGCTGAGCTGAGTTTTAAAGAGCAGCGTCTTTTACTTGGCAGTGACATTCCGCATCAGGTAGTGCAAAGACTGTGTATTAGTTAACCTTGAACATGAATAAAAATACAAAAGCAACTTTCAAAACTGTTTTAGTGCTATAGGATTATAATACATTGGAAATATTTTCTAAGAAAGGTGTAGTGCATGTGTTCCTTTGCATTGATACAACAGCTTCCTGTTAATGTACTATGTTTTTTAATTAAACAAAACCCACACTTAGTCACCAGCCCTTTTAATACATAGATAAAGATCAATGGTTTAAAATGAGATCTGTAACTCTTCAGACTGAAGATAGAGACACCAGATTATTACTGTGCTTTTACAGCTTCTTCCCCAAATGCAGGGACACTTCTGTCTGCGTGTGTTACTGTTCTGAGCACTCTTTTCATGCAATCACGCACCAAGTAAATTTTATGAAATGTGGAACCCAACATAAGTCTCACAGAAGAGGTGTAGCATGTTGAGAAATTAATCCATCCTTAGCTGTTTTATCTATTTTTCCCCTAATATTTCAGAACTGTCATAAGAGAAAGAAAGAGAGAACCTGATTCAGGAGTTAATTTTTTAATCTCCTTTCCTTTCAATTTAGATCCAGAGCAGACACCTACACTCTTGGCTTTGCTGCCAGACAAACCCTGCCTATGCTGGCATTAATAGAAGGCAATGTGGAGGCATTACACTTGCAGTTCAACAGAACTGACAAATCAATTAGGTCTGTTTGGGATGATTTTAGTAGTCTTTTCTGAGGTACTAACAGGTTCTTCCAATATAAGCGATATTTTGAAGCAACCTTTCGGTGTTTTTCCTGTGAAAAAGATGACAGTTTGGTCTAAAGTTTTTCAAAGTGCTGATGTTAAAGTGCCCAGTTGCTGGGAATGATACCTGTCTGCAGGCAGCATAATGTTCCACAAAACCAAAATTAATTCTTTTAATTTTTTAATTACTTTAGTGCTACTTTTATGTGTGTGTATTTTTTTTTTAATATTCTTGAAGAAATCCTGATAACTCATGGAAGTTAGTCATGTAGAACCTGTCTTGGAGAGGAGTATTTTTAAGAAGCTCTTTTCTGTGTAAAATGCTGCTGGCCTTAAACATACCAGTACTTTATCTCTTGCAAGGATAAAATAAAGTTCTATTACCATTACTGGAAATGGCCAAGATTGGCTTATAGTTAACAATACATGAAAGTTTTAACTTATACTGTACTTCTACTAAATATTTAACAGTTGTGCCTTTTGGGTAGCAGGAAGTATTGCCCGACCTACTTTCATTTTAATCACTGCAGGGGTATTTCATGGCTTGATGCTGGCAAAGTTCAGCTATTACATTTCTCGTGTGAAATTTGATCTTATGAGTGTGGCTTGTCTTTTCTTTTGTCTTGGAGGGATATTGGTGAGAGGAAAGCAGAAAAAAATCAATATAAATGATTTTGTCTCCTCCTTTCAGGTCTTCTTAGTTCTGTCTTGAGGTATTGGCATGTTACTGCACTTACAGACTGCTGTAGCAGTAAGTAGCAAGCTCATTTATGTGACAGCTGGTTAATTTTCCTTTGCAGCGCAACTCATCAGCCCCTCTGTTTTTTTTTTCAGAGTGTGTTTTTCTGAGAGTCTTTCTTATAAGGAACAGCTATAATTCTGGTCTACAGTTGTAAGAATCTGTCTGTTTTGCTGAATACATTCATATGTTTCCTATTTACTTTGTTCTCACTTTTTCTTTTTGTACTTTGTAGGGCATTTTTCTCTACTGTGTAATAATTGCTGTGTAGCGTGTCCTGTCTCATCTTGAAGTTTGCCACCATGCATGTGAAGCAGTTCACAGGCAGTGTCTTCCAGTGGTTACTTTTCTCCCTCTTGTGTTTTTTAAGTTTCCTCTTTGATTTCCAGTAGAGGTTTAGTGGCACAAGTAAGATTTGTGGATGCTGACAAATAACATTACCAGCTGCCTGCTGATTGGTTTTCATTCCATAGTCCTGCTTGACATGTGTGAAAACTGGCTGCTGGTAAAGGCACAGTGAGTTTTTAGTGTGTTTTGGAAAAAGCCAAAGAGGAGACCTCAATCAGAATTGGGCAATTGGTGGGTGGGGAGAGTGGAGGCGGTTGACACCAATGTTAGGCAAGTTCACAGCTTTTGACTTTGGAAACAGAGTTGTTCTGTAGTGTTACCTGAAACAGGCTGCTGCTAGATCCTCTTCTTTCTCCACTTTTATCTCCAGTGGCAAATGCCTTAATTCCTGCAAGATCTGTGATCAGACAGGACAATCCAGCATGTTCTTCTTGGAGAAACACCTGCTACAGGGTGGTTTGGGCATTTGCAGCTTGTCTCAAGAGCATGGAATGTAGGAAGGCAGATATTATGGTGCTTGTGATGAAGAATGCTCAATACTGTCCACTGTGTTTGAGTGTCCTCAATTTTCCTCCTAAATTCCTAGGCCAGTGTAGCATAGATAATTTTTCCAAGAAGGCCGTAAATTCCATGCATTCAGATCATCTTCTTCAAAGAAACGTCGAGAAGTTACTATAAATGATTGGCCATTCCTTTGTAGAGCTGTAGTTTCAAAGCAACATTTTACAGTTTGATCTCCCACATAAATGTAGAAAATGCCAAAGCTCTTATAAACCCACAAGATTTGGGTAGCAGTGAGAGGAAGACTTACCTTGGCTGCAGTGGTTCCTGCGCCAGCTGCTGCCAGACTGTTTGCACACACTTCCTGCCACCGCCATGGAGTTGGCTCAGCTGTTTGTGCAGCATTTGCTGAGATCTGCACGTGTTTGTTGAAAAATAGAGACCAAATAACCAAACACTGGCATCCTCCCAATTTGTAACAGGCCTGTTTTGGTACTAACCCAGAAGTTTGAAATCGAGGTAACTTCACCTTCAGAAAATAAGCTTTATTTCAGCTGTACCTTCCTAGCAAAGTCTTTACTGGTTTGGATAAAACCCTGATTTGGAAAGGGGAAGGGAAAATGAGTTGATATTCCTCACATCAAGTTGGTGAGAGAGAAGTTAAGCAGCCTCACTTTGTCCTGAAATCAAATGCTGAGGCCTGGGAATTATTTATGAATTGTTTTACCCTTAAAGATGGCAAAAATCTCATTGTGTGGAGGTGTGAACTGCATTTACATTGCTGGTGGAGACTTCTAGGGGGCTGTTCTTGTTCAGCGTGTGCAGCCACCTCTTGAGGGCTGTTTGCAACATGGCATAGGACTTGTTGCGTTGTCTGTCAACACTTCTTGTCCTGTTTCTCCTTCTGCTTCTGGAGCAGTTACCAGAAATACTCGGTGCTTGTGGTCTGAGCATTTCTTCACAAGAAACAAATGTGCTGGTATTGATCAGGGGAGCAGTTAAACAATTAAAAATACTCATACTGCTGAAATGAAACAAAAATGTCTTTGTTGCATTTGAGAGCAGAAAAGGGATGACTTACAGTCTTCTGAAACAGCGGTGAAATTTGTAGAAGATTGGAATGACCCAAGCAAGGATGGGTAGAGGTTTGGAAATTATAACCTGTAACAAAATGTCGAAGAAATGCATTTTAGGTAAATCTGGAAAAATGCTAAGGCAGCGCATGAAAAAGTAATGTTGTTTGCCAACTCTGTATAACAGAGCTAGAGATGGTCACTGGGAAAGGGCAGTAAACATTGCCTTGATTCGAGGGAAATGAGAAATTGACCATGGAAACAAGTGAATGAATGAGCTTGTGGAGGTGTCTTGGTTACTGGTAGATGAACACATGGAAGGATACTTCAAGTGTCTAGCAGGCAGCCTGTAGCAATTCTTAAATGATAAGAGTGAAGAGCTGTCTTAGAAACTTTCTTAATTTCCTTTCTTACTTCTCTGCTCTTGAAACACTGTGGGGAAAGAAACCGAGACACGCGAGGGTTGCGCAAGGTGCCCCACGTTCTCTAAAGCTCACATCTGCTAAATCTTACATGGCGAGTGCAAAACCCACTTTGTCCCTACCTTTCTGTCCTCTTCTGTTAGTGTAACGTCAGGGGTGTCTGTGGGAGCACACGAGGCCTCCTGGTGACTACACGGGGCTGTGTAGGTCCTCTCATCTCTGGGGCCCAGCACAGGGACCTCTGGGGTGTCGTGGTGCAGATACCAGTGCTGTAAAGCAGACGGACACGTGAACCTTGCCTGTTGCTTGCCTGTGTTAACAGACCCCGATGGATGTACTCGCTGTTGAGGAAGGGTTGATTTATATGCTAAATCAGTCACTTCATGTCCTTGGAATTATGTAAATGTCTAAAATGTCTCTGTGTGTCTCAGAACTGGGTGGGGGTGGGGAGCGTTTCTGGCAAGGTGGTAACTCCGGTTGCTCCTTGGAGCTGGTTGCCCTCAGGAGTGGCTCAGCTGGAGGGCTGGGGGCAGGAGCCTGCAGAGCCCTGTAGTACTGCTGGCACTGCCATCCCAAACCCTTCCAGCAACGTCTCCCGTGGGCTCGTTCCGGTGTCTGTGCCAGCTCTGTTACTGGTAACTTTTCCAGCCCTCTGTAAAGACGAATAAAACCAGGCTCCAAATGGGAGCTCTCCATTAGGTTTGGGAGCTTTTGGTGCTCGCTGTGTTTCTTTATTGTAGACTACTCTGCTATATCTGGGTTGTTTTATTTTTAATAAAATGTACTGCAGCTTCCTTTCCCTGTGATGAGAAGGAGGAGGATCTTTAAGCAAAGGCTCAGTGTTGGTTACCTGGTTTGGGGAGATCTAGCTGACTGCAGTGCTTAGCTTTCAAATGAGGAAAAGATCATTTGATCGGTCAGGCAGAGCACATGACGAGCAGCTGAATGTCATTAGGTGGGCAGGGCGGCTGCGGGGCTGGTAGCTGTGCGCCCTCCCGCGAACTGTGGAGCCCTTATTCTGAACTGCACGGGTCTGGGTTTGTTTCTCTCTCTGCTGATCTACCTGCTCTTCTCTAAACAGCTTTTTGCATGACTATGGTATTCCGGAGATCGGGACGGAGTGAGGAGACTCATCCCTGAAGCACCCTCGGAATACTACAGGTCCATTTGCGGCTGATAAGCACGGGTATGTAAACACTTTCTCTTTTTAATTTAATTTTGTAATATTTTGTATTTATTTATTTTGTTGCACTGTTGTTTTGAGCTGACAGTTGTGTTACAACTGTTCCTCTGTTAAGAACTTTGAAACAATGATGCTGTACTTGTGACAAACTGCCTAAAATATTTTGGTTTTAAGAGACAGTTCAGCTGCATCCTTATATTCTAAGTAAAGGTAAAATTAAAAGGTAAATTTAAAACTGAAAAGCATACTGGCCTATGTAAAATATAGGCTGTGGGTTTAAATGACATAACTGCTGGTCTTTGATACATCTTTGGTCATCACTTCTCACAAAGGAATCAGTTGGATTTAAAGAAAAACCTGGGTAAGTTTATCAGTAAGAATAAAAGAAACGACTGTGGTGACCAGTGTCTGGATTCATTAAACATAAGGTGCCCTTTCTGGTCCTGAGTCGTCATCAGCCTGAGTTTCCTTCTGTGTTAAGTCAAACTTGTCCCACAGTTAGAATGTGAAAATTAGACTTTTGATAATGAAGTGGACTGTGTAAATAACATCTCATAATACAGAACAAACTAACTCATTTTTTTTAATCGTGTACTGCTCAAACTTTTTCCTCTATCTGTTTATTCCTGGGTTCTCATCGACTTACTTAGAAGAATTATACTTAATAAAACAGTCCTTTAGGGTAATGGACCTTTTAACTGGATTGCACACCAATGTTTTAATTCTTATATATACTAAATAAAGCTGATAAAAGGAGTAAAAATGGTATGTTGTACAGTCCATTATTTTTAATTACCAAGAGAAATCAGACTGCAGAGAACCATTAGAGTTTATCTAGTTCACAATCCTTCTTCAATCATATAATAATGATTTCAATCTTAAAATCAATTCTTCTGAAGGCAGTATGGGGATAGAATGTTGCTAGTGTTTTGTATCTTCTCTGGAAGAGACTCAAAATGTGCCCATCTGACGAAGTTATTCCTGCCCCACCCCAAGCATGAATTTGTAATTGGGCATCATTTCTAGCCCATGAATTTTTTTAAAATCACAAACAGAACACAAGTTTGTGTAGACTGTAAATAACCAAGAAGAAGTTTTTCAGAGATCAGAAAACAGTACTCTTCACTTCTGTGGGAAGGTCACATGGCTTTCCCAGGGCTTTAATTGATGTCTAGCATAGAGTATCTTAAGATGACTTTTCTGGTCCTGATTGTGACGTCTTGACTTGTGTTTATGAGAAAGAAGAGACCAATTGATAAATGCAGTTAAATATATATATTTTTTTTTGCTATCATAGCCATCCACAGTGTATGAGGAAGCTCATATAAAATAAGGATTTTTGTAAACATTGATGCTTGATTTAGTGGTTTGGGTTTTGGTTTTTTTTTTTTTCTGTGCTGGATGGATTGGTGGGTGCAGTTTATTCACTCTAATTTATTGTTACATAATGCTTTTCAGTTACTGCATTACATGTGCATTTTGAATATGTGTTACAGAAACAGTTTGTAGCCCATTTTAGGGTAGTGATTTCTAATACTCTAATGTATTTGAGGATTGGATTTTGATAATGTTGAGATTCTGTTGTATAAAGCAAAACAATATTCTAGCATGTGGTGTTGCATCCCTTTCCCTCACCATGCACACAGTGGATCAGGTATATTTGCTTTTTTCTATCATGTCTTCTCTTTACAGTGCTATCTTAAATAAGATACTCTCAGTAATTAAGCCTGGAAAATACAAACTAGGAATCTAATCAGCTGGCATTACTGACACATGTCAGGAAGAATGGCATCAAAGAGAAGTTGTAAATATTTTGCCTTTTAAAAAATAAACTTAAAAGAACAAAAATTCTTAAACTATACAAAATGTAAAGAATGAACTAAAAAACTCTTAAAAGCATGCAATGGAAAAAGACCTGGAACACATCCTAGTGGAATGAGGGAAATAAGCTGTAGTTAAAAGGGAAGTAAAATTAACTTTTTAAGGAGAAAACATTGAGTAACTCTACTTTGGTCTAAAATTTTTAGCTAGGTAATAGTATAGCTCCTGCTTTTGAATTTTGTTTAAGCACTGTCTTTAAAAAAATTCAGTTTTGATGCATTATGGTGTAGCTGTCGGTATAAGCAGTAGCAGAACTGTGATCTTGGTGAGGTGGGAATTCTGTGAGTGAGTTGGTGTATGTCAGCACTGCAGCTGTACTTGGTAGGGCTGAGATTTTCTTTATTTTACATATATCACTACAGGCTGGGGGATGACCTGGGGAGGAGCTTGGCGGTGAAAGACCTGGGGGTCCTGGTGGATGACAGGTTGGCCATGAGCCAGAAGTGTGGCCTGGTGGCCAAGAAGGCCAATGGGATCTTGGGGTCCATTAAGAGGAGCATAGCCAGCAGGTCGAAGGAGGTGATCCTGCTCCTCTACTCTGCCCTGGTCAGGCCTCACCTGGAGTCCTGTGTCCAGTTCTGGGCTCCCCAGTACAAAACAGACAGGGATCTCCTGGAGAGAGTCCAGCGGAGGCCACAAGGATGATGAAGGGCCTGGAGGATCTCCCCTATGAGGAAAGCCTGAGTGAGCTGGGGCTCTTCAGCCTTGAGAAGACTGAGAGGGGATCTCATCAATGTTTATCAATATCTGAAGTGTGGCAAACAAAGGGAGATGGCCAACCTCTTCTCAGTGGCCTGTGGGGACAGGACAAGGGGCAATGGCCACAAGTTGGACCACAGGAGGTTCTGCACTGATGTGAGAAAGAACTTATTCACAGTGAGGGTCATGGAACACTGGAACAGGCTGCCCAGGGGGGTTGCGGAGTCTCTTTCTCTGGAGATATTCAAGACCCACCTGGACACCAACATGTGTGACCTGCTCTAGGGAACCTGCTTTGGTGGGAGGGGGGGCTGGACTTGGTTATCTCTGGAGGTCCCTTCCAACCCCTACAATTCTGTGAATCTGTGATACTGAATTTGGTTTTACTGGAATCTCATTACTGGGTTTTTATTTCCTTCTATAGGAAACTATATGCACTGGTTTAAAATCAAACCAAACACTGCGAGCCAGGTCAGTCTTTTAGTAGAAGTTGAAACAGCAGCACCTACATGAGTGAGTTTTTAGCTAGAAACCTGTTGGACAGTACCGCTGTATTACACACAGTTTCTTGTGGCTTGTGCACAGAAGTGTGTAGCTGAAGAGCTTCTTTCGTATCTACTTACCCTTTATATTCTGTTCCCAATTTCAGAGGTTTGATGCTCTTTTCCAGTCATAGTATAGAACATCAACATTAGCAAATCAGTATGTGACATTGGTGTGTTGGTTTGCCTGAGGTTTTCAGACTCTTCAGAAGTACACCAAGTGGTATACTTAGTGTGAAGTCAGGAAAGCACATTGTGAATCCACTGTGGTGTGAAAACTACAGAAGCATTTCCCTGAGAGTTTTCTACAGGGAACTTGTACTGTTTGTATCAATTAATTGTAGTAACCTGGTGACTTTGTTTTCTTAGAATGACATTCTATAATTTTTTCTGGAAGTTGGTTATAAAGTGGTTGTTCTGTAAGCTTGCAGCTGCTAAGCCGTTTATTACCCGGCACAGAAACATTCTGAATAATAATTTTAATGGAATACTTCTGCAGGGAGAGGTAGAAAATTGCCTGTTACTGTAGGTCAGTTGAAATGACAATTGAGGACACTGTATATCTGCATGGAATGTTAAGAAATAATTCTGCACGAAGGCATCTACAGCACAAAAAGCTGGCAAAAACAGCAACAAAAGCTGCTAGGTTTCAGCCAGGGGTGTTACTCTACAGCTGTCGTGGGGACCTCTGAATCTAGCAATAACAGTAATTAATAGCATGGGCAAACAGTGGCATCAAACTTGGGATTTTTAAATTTTTTTAATGTTTTCCTTGCAGGGCTTATGCATTCCTCCATGACAAGAATTAGTGTGAGAAGTTCTAGTTTGCTGTTTATCAAGATTTAACTATTACTCATGCTGTAATACAGGATTCGGATCAGAGCAGTAAGATAAATAGTGTTGGCAACTTGGGTTGAAAAACAGCAGGTTTTTTGAATGGAAGCTTTGTGTTGTGCAGTTCAGTCTGCTTAATCAGTGCTTCTTTTGAATTATCCCTTCCCTGAGGCTCTAGAAAAGAAACTGTGCTAGGATACCAATTGAAGCAAACATTTTGCCAAAGCTCTGAGAGTATTTGGGCAGGCTGCAGAGCCTCAGCAGAAAGCACAGACAGTGTTAGCACACGCTGCAGGTCTGGAGCTGTTAAAGTGGAAGATTTGGTGACTTGTTGGAAGTGTAGCCTTATTTTTCAATTCCTACAACACCCCCCACTGCCACCCCCAGTAGTTTTAGCTTTGTTAGAAGAGTTTCAGGGTGATAGTTCTAAGCCACAAGTGTGGTCCAAAGTGCTGTCGCATCAATATTTCTGTTCTGTTTTTGCATGTTAGTAACTTCCTGAAGAGAACGGGTCATGGCATATTGAGTACTGCCTGGCTCTGTTTGAGGCAGAAATGGTGTTTTATTATGTGATGGGCAAGTTAAATTACATCCAGAGTATTCTCAGCGAGTTATTTCGAACCTTTCTATAGCATTTCTGACACAGAGAAGTATAACATATACTTACTATTTCCAGATACGTTTACTAAAAAATCCTGCCCAGTACTGAGAGCTACATTTCTCAGATTGTAGCTATTAGAGACTCTGAAATCAAAGGCTCAGTTCTTTTACTGAGATCTCTAAAGAGTAAATTACTCTCAACTGACCCATTTCATTGTTTTTGAAGTGTCGTGCAGCGAGCCTGCAATGCTCTGTCTCCACATTGCAGTGGTTGCCAGCATGGTCTGGAGTTGGCCCAGAAGGTCCAGAGTGCTCAGTATCTGCAAGGGTGCCTCTGTCAAAGTTTTATGGTTGTTTGTTTTTGTTTTTTTTCTTTTTTTTTTTTAAGGTTTAGGAGAGTTTAATGCTAGCTGTGAGCACAGTTTTATCAGTCTAGATACATCCTTCCATCACTGCCCACGTGCACTACTTCCCGCTTAGCATCTCTGACTGCCCCTTGTATTTCAAGTCCAGTCACATTGGATTTGAGCTTAAGGAGTAGAAGGAATAACCTGGTCTAATTGTTGGATGGGGCTTTTCTCAATTGACAGTTTCAGTTGCTTTCCCACAGATAAAAATTTATTCTGCCCTTTTGCTACATCCATGTAAGAAATGCTTCTAATTAAATATTTCCACAAAGAATTTACAATTCTTAATGCCTCATATTCATAGATAACAGAGATTTTACAGCTCATTAGAATATTTTCCTATTTGAAGGATGAAGTGGTGGATTAAATTCTTTCCTGCCTCACCCCATTGTACTCTTGCCCACATCATGTTAGATGGATGATACAGTTCAGTAGTCCTATTTCTATAATTGTTCTGGGGTTTCACTTTTATGTAGCAGTGACTAGGAGGTACCTTTGAGGTGTCTGTTGCCTGAACTTCTCCATAGACTTTTAGTTGACCTGATCTTAAAAATTTGGTTTTGCCAGATTATTTCCCTCTGATGCAGCATGTATCTTTTATCTGTTTTAAGCTCAACAGTGTGACCTTTCAGAGAACCATTATCTGTATTCCAGGTATCTGTCCTACAAAACAAGCTGGAAGGCAGGTAAGAACTTCCCTGCCCTGGAGGAGAAAAAAAAGATTATTTTTATTTATAAATATATAATTTATTAAAGAAGCTGCAAGTGATTTCTTCTGGCTGTTTAGAGTGTGTGCTTTAATGGGCTTAAACAAAGAACCTGTACTGACTAATGTGTGTTGCAGCCCACTGAATCACCCACATAGGCAAAGCATACAATATACTGCTTTCTTTAGCATGAGTATGTGCATGTGTTTTCTCTGAGATGTGGCTTCATTGGTATTCTAACTGTACATGTGAAATAGAAGTGTGCTTTTTTTCCTTACCCTTCTGGAGTTGGAAGTGTTGCTGAATGAGTAGGAGGGCAAACACCTGAATGCTTCTTTCTGTGAATACCCCTCGGCTTTGTGGGTGAAATCTTGGTGGCTCTTTGTTGGCTAAAAACGTTGGAAACACTGTAAATCTTTGTAAGACTCTCATTCATAATTCCTTGATACTGTCACGAGCAGGTAAAGCCTAGCAGTGCGTTACAAATGTGAGGGGTTAGGTTGTGGGTAAGCTACTGGATAGGTCCCCAGGCAGTCAGAACTGTTACATCAAGGCAGGATGCTGGGCATCACTCTGCTTTTCCTGTTTAGAAGTTCCTGTTTCTGCATTTATAAGTTAGCAAAAAAGCATGGCACATTAACTTGTAAGGCATTGTGGATTAATGTGTGTATTAGACAGCTGAATGATTGAGGACTGAGTAAGTAGTACTTTTAAAAAAGTCATATTTTATTTAAAAAAAAGAATCTTTATTTTTCCCAACCTACCTTGGAATTTATTCTCATGTTACATATGTTAACTTCAGTGCTACAACTTGAAAGTAACTTCTGATACAAATTCAAAGAGGTAACTTGGCAGAAAAAAGCTCTCATTCCCAGACAGTTTCTCTGAGAGTCCAACAGTTTTCAGCAGATACAGTTGCAAATCTTTATATATCTACAGTATTTCCTTACCCTGAACCACAAAAATGTTAGAAACTGATGGTGGAACAGAGATGGTGCTGTGCTTACTGCAGAGAAGTAGCAACTGCAGAGATCCTTCTCTGGGTGATGTTGAAGATCACATTCAACATATTCGTAGTTTTATTTCTATTTTTTCCAGTGCCATACTGCCTTTCATTCCTTTATGTAACTGATCTATTCTTTGAAATTCAGTCTCTCTTTCATTGGCTTGGTTATGCTGAAATGAGGATGTAGTTGCAAAAATTAACTGTTGTTCCATTCCTGGCTTCTCTATTCCCAGCTTCCTCTGGTTTTCTGGAAACAAAATCCAGAAGCTGCTGTTTCCTTGCTTGGGCTGTTGTGCAAGGTTCTCACCACATCTGCAGACCTGTTGCTTCACTTATCCTTTTTGTGCCCCCTTTCTGGGTAAGATCATCATTTTATGTCTGGAATCTCCCATTACAGCTCGTTTGTAGAGTGCTTTGTGTGCATGTCAATTCTTGATCTGCAAAATCTTGCATTTCTAGCAATGCTGACAGCTGACAAAATATCCTAGAGCACCTTCAGCTGAGGTAGAAATGACATCAGCATTTGGAAGCTAAAGCCTTACAGCCTATTTATTTTCCATGTGTTTGGCAGACTCCTATGTATCCTGAGCACTCCTAAAATTACTTAGATCGTGCAAATCCTTAATGTTCCTCTATATTTGATAATAGAAAGGTCATAATGGTAACATGTAGAGTAAAGCCACTCAGAGTAGCTAAAAGATAAATGTTCAGAGCAACTGAATCTCTTCCTCTCATTCCATTCCTTGTTATTGATGTTGGGGAAACCTTAATTTGCAAACTGTTTTTGAACACTAAATAGCATTGTCTTTTTTCACAGTATATTTACAATATATATATTTACAAATATGGCTTGATTGTATATGAATACAGTGGAAAATTCTTAAACAGACTTCAGCTTTTTCATCTGTGGCAAACTGCTGTTGCTTTGATTATATACCAAGGGATGAAACCCTTCACTGTGTTCTCCAACGCTGAGGGAGCAAGCAGACTTCACTGCAGTTTGGCTCCTACCTCTAGGATGCAGACTAGTAAGTGTCCCACTATTCCAGTGAGATCTGGTACTCCCAAGCAAAGAAGGCAAGGCCAAGACACAGCTCATCTGTAAGGTCTGCCTGAGAGCTGAATGACACTTGCAGAAGGTGGATGCTGTTAGAAGTTAGCTGTAACCTTGAGTGTATGCTGTCCAGCCCCAAAAGAATAATGTCATGAAATCCTTTGGTATCTTAAAGTATGAATGAATTATTACTTGACTTAATTAGTGTCTTGTCAAGTTCAGAGTAGTGTATCTCTTTGTAGTTGTGTGGTATACCCTACAGTGTTAGTCACTAGCTTTATTGCTGGCTACACTGCAGATCTGGGATGCTGGTGTGACGTCTGATTTGTAGAATCATAGAATCACCTGGTTTGGAAGAGACCTTTAAGATCATCAAGGCCAACCATGGCCTAACCCTGCCTAGTCCATCTCTGTCTATGGAGACATTCAAGACCAATCCGGACATGTTCCCGTGTGATCTAATCTAGGCAATCCTGCTCGGGCAGGGGGGTTGGACTACATGGTCTTTTGAGGTCCCTTCAAATCTCTTCTGTGATTCTGTGAAATGGTTTTACTGGAGTAGTTTACTAAAGACCAGTGAGTATTTTTGCTCTGGGGAGGGCTGGCTAGGTAGTATAATGTGTGGAGGAGTCCCCCACCCCCACAAAGTTTCCTCTGTTAAATATATATTGTTTCTTAGTGAAACAGGTTGGTGTTGCAGGTGTGGACTGAGGTCATGTCAGACATATCTTACATTCTAATCTTTGCCAAAGAGTAATTTTCTCCAGAAATCCATGGTGAATGTGGTTTTCACTGTGGTACCTATGGGGCAGTGCAGTGCCCTCAAGTCTGTACAAAAAAGAAAGGAAGAAAACAGCAGTTTGCACTAGAGACTGCTGAATCCTCCTCGTACCCAAGAGCGAAGGATGTAGAGCTATGAACAGAACCCAACAGCTGTAATCCATATATTCCATTGTTAATAGATTTTTGTATGAAAACACTTTTTTGGGGACAGTGCAATTGTTTAAGGTGTCTGGGTGATTTAGCAGATACTTTTCATCTGCTCCTAGGTAGGTCACACACAAATCTCTTCTGAAATGCTGTTTGCCTCTAGGAATAAGTGGGACAAGTGAACTGTGTAATTGCTTCCCAGCCATGCTGTCAGGCGGCACCCTCCTTAGACATGGAGACAGGAGGCACACCTCTTTATCTCTGAGAACCCATCAACATGAATGCAAACAGGTGACACGTAAGCCTCTTGTCTGTGTGCTAAAGAGGTGGTGCTAGAAAAATACTTCTAGTGGAAGCACTGTCTGCAGTGTGCTCTAACTATTCCTTTAGCAGAGATTGGGGTAAGTGGCATACTTTACTTTCAGTTGATGTGCTTGAGGACTGTCTGATTAAGAGCTTGTTCAGATTTCATGATTTTTGCACTTTCTGTGTGGGTATATGTACACTGTTTTTATCTGCAGCTCAGTGCCCCGTTTTTCACTTCTGTTTTCATGTATTCATCTCTTTGTCCCTTCTCCCATCTTCACTCCAACAGCTATGTAGCAGCAATAGTGTTGCATGTCGTGTGCGAGGCCAGTTGGCTCTGAAAGCATATTCCCTGTCCCTGCACTGCACGGTGGATATCCTGCATGCCAAGCCAATTTCCTTAATTTATTCAGCAACAGCACTGCCATAGACTGGAATGTTTTATCACACAATAGAGTTGTGATATTTGTATCCTGGGGACAAAAATATGAGCCTGTTAACATTGATGCCTGTTAATGTGAAAATGCCTTTGACTAGGACATCCACTGAACAGCAGCTTGCTTTGCAGAGCATCCCATCTTGGCAAGCCACGATCTGGACGTGTGTACATGGAGGCTCCTGAGCAGCAGCTGTACAGGCACAGCTTAACTGGTGGCTGTGGGTATCTTGTCAGCAATGGAAAAGGCCAGTGGTGTTTCCCCAGCACTTGTTCATATCCCCTGTCTATCTGCATGCTGGGCAAAGTGCAATGCCAGAGCTGAATGGGATTCAAAGAAAAACCCTGGAGTGGTTGATGTGGAGCCTAAAACTGACTGTCAGTGAATGTTTTAAGTCAAAGAGGTCTTATTCTTAAAAGAAAGATTTTGGAATGATCATTCTATAGTGAATCCAGTTTTCTTTTTTTCTTTTGGTGACTTGATGCATGTCACTATGTCATCAGTTTTCTCTGATTCTTCTTTTTCTGCCTCCCACTCTCCTGATATGAGAGTTGTAGAAATGTGGAAGGAAAAACTGGAAGGTATGAAGCCATAAAACCTAATTTTAAAAACAGTAAAATCGGAAGGAAAAATGGGATGGATTTTTAGTGACAGGGCCATGACATTTAAAAAGCCCACAGCAGTGTTTGCTATGAATACGTTTTGCTGTGAATATATTCTGTTCTCTGTTGTGTGGAGCTAGATGTGCCTGGGCACAAGGACTGCAGCTCTCGGAAGCAGAGGGTGGAGATCGCTTTTTAAATATTTGTACAGGGAGGAGGACAAGGCTTGAAACTGCTATGAAAATAGCTCTTTGCATGTCTCCAAGGATAGGCTAACTGTGCAGGGTTTCACAAGAACCACTCCCTAGTGATATTTCAATAATAGATTGACATTATAGGGTGCAGTGAAAGGTGTATGCATTTCAAAAGGCTAAGGAGAAAATTTCCTTCTCAAGCAAATCCTTTAGAAGGCATTTTTATGCCCTTTCTATGAAGGACTCCTAGTTTTCAAGCTAGTCATTTGCTGACTGTATTTGTTACCAGCCATATGGAGAATTGAGGTTTAAGTGGTCTGAATGGTGTGGTGTGTTTGTCTAGATACTCTACAGATCAGATACGACACTAGGAATACCTTTAGGTTTTACTTCCCCAAAGTCTAACCTTGATATTTCTGTTTTAACTGGAGATTTGCACCCAAGTCCATGCAGTGGAAGGGTGCAGCTGAACTGTAACAGTTTCTTAGGGCTCCACAGTAAGAGCTATAGCACCCTTTCTTCCTCTGTAGTGTCCTTCACAGGCCTCAAGTTGAATTAGCTTTTTTTACAACACAAATTAGCAGTGATTAGATGACTCTGTAGTTTGTATCTTGTTCTATATCCCTATAGCTAGCTACAAAATATGAACAAGAAAAGGCAAGTATTTCTGTACAAGTGGGTTGGCACAGAAAAACACATGAAGGCAGTTTGTAAAATATACTATCCTTAGCATTCACATTTAAACCTTTTTAAGCAACAATTAATTTAGGGGTGTCGAATCCAAAAGAACAGGTACTTGAGTAGAGAGGGGTCTTACAACCCTTCGCCCTTGGGGAACAGCTGAGGGCAAAAGAAACACTGTATAAAGAGATGGAATTCTAAATCAAATCCAGCCTTTAGTAAAAACCTCTTTGTTTGCTTTTTAAAATATCTTTCCCTTTCTTCTAGTGCATTTCAATGAAAAGACCCTTTGTAGAGCTACAAGGTAGGCAATCTGATTTTACTTTATTTTTCTTCCCAATGGGGGAAGAATTTAAAAACGGAAAGAAGTCCCCTTTTGCTGTTGTGTGAGTGTGTCTTAATGGATCAGGGCTTTTAATGGCTCCAAAAGAGTTCTTGCATCAGTGTATGGCTTGCCTGTTCAACTTTTTTCCTTCAATATTCTGCTCCTTCAGATCTGAATGGTGGATGCAGACCTGTATTCTGTATTCATGATGTATTTATGTAAGAAGCTCACTGAGAGCTATTACTGCAGGATTTCAACCTTTTTCTCTATTGCAAAACTGTATTAAAACCCAACAGTAGAAAGCAAATTAGCTGCCTGTGGTGTGGTAGTAAGTGTGAACTCTGTCACCTAAAACCTGCTTCCTGCAAGGTTTTACTGTTATTGAGAGCATAATGTAAAACATGCCTTGGCTGGAAAAAGGGAAATGTCCAAACTGGAAATGTCAGAAATGTCAGATACTTTCCACTGACTCTGCAGTTGGAGAGTATCTGGGTGTAAATCTGCCCGTTGTCTGTGCTTGATCATGTAAGTCCAGCCATGGCCGAGGCGATTAATCACAGCTCTTGGCTGGGAACCAAGAGCTGCACTAACATAAGGCTTCAGCTTTAAAGAGAGTTATGGTTTTGGCTTAATGGTGGTGATTGATGCCCATATACTTGAGATGTGGAGTGTGTTCCAAACCTCAAGCTGAGAGTTGATATTCAAGAAATGAAGGGTATTTTGCCATTGATGCAAACTACGACACTGTTTGACTTGGAATTAATGATTTTCTCTAGTTCTAGCTACAAATAGTTCAAAAAATACTTATTTACAGTTGAAGCACCAGTTTTTGTCTTAAAAAAAATCATAATCTGTCTTGTATTTTTGTGTCTTGTTTCCCTCTCTCATAAGAGGCAATTTAATGCCAGCTTTATGTTGTTTTAAGAATGGTTATTTTTAGGCTTATCTTTTCATGTCTATTTCTTTGAAAACAGCATAAGGCAGCTCTCTGCTGTTTGTTTTGGGGGAAGAGAGGCTCAGTAGCTACTCACCAGCAAAGCACTAAGTTCCCTTACATCTTTCATTCTAGTTTACATTACTAGAAAGTGATTTTTGTTAGAAAAGAGGGTTATTTTTTCAAAGGCACAAAAAAGGAAAATATGTGTGTTGATTAGTAGCAATTCAATATCAAGATTCAGTTTAAATTACTAACATGATGATAAAAACTTTGGAAATCAGTTCTCTAAACAAAACAAAAACCTAACAGAAGCAGCAACAGCAATAAAATGTTCCTCCTGCTATGGAAAAAACACTCTTAAGCCTAAAAAATTGCTATTAATAGAAAATTGTCACTTTTATTTAAATATAGTAGGCAGTCTGTTTTTTTTTTAAATTATTACTATTTTATGTTTTGCGTATGTTAATAGTAGCACAGTTAATGTGAGGTCAAAATTACATTGCTGGTATGTTTTAAGTAGCTTTTGCCCGCTTCCACACAGATTAAAAATGTTTCTGCAGTTCATGTTCTGGATACCTTGAATACTTTGACCTTGATTTTTTTCAGTCTTTTCTGAAGAAGTTAAAATTGTGTTGCCTTCTCTTTGTTGTAAGAGGAATGTGGTGGATTTAACTGTCCCATTTTTTTTCAGCCACAGCTGACTTTGATACTGATAATTGATATAACTTAGAGTTGAAGGTGAAACCAATGTAACAGAGTACAGAAGTGGTCTCACTGCTGGATGTTTGTAGTGTAAATAATGATTTGTATTTTAAATGTTTGTCAAAAGAAGCCTTGGCATAGTTGTTTACTAACTAATCCTTTTTGCCTTGCTTTGGCAGCTGTATCCTGAATTCTCACTATGTCTGATGGGGACTATGATTACCTCATAAAATTTCTAGCACTTGGTGATTCTGGAGTAGGAAAGACCAGCCTTCTTTACCAATATACGGATGGCAAGTTTAATTCTAAGTTTATCACAACAGTGGGCATTGACTTTCGGGAAAAGAGAGTGGTGAGTTTTTACAGACCGGGTGCTACTTTAAAATGGTGTCTCTCTTGCTGATGGCTAGAATCTATTTTTTAAACCTGATGGTCCTTATGTAGGCACGTGGTCAGTAGTTACCATGTACTTAATCTAGTGATAAGGAAATTATCTCATTTTTCCTGGTTATTTTTGTTATTATTGTGTGCTCCCTCCCCCCCCCGCCCC
>VXBZ01006815.1:403624-429117 GCA_013399135.1 Heliornis fulica
CCCCCCAGCCTCTGCCTCCACTTCCCCCAGTGTTAGAGCCAGAAGACGGGATTCTAAGCAAGCACTTCTTACACTCAGCAACACTTGATGCTTGTCTGCTCCATGCCTTGTTCACATAGTACCTGAAATAGCACTTTAATTGTTGAACTTCCTAATGTGGAAGGATGAGGCTATAGCAAAAATGGTTTTGCTGTTTGTGAACTGAAATGACTAGTGAACAAAGACTGCAGTGTTGATTTTAAAACAGTTTTAAAACATGTGAATGAAATGGGATAGCATGATACATGGACCTAATCTGGCTCTCAAAGCAGTGTCCACTATCACAAAAGGATTGTGAAAAATAAAGTAGTATTTAGTGTTTTTTNCTGCATCATAGCACACTGGTCCTTACTGCACTGAGGAACTGAGCTGGCACAAAGTCTTTTCATTCTTATGTAAGAGTATTAAATGTGTTTCAGTGTAGTCTGGTGACTTCTCAAGCATCCAGAAATCTAGGTGGTGTAATAGGCATTATGCAGATTGATTTTTGGGTGACATACAGAATTGTATTGGAATATCTTAGTGAAATACAAAATTGGCTTTTTCAATAAGTTAGTCTTCCTTTGGTGGGATAGTAAACATGGTGGGTTTACTTGATCAGCACGTTTGGTAACTCAGAATAAGATTTAGGTTTCACAACCTGAATCATATAATCCACAAATTCAGCAAGTTGATGTGTCTGTAAAGATACATGTGTAACTGGTAATCATGGGTACAATAGTTGAAGGTAAAGTTGACAGCCTGGCATGAAGTGTTTTAAGCAATAAATGAATCTATTTTTGTCTGATCTGTCCAAAGCTAACAGTTGGCCTTATTTATATTTTCATTCTGAGTAAACTCTTTAGCTTTCATTATCATGCAATTTCTGCTTTTTAACCTATGTTATGATAAGATCTACCATCAGCTCTTTTTCAGCCATCTTTTGGCAGCTATTAAAAGATGTCATTATCTTTATGAGTGTATTCTGTTTGCTAATGAGGTTCTGTTAGTGGTACAAATATATTGCCTGATTGCATGATATGATTGTTGCTTTCTTATAATTACTTTTAAATTTGAACGCGATACAAGTTAATAGGAAAAAATAGAAAATAAAAACACTAAAATTAAGTTTGCCTAATGAAACATAATGGCTGCTCATAATATCTGTTTGGAGTTCATAGTTTATTGGATACTGTTTTTCCAGTTTCCAGATATTTTTAGATATCCAAATTGGATTCAAGAATTACATAGAGCCTGTATTGCTTTATCTTATAAAGCAGAGGGATTGAGTGGTAGTTTGGATTTTGGCATTGTCAATGCAGTTTTGTTGCATTTAATGCCTTTAAATGATAGTTACTTTGTGTTCAGTAGAAGCTGGACTGCTAATGCTTGACCTGGCAAATTTACCTTTGCAGGTATATAGACCCAATGGGCCAGATGGTGTTGGTGGCAGAGGACAGAGGATACATCTTCAGCTCTGGGATACTGCAGGGCAGGAAAGGTATGTTCCACCCCTCCACCTAGCAAGTAAGGCAGTTCTTATCAAGCTAGATGGAAATGGAATCAAGTACTAGAATTCTCTTTATTGATCGTTACATTTTAATTGACTGACTTGATGGGAAAGTGAGCTTATGTTAATTTTAACAGTGATATTCACAGTTTCCTCTGAATATCATTAAGTAACAACTGTGTTTTGCAACTGTGGAACATAAAAACCGAAATTGTTGCTTTTTATTTTTTGGAAACTTTCACTTTTTTTTTTTTTCATAGCCAGTGTATACAGATGTTTTTAAAGGTTTTCTTTTTCGGTTTTCCTTAAATTTCTGTAAATATGTTGAAGTCTTGGGAAAGTCAGATGGGTGAAATAACTTCAAAGGATTCTTTACTATGTTTTCTATCAAAAGGCCAGTGTCCTAGTGGTTGGTACTCTTAAATTCAAGAACTGATGTTTGTAAGGACAAATGTCTGTTTAAAGTTGGAATTTCATCTTATTTTAATTTCTAATCTTGATCAAGTCATGCTTCATAGTAGAAGACTTTATCTAAAGCTCTCATGATCAAGTGAAATGTCTCCTTGACTTCCTTAGGCCATGAGTAGGCCATAATAATGGTAGCAGTTCTTGTTATCCAGTCCCTAAATCAGCAAAACGATTATGATGAATATTTCATTTTAGCTAATTCAATCATAAATTAACTCAGTTTTATGACTATATGCAATTATCTTTTTCAAAGAAACTTGTCTTTGAACTTAGTGAGCCAACTAATTTCACTTTGCTTGTCTAGGTTTCGTAGCCTGACAACAGCTTTCTTCAGAGATGCCATGGGATTTCTTTTACTGTTTGATCTGACAAATGAGCAAAGCTTTCTGAATGTCAGAAACTGGATAAGTATGGCTCGCTCTTTCTTTCTTTCTTTGTATGGGCAAGGAGGGGGCTGTTTGTAAATACAGAGTCTCACTGAGAAGTAGAACTGAAAATACTGGTATCTATAGCTTTCTTAGTAAAAGAATGTAAATGTTGCATTCATACTTGTAAGAGCTGCTAGTTGTAGCTTCTAGTGCTTACCTGAAATTCAGCTGTGCCTGCTGAACTTGGATCTTAACCTGTATAAAAGCAAGCTGAGAGAACATTGTATCTCAGGCTCTGCTAATATTGAGTAACTTAAGTGTGTGGCAAGCCTGTGCAAAGCTCTATTTTGACTCACGTGAAGCTTTCTCAACAAAACTTAATGCAAGGCAGATGTTACTAGGCTGGTGCACCTAGGGGAAGCAGTTCCCAAATGGCATCAACCATCAGGAGAGGGGAGTGTATCCTTTCCTAGCAGCTCACTGAAGATGCTTGGTGAGCATAGCTCCTTAATGTTATCACAGCTTCTGTGATAACTTTGTCAGGCTACTGCTCCTCTGGCTTGTTCCATGGCTTTTTCCCTGGGTACATGATGGTGGATGTGCACCCATTCTCTGCCTCTTCAGTGCAATAGCGCTGTAAGACAATAGAGAACCTGCTTGTCGCCTGTCTTTCAGAGAGTCATTTTCCTGATGGAGTTTGTCTCCTGAAGTATGTTAGTGTTTTTAGTGAGCTTTATGTGTGACAGTAAGTTGTGACTCCTATTCATGTTCCTGTTGTTAGGTCAGCTACAAATGCATGCATATTGTGAAAACCCTGACATTGTATTATGTGGAAATAAGAGTGATCTGGAAGACCAAAGAGTGGTGAAAGAAGAGGAGGCCAAGGAACTTGCAGAAAAATATGGGTAAGTAACTTCCTGCTAGTTATTGCCATGTGTTAAGCAGAACAAAATGTGTTTTCTAATGTCTTTTCTGTATACTGAAAAGTTATTGTGAGAATAAGGATTTTAGAATGCTTAACTGGCTGGTATATCCTTTTTTCTGTTAGACATTAATGTTTTCTGCATTGTCTAAAAATTCATACTTGGTACTGCAGTAAATTTATACTGGAAGATCAGGGAATCTTCTTTCCTTTGTAGAAAGCAAAGTAAATTTTCGCAAACATTCTGGAAAAGGAGATGGCATTTATGTGGAGAGGCAGGTGAATGACAATGGTATATTTCTTTGTTCTTATCTATGCCGAAGCTTTCTGTGAGACATAGAAAACCTGGGTCATCTACAAAGTGAAATCCAAAAAAGCATTTGAGTGACACATCAGATTTTAGGGAAAACAAAAATAATACCAAGCACTGATGCCCTGATCTACAAGCAGAGTTATCTTGCAACAGTTGCGCTACAACAAAATTTGTATCTGGCATGGTCACAGAAACATGTGGCCTTGGTTTCTCTGAGAGCCTGGAGTCCCACTCACCAGGGTTCAGGGTCTGCTTACAGAGCACTGGGTTCCCGCAGAAGAGCAGTTCTGGCCCAGCCCATGGTTTCCCAGCTCTCTGCTCCCTCCCTGTTCAATTTGCCCTCAACTGTTCAAGCAATTTTGATAGGGCTATACCTGAGGTGAATTCCGAGTGACTTAACTTCAGAAAGCTCAGCTGAATTTTCTTGTGGGCATCTGCACTCTCAGAGGACCCATGGAGTCTGAAAACCCAGTTAGACCAGCAGGAAGACAGGGCAGCCTTGCCCTTCCTCTTCTCTACAGGCACAGGTCGCATGTCCCTAAAGGAACTATGCAAAATCTTTGTTCCTATTAGATGCTATTTAATCCTATAGTTCTCTTATACCCCCTCAACTCTTCCCTGGGTCTCACTTCCGGACTACATTGGTATTTCAGTGTGGATCTGAACTGTGCTTTTGAAGCAAATCTTCTAATTGACTTACTGTAGTTTGATTCAAATAGTCAAGCAGATTTCTAGCATGTGAACTGCACTCCTCCATAACTGAAAACTAAACTTGATTAGTGGTCCAACCAGTCATTTCATTTAGTCCAGAGAAATAGATTAGAGCTGGTCTAAAGTAAAGCCCCGAAAACATGCATAGATGAATCATAGAATCATAGAATTGTTAAGGTTGGAAGAGACCGTTAAGATCATCCAGTCCAACCACTAACCTATTGCCACCAAATCCACCGCTAGACCATGTCCTCAAGCACCGCATCTACCCATCTTTCAAACATCTCCAGGGATGGGGACTCAACCACCTCCCTGAGCAGCCTGTTCCAATGCTTGATGACTAGGTCCTCTGTGCTAACTGCCTTGTTCTGCAGGTCTAGTACTGTTGTGCCTTGCTGTTTCCCATCACACAGCCACAAATTAGCTTCCCTTGACCTTGAAGAATCATTGGAGAGGTAAAGAAGCAGGAATCTGCCTATTAGCAACAAATGCTTTTGATGCAGTATTACCTTCTAGCTTCTTCCTTCTGTGAGAATGCTTGTTTGAAGTCCATGTCACACAGACAACAGCAAGTGCATCAGCTGCCTGTGAAGGACAAAAAGTTTTAAACACCAGCAAATAGCGTGTGGCCTTTTCTTAAAAGAGTTGGAAGAGATCTCTTTGCATGTGACTTCTGGAAATAATTTATGAAAAGCTTATCTTTGCAGCAGTAAATGCCAACTTAATTTAGGAATAGGGAGCTAAAAGTCAAAACTATAGATCATATCTAGACTGTAGGCAGTTACTTCTCTGCCCTATAAGAGATGAGACAGGACAGCTGCTAGGAGTCACTTACTCCTAGGGGGAAACAAGATAAATTTTGCTGTAGTGAAGAGTGTTTTGGTAACAAAATTGTGAGATAGTGGCTATCTTCTTTCTGTGGAAAGGCCTTGTACTGGTAAGTGATGTATCTTGAAAAAGATTGCAGGAAACCTACACACTGAGACAGTAAGATAGTATTTTTGACCACTCATTGAATCTTTCAAGTTAAATAAGAAATACTTAAAATTATGAATTGGTTGTATCAGTCACTTGGGAACACTAGTGTGGCCATTCCAACACCACCCTGTGGCACTAAGCACAGAACACCAAAGCCTACAATTCTGCACTGTGACTTTGGTTTTAATTATGCATGTGATTCCAGCTTGTCATGTTTTATCAGTTGCATGTTTTAATGATTTATAGCTTCAGTATAGCTTGGGAGGAGAGGAAAAAAACTTTTGTGGACAGATACCATGAAAATAAAATTTTACTGTTGTTATAAGTGCTGGTACTTATAACAATAATATCCATTTATCTAGAAAAAAACAGCTCTTCAAAAGTATCTACATTGAAACATCCTGACCCACAACACTAATGAAAACTAGCAATGTGTTTTCAGTACCACGGCACCCAGAAACTTCTGTTATCAAAGACACAGGTGGTCTGAGCACTGAGACACATATATTTCTTTTAACGTAAGAGAGTTTATAGTTGACATGTCAATAGAAGAACCAGTCATTTTTTGTAGAGATTAGGAGTCATTATGGCCTTGCCTGCAGGGAAACACCCACAGAAGCGTTCTGTCTCTTGCAGTGACACGAAGCTAATGTAGATAGAAATCAGTAGAGAGAGTACTTATGCACGCAAAGCCATATAAATTAATTGCATCTCTTGTGGGGAACAGCGGAAAAAAACAGACCTCAGAAGCATAACTTTTGGAACTCATATTGACCAGTGCCTCTGTAAACTGTGGACTCCATGATGTAAATTAATGTTTATCTTTCTGTCCTGTCTACAGAGTCATCCATGAGAGTCATTTATTTTACATTTCAGACCACTGAGTGTCTGTCTGCTGTGGAGGAGCAGTAACAGTGTGTGATTTCTGAATATGTGGCAGTAATCATGGTTTGTTTGGAGGTTTTTTTGTCCATTGCATGTAAACTGTATGATATAAGTTTGTGGATTTTGTTTCTGCAGAATACCGTATTTTGAAACCAGTGCAGCTAACGGGAATAATGTGAGCAAAGCCATCGAAACCCTGCTTGACCTCATTATGAAGCGCATGGAACGGTGTGTGGATAAATCCTGGATCCCAGAAGGGGTAGTGCGCTCCAACGGACACAGCTCTACAGAACAACTGAATGAGGAGCAAGAAAAAGGCAAATGTGCCTGTTAACTCAGTTACTATTAAGTTCATTGTATATGCTGAAGTATAGTACAGTTGCAGCTTAACTGTTCAGATTAGAGACAGATCACATTGTGTAGTTATCCGATGTGCTATATTACTTCTCGACAGTAATTTATTTTTCCTCTCAATCTGTTGACCTTTGCTTCCAAGGTATGCAGTTCATTAGTGATGGGATAGAAATTTAATTTGGTGTAGTGCAGGGTATTCCTCTAACACTTTACTTTGGAAGGAAGATGAGGAATTTTTACTACCAAATTCAGAAACATCTCTCTGTATTATGCAAGATAGAGTAGGCTTCTTAGTTGAAGGATCTTCAGTTGCCCTTTGAAGGTTCCATTAACTACACAGACCAGGCATTTAGATTGGATACTGTCAGCTCTTAGTCTCTAGTAACAGCAAGTCTACCAACACGGTTCTTGAACAGAAACATTTATTCATTTCATCCATCAGTAACAATCTTGAAGAGCGAATTCTGTGTTTTCCACAAAAGCCTGCAAATAACTTTTCCTTGGGCTCTCAGGCCGTCATTTTTTAGTGATGAAAACCAAAAGAATGCACTTCTCCATGGAATAAAAACCTAGAGGAGCACAAGGATACATATGTAGAGCACTTTGGGTATGTCATGTAATTGAACACGTAAACTACAACTGTACTATATAAAATATATCCAACATAGCCTATGAGACCTCCTGACATAATTTGAATTTCTAGAACATGCATATACATGTATTTATATGTACGTGACATAACTGTATATCTCTTGTTATGCTTTTTTTTTTTTTTAAATATTACCAGTCATGTTTTGAACAGAAATGCAGAGCAGCCTAGATGTTGACAAAATTTCATTTGAGCTAGTGCTTTGCACTGAATTAGTTTTACCAAACACAGTTTTGGAATGTTTCTTCAAATTTGGTTTGAAAAATTAATGATGATTGTCTTCTAGTGAGATGCAGCTGAGATACCAGTTCTGTCTAGATCAGTATTTCTTTAAATTTTTAATGTGTGACTTACTCTGTCAACCTTTGTGTCCTGTACATCTTTGTTATAATATTTTCATTTATGGCTTGTTCATTTCCTTTGGGTTGCACTTTTAAAAGAATAGGGTTGCTTTTCTCTTCTTCCCCCCCTGTGGATCACATAAATGTCTATTTTTGTTTAAATGGGTCATGTTACTCTGATAATTTTTATATATTCATACAACCTAAGGAGTAATCAGTATTTTTGTGGTCTTTTTTCCAGACTGATTTATAAGATGTGCCTACCAAACTGTTTTCTACCCTGGCAGAGGTTGTATGAAGTATTGCCAAATAAAGTCTTAACATAACAAATACATAACAGAGTCTTTTTACAGACTTTCCATAGCAGTTTGTTTACAAAACTCCAAAAGCTATTATTTCTTCAGAAATTATGTATGTGTTTATTTAAATATATTCTAACTTCTGCAATTTCAGGCAAACATTGATACCAGCTATAAACATGAATTGCAGCATAGCAGATTTTTTAGAAGGACCAAAAATTTTTCTAGAATAGGACCTAATAAGTATTTTATGTGGCCTCTGGCTATTAATAAATGAGTGTTAAAACTTGGTTCTTAAAATATTTTACAAAGTAATGCATTGTTATTTAACAAACACAACATGTAAATATTAGATTTTTATCACAGCCTACAAAGAATATATTAAAAGTGCAATATAATTTGACTGTTCTGGGGCTAGGGCAGAGATTAAAGCAATATATATTGAATAAATGTATGGTGTTTTTTTTCTGCTGTACAATACCAACATTCTGAAATGTTTGTGGAGTGGAGTTACTGTAGTTTAACTCACAGTGCCTTTTGAAGTTATCATCATGTTTCTAATCAGCAGAGTATCAGACTTTACTGTAGGACATGATACTTTTCAATGTACTTTAGTATCTGAGTTTCTTTAAATGTAACTCTTTGCTTTTCAGAGGGTTGCAGTGGAACTTTACCATGCATTAACTTTAATGGGATTTTTTGTGCTTATAGCTTCATCAAGTTCCAGAAAACAGTAAGGATTATTGCAACCATCTACTGAGCTAAGTGACTACTGAAATGGTGTAAAAATATTTCCTTTTGAATACCTATGTTTAGATTGGATATTAAATATTAAATACTAAAACTGTGATGTTTTGTCATTTGTATATTATGTAACTATTAACTATATAAAGAGAGCCTACATAAAATTGCTTTGATTTTTGACAGCCTTTCAAATGTGCCATAAGATCTGTTTGAATTGGCAACTTTTTTCCCTTTATTAGCACTCATGAGAAATCACAGCAAATGATTCTTGACAGTGAATTACACTATTCTTACTAGCTTAGCACTATTAAAAAAAAAAAAAGCAAAACAAAAAACCCCAAAACAACCAAACACAAACAACCAAACAAGAAAAAAAGAAATAATTCTCACCTAATGAAAAAATTTATTTCAAGAAAAGTTGTTTTCATCCAGTATTACATTAAAATGTTAATCTGTAATTGAACAAAATTTTGGAAAGTGTTTTCACTACGATGCTTTGTCCCAGGATTTCTTATTAACGTAAAATAGTTAAACATTCCTGATCTGAACCATGTCAGCTTTTGTTGAAGGGAATTGTAACTTTTTCTGCTGTCTCAATTCAGTATCAGTCTGTTCCCTTCTGCACTGTCCCTATGTATTATGGTTTTGCTGGTTTTCTTTTTAGTTAAATGTGTCTAAGTTCTCTTCTGCGGTCTAGGTATGTCTCGATGTTCCCTTCTGCCACTGAGTGAATCAGTTGGATGGGGGGCTGATGCATCCTGGGTGATGCCAGCAAGAACTCAAAGCCATACAAGAAAATAGAGGCAACATTTCCATAGTCATAAGACATTCAGAAAGCTGCTAATGTGAGCATGTAGCATGTTCAGAGCAAAGGGAATCAATACCTTTTGTGAAATCTACTGCTTCCACAAAGGTAAGGAGTGGGATTTTTCAGAATAGCTGTTTCTGTTGAGAGCACTGTAGATTATCAGGTATGTTATGATATGCTGGAGGGCACAGCTGATATTCAGAGGTTCCTTGACAGGCAAGAGAAATGAGCTGAACTAAACCTCATTAAGTTTAATGAGGGCAAGTGTGACTGGGTATTCCATCTGGGTTGGAGTAACCCTGTGCAGTAGTGCTGGCTGAAAAAACATTTCCCAGGAAAGGGGCTGGGTATCCTGCTCAACAGCAGGTCGGCCAGGAGCCAGAAGTGTGCCCTTGTGGCAAAGATCAGGAGGCTGCAGTAGTAAAACCAAGCCAGCAGGCTGAGAAAGTAAGTCTTCCCTTATATTTAGTAATTACTGCATCTGGAGTTGTGTGTTCTGTTTGGACACCCTGGTAGAAGACAGGCATTGAGACATTGGAGGGAGTTCAGAAGATGCCACCAAGATCAAGGACTGGAGCACAAGGGGTAGGAGGAGACTATGACTGAGTTTGCTTAGTTTTAAGAGAAAGCTGAGGGAAAGCTTTCTGCTCTCTTGAACTATCAGATGGGAGGGTATACAGGGGATGGAGCCTGGCCCTTCTCAGAGGGCACAGGGAGAGAAAGAGAGGACAGGGAAAATGGTGTATACAAAATCCTGATTAGATGGTAGGAAAAAAATGTCATCGTACAAGTAATATGTAATTACAACTTGACTGGATGTGGTCCTGAGCCACCTGATGTTAACTTGTACCTTTCAGCATGACTTTGGTCTAGATGACCTCCAGAAGTGTCTTCCAACTGATAGAATTATATGCTGTTTGAACCTGACTGTACAACTTTACATGCCTGACAGCTGTCAGGTCTCTTATGTGACTGGATATGACAGTTTATATGAACTGTATATGGCAGTTTTTTGCTTCTGTCAGGAAACTTGGATAAGTTATGTTTGCAGATGAGAGCTTTGTTATTGAAGTATTGAGGTGTTTGGTTGAGTTGATTGGTAACCTGTGTCAAAAATCCAACAGCTCAGTTTGCTGAAAACTTCTTCCAGTGAGGTTGTTTTTCAGCTGGATGCTTAATTATGTCTGTGAACAACTTCATGAAGGAAAGTACATATACTTTTTTTTTGTTATAATTAGCATTCTGGCTCCAGCAACCTTCAATCTATGTTGCCTTTTAGTTCAGTAATAAGCACTTCCAGTACACAGCACAGTGGCTTGTACTTGAGGAGGAGATTGATATGCCTTGATATGAAAAAAGGTGTGTGTGTGTGTGTGTGTGTGTGTGTGTGTGTAAATCCCATTGTAAATGTTTGTAGTATCACTATGCTCTAACATCCCATCTGTCTGCTGGAGGCGTTGGTGGCACTCTGTAATCCACAGTGTTTAGACTGTGAAGTCTTTGATGGCTTCTGCAATACTGTTCTCTGCCAGGAAAAAACTGTCTTTAGTGAAATAAATATAGCTTGTGGAGAAGAAAAATCACACAGGCAGGAAATTCAAAGTAATCAAACTAAAAAGAAGTGTTGTAATTATATATGCCAAAGCACAGCAGCCCTAGACCTAAGCAGACTTGTTTACTGTTTGGTTTTGCCTCTAGTTGTAAAAGCGGTGTCCTCATAGCTTCCCTCACAAAATTGCTTTGTGTATGTGTCTCTAGTATTTCCTGTTATCAGCTGGGTTGCCATCTTCTGTCAGAGCCAGAGCCTTCCCTCTGGCATGCAGCATGAGACTAGCTAATATTCTGTACAGTCCTATCTTGCTGTTTGCCTCTGAGTCAGCTCAGAGCTGTTGTTCCTTAGGGTTGAGGCTGAGTAGTAGTCACCAGTCATATGTTCTAGCCTGTGTCTTCTGCAGCAGGATGTGGCCAAAGTCTGGTTTTCACAAAGATTGGAGACAAGTTCTGTGCTGATAAGGATAGCGAGACTACTGTGTTAAAGCAATTTTTTTTTATTCCATCTTTCTTAATAGAGCCCCAAGCTGCCTGCCTTTGTTGTTCTAGAAACCAGAGAGCAAAAGCTGCCCTGAAGGCACGTGCAATTCAATGCATAGATTTCTCACCAAATAGTTAATTTCTTTTAACCGGAGAAGCAGGAACTGTGGTGGCAAAGCCTTACTTGGTGAGGAACATTTCAGGTTGAGATGGGATGACATCCTAAGATCGAAGAGCAGAGAGAAGACCCTCTCCAATTCCAAACAATTTAGGAAGAAGATACAGGGTCTAGCACTTAGGTGCTTTCACTATAAATGGGTAACTGTAGGAGATGGAGTAGAAAGACTAATAGGTTCCTTAGAGTAACACATACAGAGGTGTTGGTTTTAGACTACTTCAAATTAGGCTTTAAAAATGAATTCTTCTGTAGAAGACTTGGATCTTACAAATATGGAAACAGAAGGGATTTGCCTGAATTCTAGAGCAAATCAATTGTAGATTTAAGAATCTGTGTCTGACTCCCTTTCCTTTCCTGGGGTTACTGTCTGTGATTTTGTTAATACAGAGCCATTTCAGCTTTTTCACGCTTGGAATAAAATTTTGCATTTATCATTAGAAGCAAGAGGGGATCAAACACAAACTGATCACAAAATATAAATATTTTCATTTGTGTTTCTTTTTCACGTGAAGATTTCATTATATGTTTGGGGGAGAGAGTGGGGTAGAGTCTTCTGAGCAGGTGGGAAGTGTACTTTTGTTGGAGATGCAGTATTGTGTAATAGCTCATCCCAACTTTGTTTCTGTGTACAGGTTGATCTTTATGGGTTGGTTTGGGTTTTTTAATACTTTCATGAACAGATTGTAATGGAAGACTTAAGCTTTCCAACAGAATTCTGTCTGGTGAAAGTGAAGGACAGACCACACTTGATACAGTAGTTCTCTTGTTAGTGTGGATGTGGCTCGTTTGTGGTTTTAGTGCCTTTGCAGCAACTCTCTTTTTCCGCCCCCCGTAACCAGTCTGCAGTGGTCCAGAGGTGGTTGCGCTATTTCGGGATACTGGTCTCTCCTCAGGGACTGTGCCATGCGAGTGACCAGAGGCGCGTTGTCGCTCTGGTGGTGCTGAGCTGTTCACGGTGGGTGTGGGGACAGATTCCGTGGCCCCAGCGCACTTTTCCAGCAGGTGGCTTGGGCAGGGACACGACGGGCGTCCCACAAGAACCGTGCGTGGCCCCGGGCTGGGCCGGCTGCCGGACCACGCCGCGCCCGAAGCGCCATTCCCGCCCGCCGCGGCCCGCGAGCGACGCGAGAAGGCGGCGTCAGGCACCGCACGGCCCGGCAGGGGGCGCCGCGCCGCCTCCGGTCACGTGAGCGCGCCCTTCCGGCGGGGCCTGCGGAGCGGCGCGGCCATGAGGATCGAGAAGTGCTACTTCTGCTCGGGGCCCATCTACCCGGGGCACGGCGTCATGTTCGTGCGCAACGACTGCAAGGTACTGCCCGCGGGGGGCAGCGCTCTCGGCCCCACTAGCGCTGGTCCCGGTTTCCCCCTCCTGCACTTGGGGGGCTCCAGCGCCCGGGGCGGGGGGGACGGGCGAAGCTCGCTCCCCGCCGGATACGGCGTGTCCGCTTCTCGCGCGTTCCCAGGGCTCGAGGGGCGCCCCGGGGCCGGTGCCCCTGCCGGGGCCGCGCTGCGGCTGCTTAACGCTCCTGCCGAGCCCCGCTGTGTTTGCGGGGGTTTCGGGCCGCGGCGGGCGCGGCCGGCGGCGTCTTCCCTGGGGTGCTGGGCACCAGCGCTGACGTTCGCGAGGTGGTGCTGGGTGGCGTCACGCCCCGCGCAGGTCTGTGTGCTGTGTGGGAGCTGTTCCGTGAGGGGTACCGTAATTCGACAGCCCTTGCGCCTGCTAGGTAGAGAGTGGGCTGAATTCTTTGTTTTCCGTCACGACTAAGAAATTAGGTGTGTCTCAGAGCAGTACGCGGTTCTGCATCCTTTAATTTCTGTATTTGGGGAAGTGTCGGTTTCCTGGCTGGAGCGAGAGCGGTCTGGGTTGCAGACACTGCATGCTAAACCTAATAGTTTCCGTCTCTTTCACGGTGCCCTACTAAAAGTTGCAACACACTGAGATATCTGATGTGACTTATCCAATCGAGGCTGTCATAGCAGGACGTACATAGCGCTTTGGGCTTTACATCATGATGACAATTTTGTATGTGAAATGTTTTGTACGATTTCCCAGCCTTTGCCATACTCCTTATCGCTACTATAGGGCACTGGGGACCCCGGTGTGAACTGAAGCATAAGCAGGTAGCTTCCTTTGCATGCTCGGATGTTAGCACAAATGCTGGCTCAACTGTATTCATCTGAGTCACAGCTTTTCAGAATTTAGAGGTAGATACAGATTGACACAGTTCTATTTACTAGAAAGTGTCCACAAAGTATATGCTTTAAGAAAAAAAAACAACACATCATTGCAGGTTGTGAATAGATTAAGTGTGAAAGAGCAAAATATAATGGTACATTGGCAGGAGTGGTGTAGTAGAAGAAAGAAAAAGAATACTTTATTAGAGGTTTCATGTTTTCTATTTATTTTCTTTAGTTGCAACTATTAGGAAGGAAAGTATGGTTGAAGAAAAATCGGGTTTTCAAAATCTCAAGTATCACAGATGTAGCTTTCAGTGTTCTTAAGTAATTTTTCAGCTCTGCTGTGGATGCTAGACAGCCCAGGATAGTTGAAAATGATGCACAAACTTAAAGAAGATTAAGCACTATAAATAGGTATATAATTATATATCTTCTCCTTATTGTGTGTTGTACTGCATACTCTTGACTGGAAAATTTCTGTTGGGTTTGGGGCAGTTTAGGGTAGGGGATCATCCTTCATCTTGGCTGTTACTTACATAATTTCAGTACTAATAAAAGGAAAATTTCACATATAGATAGTGAAGTATCTTTAATGGGCCTGGAAACATCAGCTGGATGAACATAAGATGCTTCCATGACTAGCAGTGCAGGCTGGTGCCTGAAATGATTCTGGTGTTCTGTGGAACATGTAGGAATGTGGAAGGAAAAGAAAAAATGGGGAGAAGAAAAGTTAAAGCAGTACTTTAACTGCTGTCAGTAAGTTCAGTTCAGGCCTTAACTAATGTACTTAGGGCTCCTGCTGCAGGGTAATCTTTAAGGTTTAAAGCTGCATTCCAGAAGATAGACCTTTTTATGTGAGCTTGTAGATTGCACCGAAAAACGTTGTATGAGGGTTGTGAGGATCTTCTGTTGTTGTCAGGATGGCACTGTATCTAAAAAGTGCTGGCAGGTATAGAAAATCATTTATTCACAGTACAGGTTTGTTTTATAGTTTTGTTTTTTTTTTTTTTTCAGATGGTAATTCTCACAACTCTGGTTTATTTTATTTATAATAACTGAATTTTAAGTATTTGTGCATGTGCCTGACAGCTGTGAAAATAACTTTATAGCATAGAAACAAGAGCAGTGTTTGCAATTCTCTTGTTAATGGTTGAATTTGAACTGAAAAGTATTGAAACTTGAAAGGCGAACATCGTTTTCAATAAGTATTGTTAGAGAAACTTCTCTGGTTGATACTGTGCTTACAGTGGAGCAAGAAAAATAAGGTTTGACTTTAATTTTTCTTTTCTTTTTCCCCTTCTTCAAGATATTCAGATTCTGCAAATCAAAATGCCACAGAAACTTCAAAAAGAAGCGAAATCCCAGAAAGATGAGATGGACCAAAGCATTCCGGAAAGCAGCTGGCAAAGAATTGACAGTGGTAAGAAGCTGTACTGGTTCACACTTCATACTAGCTGTCTGAAATGGCAGATATTTAGGATCTTCCAGTTGTAAATAAGTTAGGCTAGCTAGCTTAATGTGTTACCATTTAGATTTGCCTAAGAGATGGAGTAAGTGGAAAAAAGAGGGATTGTGGTAGAGGTTGAGGGACTTTTCCAGAGAGTGAGCTATTCATTGAGCTTGATTATGACTCAGAACTTGTTTCAGCTTCAGCATGGAACCCAGAGTATCAGGTAGCTGTGTTGGTAGTACATGGGCAGTTTCCCAATCCAGGATGGGTTTTTTTCCATCTATAGATCTCCTACTCTGTACATACTTTTCATACTTTTTTTTTTTAAATGTGACTGAGAAGCCATGATGAATTTGCAGCTTTTATGACTGTATTTCTTGCTTTTAAGTTGCTTCTGGCTAAGATGAGTTACCTTTTAAAAAGGAATTTAAGGTGTTAGTTTAATTTCCATTATATTCCAGTTCTCAATTGGTGACTATAGGCTCCAATTTTGAGATATGTTGATACATTTCAGAATGATAAGAATGAAAGCAATCTGTAAACATCATGCTTGGTGTAGTTTGGTTGGTATCCAGTCTTCATAAGCCAGCTTCAGGGTGTCTAAACAGGCTTGGGGCCATGAGAGTTACTGTAGCTTCTAAGAAGGTGACAGTTCTTGCTGATTTAAAAGGGTACATTGTATAGAGGTTAAACATATTTGCTTGTTGTCTGGATTTCGGAGATTTTTAAATGTATAACAAAAAAAATTGAGGGCGTAATCTTGCCAGGTGGTTGTTCTCAAGGTACTTGCAAAGGACTGTCATTCTTTTGATCAGAGTGACCAAGGAGTCAGTTTTCATGTCATGTTTGGAATTGAAAAGGTCTGTTGTCCAGTAGTGGTTTATCTCTGTGCATGTAGGTTAGAAGGCTGAGGCACTTAGGAGATCTGTACTCTTTCAAGACTTCTTTCTGCTATTTGTGGTGTGTTCTCATGACACAGAACAGTGCTGTATATTATAAATACGTAAAAGCTGACACAGTTTAGGATAAGCTGCTGTGATTGATGTGATGCTGTGTCACACTTGTCTAAAAATGAATTTTAAATACATTTATTTTAAGACGAATGGTTTGTAGATGTTAGCGTGTGGTGTACTCTACAGCTTGTAACTGGGGTATTTTACTTGGTGCTATCCCATGATGAAAGGTAACATATGTTTGGCTTCTGAGCACGTATGTCCCATTACTTGCTGTTCAGTGTAGTTTCTCTCATTGGAGCTGTTTTTGGCTTGAGTGAAGATCAGCAGCTGGTCTAATAACTCTGTTTTACCAGTATGAAAAAGAACCTGCAGACAGGGTGAATTGCTCACATAAGAAAAATCCTAAGCTGCCCCAAATACTAGTGTCACTAACTGAAATATTTCCCGATTTCCAATTATTTGACATTGTTTCAGTACCCTTAAAATGAAAGAGCATTCTTTTGAGCTTTCCAGAATTACATGCTGTTGAGTAGAACTTATTTGGCCTGCATTAAATGCTTTTGGCTCTACGCATTTCCAATTTTGCCTTCCACCTGTCTCATCTACTCAGTATTTCCTACTCCACATTGGTCTTCTCTGTTCCTTGTATTGCTAAAATGAAAATAGCCGAGGGAGATATTTTGGTAAATACGTTGTCTTCAGACAAATCACTGTGGCTTCTGACACTTTGAGGTCAAACACTCCACTCTATTTCCTTCTATTTTAGTAATCTCTAAAGGTTGTTGAAGTATAGGAGTTAAGGTTCTGATGGGGAACAAAAATAACATGAAATATTCCTATATGAGTGCTGTAGTAAGAATATATTGATCTAAATAAGCTTCTGTATATAATCTGTATTTACTTTTTCTTAATATAGGATAATTCATTTGAGTTTGAAAAACGTCGAAATGAACCAGTGAAATACCAGAGAGAGTTGTGGAACAAGACTGGTGAGTTGTTTTAGAAAAAACAATTTTTACTCGACACAAATATGTTTTAGAAGATTTCTTAGCATATTGATGGTTTGGAATGATTGTATCTGAAATTAATGTGTTGATGACCAAGTTCTTACATGTGAATGTTTGAGTTGTAAACAGATGTGGAGATTCACTTGATTTTACTTTTTTTGTCAGAAACAGGTTAGAAAATGAGGTGTATCATTCCTTTATTTTGAAGTGTTACCTTCAGATAACCTGAGTGATTCTCATTTTTTTAAGAGGCTCCCAGTGCAAGTGTCTTGTACTGATGCAGTTGTGTCTGTTTCTGCTCATTTGACTTTAAGAAATCAATTGCTATAAAATGGAAGAGTTACTTACGTTATGAGTGAATGCCACAAAGAAGAAGGTTGTAACTTTCTTCTCATTTTGAGTAAGAGTCTTGCAGTGTGTTTAGTTGTAGAAAATATGTGTAGGTATGAAAGTGGAAGCATAAATAAATGTTAAAATACAACTCATCACAGTTTGCACACGGACTGTCTACTCTGGTCTTTGAAGACGGAATAACTTCCTCTGTAGCATGAGTTGCCTTTGATGTATAGGTATTATGGAATACTAGTAGTATTTCTCTGTAAAATAGCGTGTATTATTGACTATAGGTATATATGACATGTAAAACAACTTCTGCTTAATTTCAGTTGATGCAATGAAGAGAGTGGAAGAAATAAAGCAAAAACGCCAAGCTAGATTTATTATGAACAGGTGAGGAGAAGTATTTGTATTGTGGGAACTCTTGCGGATCTGCCTTAAGACAGACAGTGTTGTCAGAGAGATGATGACAAAAGCTGAAATGTTATTTCCTTTGTGCATACAGTCACCCAAGCAATGAGGTGAAATAGGTTGAAGGAGCTCTGCTATGCCAGCACACTACTAAGCTTTACTGGCTGTCCAGTGACATGTAACTTTTGGACGTGCAATGATAATTATTACATTACCTTGTTTGTAATCTGGAATCTTATATTTAAACAAATTTATTGTAAGACTTAATACAGTGCTGGCTTTCCTTCTGCTTTTCTATCCAGTATGTCCTTGGGTTCGTTTTCAAATAATTTTAACCTTTATTGGCTTGTAATCACAGTAATTTACAGTTTGCATACCTTTAGCTAAAGGTGTGTGTTATGCATTAACATGAAAACATACCTCTCTTCTTTGAAGCTAATTAGATTTAATTTTCCCACTCTTCAGATTAAAGAAGAGCAAAGAATTGCAGAAGGCAGAAGACATCAAAGAAGTCAAACAGAATATCCACCTTCTTCGTGCACCACATGCAGGTAAGAACTTGCTTTACCTGGTTTGCTTAGGTTAACTTCTGTGTGGTTTCAGGATGACTGTTGATTTTTTTTGTCTGAGTAATTCTACAGATCAGTAATCCTGTGCGTTTTTCTTATAATTAATTGGTTCCTTGAATATGGAGAATAGCTCCTGTCGCTAAATGTAGGCAGTATCTTTATTCTGAATCAGATATATCTTTTTATTTATCTGGTCCTGCATTCATCCCCTCTTTTCCTTATTTGAGGATTTTAAACTGCACCTGATAATGTGCAGTTCAGAGTAGCAGGTAGCCAATACATTTATTGAAGTCTTTGACTTGATTATTTGAACTTAACAGACTATGCCACTGATGGATATAAAATATAGTAGTTAAAGACATCTTGAATTTAATTTTTTCTTTGCTTTGAAGGCACACCAAAACAGCTGGAGGACAAAATGGTGCAGAAGCTACAGGAGGATGTGGTTATGGAAGAAGATTCTTAAAATGCTTTAATTTTCTATTTATATTTCTTCAGCAGTTAACAGTTCTGCCTCACTGTTTACAGTTGAAGAAAAACACATTTTAATGAGTACTGATCATTTACACTTAAAATATTTTTTTTGTGTGTTATAAAAAAAAAATCGGAAGTCAGATCCTGGTTTGTGCGTTACTTAGAATTCTGTAACGTGAGAAGACCTTGTCAGCTGGATGGAGAAAAAGGCATATTGTTTGAAATGCTGTGCGCTCTTTGGAAAGTAACTTTCTGGATAACTTTTCCCTGATAATTCAAGGAATAAAATATGTTGGCCTTGAGCTTTTGCTGTATTGTCTGTTGTTCTTTCATAGTGATAAAAGCAGATAAAAATGTATCTTAACAATGACAAGATGTGGTAGGATGTATTAAATTTTCATTAGACCTCTGCTGTCCAGACTTAATTTCACTCTTGTCATTGTGGGGGAAAAAAAAAGTTTGTTATGAATGCAAATATTGCTTAATTTCCTTTTAAGTTGCCCATCATTGTGCAGACATTCTGTTTCCCCGAAAAGCAGAGACTTGCATCCTACCATGTGTACCTTGTGAGTGTATAGGAGGTGGTTTAGTTTAAAAGTTTGTCATGAGTAACATGCTTACAGCACTTGTTCTGAAGGCTCCCTTGTGCTTTTTTTTAAACATTTAGAAAATTAATTGCTATGGTGTTCTGTTCTCTTACCTGTGTCATCTGGAGTAGGATTCTGTTGAGGTATCACATGTTGAAGGGAGGCACAACTGCAGCTGAAGAACAACATGGGGTTAGTGATTCTCTATCCTACCCAACTCCATGTAACCCACTGCATACAGAGAACTTCATGAGGAGCTGCTTTTTCTTTCAGGGACCTGTCTGTCAAACCACATTTCTAACAAGAATTGTTTTTTTCAAAGACATTTTGGTGAAGAGCTGTCATTTTCTTTGCTTGCTTAGAACAAAAGTTTTCAACTAAGCCAGAGTTGACTGAAAGTTCCTTTAGACTTGGATTTTGTTTATAAGACTTGGAAAATAGCCAACTGAGCAGTATTCTGATGGTCATGGAGAAGTAACTGCCACAGATCTGAGGGTAAAAGCATTTGTCTTTCTGCTTGAATGGCTCTAGCTCAGAGTGCATGGAGGAGTGCAGTGATGTGCAAACAGGAGCTTTGCAGCCTGCCTCTGGCTCAGCAGTGCTTCATCCTTTGGGGAGACAGGAGTTGCCATCAGTTTCCCCTTCAGTAGCAAGTTGGAGATGTATTTCCTTTTATTTGATGAGCAGCAGGTTGGTACTCGTTAGGGATCCCTGTTTAGTGTCATATGTCTAAATGCATAATCCTGGCTGTGTGGAGATCTAGTAGGAGCAGAGCATGAGGTGCTGTGAGTACAGTCTGTTACATGGCAGATCATGATATGTCCATTTGATTCAATATTTAATCAGTAAAAATAATTTATTCATACCTTAATTCAGACATATAATCCATCTTGCTTGGTATTTACAAAATCCATCAAACTCTTACTGTTTTGTGTTTGTACTTAATGCCATTGGGAGCCTTTCTTCAAAACAAAGTTTGATGGGCTTGTTCAGAACAAATGTGATGCTCTAAGAAATGCTTTTTGCTTTTAGTTGCTGTCACTTTCTTACAAAACAAAACCAGGCATGTGTTTTTCTTTTTTTACTGACTAACTGCTAAATGTGGGTTTTAATACTGATTTATGAAGTGACTTTTCCTCATTTCCCATTTTACTTTTTAATCCATCACTTTCTAGTTAAGTGCTGGCTCTGTTTTTAGGAGGAGGTTAACCTTGTGCTAGCAGGTTTTGGCTGCTGCCTCACTTCCTGGTACTGCAGAGCTCTGAGCAGGCCTGCAACCTCTGCAGGTTTCAGGATTTACAGCCCTGCCTTGAGACCCCAGTGATACCTTGCAGGTTTTTAAAAATTATTTTTATCAAGTTTCATTCTTTTCCGGTATGTGTTTGTCATCAAAACTCCGGAAACCGATTGCTGGGAGTGCTATGAGGAACCATTTCAGTCGTGCCTGGGAAGTCTGTGGCTCCCTCCTGAGCGACACCATCCTAGAAATAACATTTGCGTTTTCATGGCATGCTAAATCATCAAGGGAAGGAAAGAAATATTTATTTCCATGCATTGATCTGTGAATCAAACTACTGGGTGGAGCAGGGCCTTTTCCTGAGGTAAAAGAGCCCCTGAGACCAGCCCGAAACCACTGGCTGTGCCCTGTGGAGAGCTTAGGTGTCCTCCGTGGGTCCGTGCTTTTGCTGAGGTAATTTCCATATTTTCATTTGAAATAATAATACCTGTAGATAATTCTTTTTGCCTTTGGTCATTGCTTGTTTCTTGATTTTCTGTGGAATCTCTTTTTTTTTGGTGTGAAATTTTGATCCTGAAAGAATGGCGGATGGTGGAGGGGTTTGCTGCTTTGTTTTGTTTTGAAGAAAAAAAAACCAAACAACAAAACATTCTCAGGCTTCCTTTCCAGTCTTTCTTTTGCAAGTGCTGATGAATACAGTGAATAAAGTGAAAGTTACTACTTTCTGTGTAATTGAATTGTGCTGAACTGGGGCAGATTTTCTTCACAGGAAATTGGGCCTTCCCATGTTTTTGAAAGATCTGAAATTTTAGTACTTGGTAAGGAAAAAAAACCAAACCTTTGAGATTCTGGGGAAAATGGTAATTTTGCAAACTAGCTGACAAAGAAAAGATCTTAGATACAGAAAACACGTTTTGGAAATAAGCTTAAAAGCTTTGTTGAGTTTTTTTTTACTAAATTCCTAAATATTAAGAGTTGATTGAAAGCCTTCTAAATATTGAAAAACACTTCCTGAGAGAAATTTGATGGTGACTGGCAGCTTTTAGTTTGCAGGAAAATATTGGTATGTGTTGTAACTTATGTAGCTAACTGACTTGAGATGCTCTTAGAGCAACAACATGGTGGCGCCGAGAACACACATGAGATCTGTCCTTTTGTGGCACAAAGAAACATAAATCAGTTCAATATGTTGACATGGTTATAGGTGTCAATGGCTGGAAAAGCAATATAGACAATTGCTAATAGGTCCAAAGGCTTATGTCCCAGGAGATGATACTGCAACCTCCAGGCTGTTCAATTCCTCAATTACTGTTCTGGCCTCAAAAATTCAATCTCCTTCACCAGCCTAACTTATTTATGGGTTCCACTGAACTGTGACCAGGGAGAGCAGAAAGCTGGAAATAAATCAACCACTGATAAAATTGTTTAAGTTTGTTTGTTGTCTATCTATTTTTAGGCCTCAGTTTAAAAAGGCCTCATGCAGAGAAATGTCTCTTTTAATATATATATATAGGTATAGGTATCTGTAAATCTTAGTCTTCAGTGCTGTTAGGGAAATACATGGAAGTTTTCCTAACGGACCTGATCATGTAGCCCTAGTGTTTTGAACAAGCAGTGTTACTTTAGAATTGGTAAGAACAGAGGGAGAAACAAGGATTTGTGAAGGTAGCTGAGTTGGAAGATATTCTTTGCTGGTTTTCTTTGAGGTTTTTATTCCACATTTTTATTCCACCAGTTTTTCATATTGTATTTAGTTTGGTAAAGTTACTTTTGTTTTTTAAACTGCTGTTGCCTCACCTTTAAGATGTATTCACAGAACATTTTATCTTACAAATATATCCACATATATGTATATACATATATATGTATATATATGGTGGTAAAGGTATGTACTAAGCAAAGGGGACTATTGGGTACAAGCAGTGTGATTTATTAGTGACATTGTTTCAGTACAGGGAACTGACTCCTGAAAGGAAATAGATGTTATGCTTTATAAGGCAATAATATTGTGCATACACTACTTATTACTGGGAATCAAAGCAGGGTGTTCAGAAAATAAACTCTTTTTTACAGTTACATAAGCTGAGGCTCCACTGTGCACTAAACTTGCTGATTAAGAGAAGTGCTTTAGTAATCCACTTTGACTAAAGTGATTCCTGAGTGTAGAATGGGAGAGATTTCTTAGTATGTGACAAAATAAAAAACTGTCAGAAATTCTCTCTTGTGCTGAAGCCAGCTTTAGTTACAGTATCTCTGTGCAAGATTTTGCCAAACATGATGCCTTCCTTCTTTGAGCCTCACTGCAGAAACTGTCTCTAAAAAGCAGTACTGGGTGAGTGATGGAAAGTCCAAACGCTTTTCTCCCTTACAGCTCTTGCCTGCTGTTCCCAGCATGGTGCAAATTCAGATTGCACTTCACATCTCATGTACTTGGGCTTATGTATTCTCTGATGCAAAACCTGGGGACAGTCTTACAGACCATACAGGTTTAGCTTGATTCATATGGGTGGAAAGCCTTACCCCAGCAGTCTTCAGACATGGCTGTGAAAAGAGCTCTTTCATCTAACAAACCTAACTGATGGTGGATTTGAAAGTCAGTAAGAACCAGCCAGGCTGGCTCCTGGGCTGTTCCCACATACCCTCTTTGGTTAGTTTGTGCCTGGGTTCAGATGGAAAGTCATTCAAGGTTAAGTTGATTGGCTCTACCCAGCTTGTGAATAACCTCTGGGGAAAATCTTTGAAATAGAAGACACAGATACCATAATGTGATCCTAATTCATGTGTGATATTTAGAAAGAAATAGTGTTTACCCTTGAGCTAAGAATAAATTTAGTGATCTATGCATGAAGTGTGCTCTAATCCAGATTTCTTTAGGGCATGGCCTTGCTACTGCTTGGGATGCCTCTTACAGAGGATCCATAGGATACTTGGGGAATACTGTGGTGCTGCTTTTAAAGAACTTGTGCTTTTTTCCCCATAGCTGTTTACCTCCTGGTGGTCTGGTGTTGACTTGGAAGGAGGTTGCCTGCCAGATTCTGTCACTGGCACTATCAGAAAGCTGTGATACAAAGGTGACAGGAAGCATTTTTCACTTTTCACAGATGATGTAGATTCATTTGTTTCAAAAGGGAAGGAGATGTCTCTCAGAAAATTGCTTTTATTGGCTCTTGAAGGCGTTCTACAGCAGATGTATAGAAGTCAGGTTATGCTTAAAAACATACAGCTGTGACATGCAGGAGGCAATCTTAGCTCAAAGTAAAGGTGCTTGAGCAGCATAAAACCCTGTAGATCTCCAAAACCAAATTTATCCACTTTATCTGTTGATAGGAAAATAGTGTCTGCAGGCAACAATAGTGCATGCTTTTCCAGTCATCATCATAGTGTGCACTTGACTCAGTTCAATTTATTTTCTTCTTGTACTCTGTTTCATGATCTACATGAACCTGGCCATATGAGGAAAATCTAAATGAACTCTCCTTATTTTCTGAAGATAGGACAACTTTTGCTGTATGACTTCTCTTAGACTTAGCCTTAATTACATGTTTCATCTGTTTGCCCCAAATCATCTGTTGATAGTTTTTCATTCTGCATGTGATTCATGTCAAGTCCAGTTTTGGAAAGTCTTTAAAGCATTTAGACAGGAAATAGAGCAACTTTCATTCAGTTTCATATCTAAGGTCCGTTTAACCGGGTACTACCAGTTGTGGACAGTGTGACAGATGCTTTGAAAGATATATGTAGCAAAACATGCTTATGAGTGACCTTTTCCATGGTTTATCTTTCGAAATTAAAAGAGTAATGTAGGGATTTGGAAAGTGTTGATGAACCAGTCTTCTTAACTGTATTTCACTTAATTTTGAACCCTTAATATGCTTTATTTCTCAGATGTGATGTGGTGATGAACACTCCTGTTTATTTGCTTATTGTGAGGCAGAACTTGTTATTTGGGTTTAATAGTATTGGGTTTTCTATAGTTCTGTTTTTTCAGGAAGCTGAATAATAATTTTCTTGTCACCCTCTCTGCAGTGTTAGCAGTGGTGTGGTCCTACAGATCTGTTTTCTAAACCAAGGGGTCTTATTCTGTTACCCTGCTCTGTAGAAAGGCAAACTCCTCAGAACATCTTTGTTGCTTTTTCATACATCTGCTCTCATCTGGTTTGTGGATAGAATGATGAGAAATTCTTGCAGTGTTCAAGATATTCAATTCTAGGGCTTCAAACTGGATTCGAAGGGTGGGGTTATTGCTGGCCCCTGTCAGTGGAGCAGAGCACTGGTAATAATGAAAACCAGAAGATCTCATGCTCCCCTAAGGTGGAAATGGTGTGCTTGGCATGCTCTTTGGAATGCCTGTACACCAATGCACCCAGTATGGGGAGTAAACAGGAGGAGTCAGAAGTCTGTGTGTGGCCAAACAGATACGATACAGTAGCAATCACAGAAACTTGGTGGGGTAGTTCCCATGATTGGAATGTGGCCGTGGATGGCTATGTACTTACTCTTTAGGAAAGACAGGCCGACAAGGAGAGGGGGTGGGGTGGCTCTTTATGTTAAAGAACAGCTTGATTGGATTGAGTTGTGGTCAGGAGTGGACATGGAACCAGTTAAAAGTTTATGGATGAGAATTAAAGGACAGGCTGGCATGGAGGATACTGCTGTGGGTGTCTGTTACAGGCCTCTTGATCAAGGGCAGGATGTTGATGAGGCTTTTTCC